>JARHVA010007969.1:0-190000 GCA_037957365.1 Torreya grandis | reverse complement strand
TCACCATTTTAACATGAATTCAAATTAAATTAGGTTGATCACATTCAAATTTGTCCCACATTACCCCCATTTATCCTTGTCTCAAATGATTATGGTGTTGTTATGTCATTTTTGGCCTTTAAGTGACCTAATCATAAGTAAAGTTGACATAAAGGAGAGGTTGGGTGTGTGTTGGTTTGTAAACTTTAATTTTGACAGATTGATAACTTATAAAAATGTCATAAAGTAATCAAAAAGTCTCTAAAACCTAAAAAATTACTATATGTTTACCCAAAATGGACATCAATTACAAAATTTATGCCTTGAAATCCATAAAGTCAATATTGCAATCCTGAAATTGACTAAGTAGTGACCAATATAGATTTTTGAAAATTATCTTCCAAATCAGAAGTCATATAGTTGGAAGACCAATTCTAAAATAAGTAAAGTGACCTTAATTTATTATATTTAATAAAATAAATTTAAATTATTACACTTACCATTTATTTTAGTAAATCCCCCAACCTTTTAATTTATCACCTTGTATTAGAAGTCTTTATACTTGCATCTATTATGAACATGTATGTGTTATAACTTATACACATTATAACACATGAAATATTTTGTTTTGTATAGTTTAATAAAAATCTATAGTTCATAAACATTCATAATTTCATAATTATAGGAACACGTACATATTATAGTACATGTGTTTTATAGTGCATGCATATTTTAAACATAAAAAATGCGTATGAGTTATAGGCTTGGTATTTATCAATCTTAACAAACATACCACATATAAATTATTAGAATAACACATGCATTTTGGGATATTTCATGAAAATGTCCATACAATTTTCCCCCAACTTCATATACTTACCCCTTATTCACCTTCTTTTACTTCATCCTCATTCTCGACCTTGACTTTTACATTATGAGATAAGCATGATATCTTGAAAAGTGACCTTATTTATCTTGTACCAAAGCTTCATGAACTTATTCTTCACATTATTATTTATTGTTATCAAATATTATAACTAAGGATATCCAATAACAATATCCAAATCATTCCATAATCAAAACATAAAAATCTAATTAAAAAACATATTTTTCCATAGTCAACTTCAAATATTAAAAACTTGAATCTTCTTATCATCTATTTAATCTTTATTTATATTCTTGATTGAACCTATATACATTGTATCACATATATGTTTATGAATATATAATTGTTAATAGGGTTTATGGATATAATTATATTCTAACTTTGAATACATTCATGAAATTTAAATGTTAAATATTACTTATTTAGAGTTAAACTATTTCAAATCTTGTCCTCAATTGCATCATTTTGACCATCAATATTGTTTTATTTTTATTCTCCATCAAATTTATCCTTCTCATTATCATCTTTACCATCATCATCAACCTTTTTTTATTCCTATTTTCCTATATCATATTTATTTTCTACCCCTTGTCCTTATCCTTATTTTCTTCCTCTTTTATTTTATTTTCAACCTTCTCATTTTGTCTCTCATTTGCTTCCTCATCATCTTGTTCCATCATGGCTTATTTATCTAAGAATTTTTTTACCCTAATTTTATGATACAAACTTAATGGGAAATAAAATATAATAATAATTCAAATTAATAAACATGTAATTAAATCATACATCAAGATTTTATATACTTAAACTGATTATAATAATTGTGAAAGTGGCATATGTTGTATATAATAAGATATGTACAAAAAGAGGTAAGAATGATCTTAGCTTATTTGTCATACCATTATAAATTATTCCTAACTAAAGTTGGGTATTTGGAATATGTAAATTATTTTTGTATAACTTGTTCCAACCTATTACTTGATGGTCACTTTCATCAGGTTATTTTAGTATCGACAGTCAATACTGACCCTTAATGGTCAATATAATCCTTACATAGAGAAATGTCATATTTTATTTTGGGAAGATACATGATTGTATCTATAAGACTTAGTTTTCCTTTCAATAATTGATATGACCTTAACCTATAATGACCTTAACCTATAGTGTATTTATAGATATGTGTTGATAATTTGTGACTTACATACTTTTCATATTATCTTATTACATTTCTCTATGTTCATAGTATGGTCAGCCTATGGAATAACCATGGATAAGTAGAGTATATATAGGAGGTATAAGTTAGTATTTTATCCTTATATTGTGAATTAATCTCTTATTTAATTATTATGTAGTTTCCCCCCTTAAATTGGATCAGTCATAATTATCAAGTATTCTACTCATTTTTTAATTATTATTGTGTATTTGATTATTCTAATCTTAATTATGTGATATATTATTTCATTATTGTGAAACATCTGATTAATTTCATTAAAAATGGTGTTATAGAATTGATTCAAGATAGTTTATGTGGAATTATTTTTTGGATTTGGTGTTACAGTAACCAAAAGAGATCAATGCTTAAAAAACATAACTTGTGATCCAAGAAGAATTTTTTTACTACTGTAATATTGTTCAAAGTATTTTTTGGAAAAAAAAGTATAGAATTTTTTTCACCCTTGTGAAAGTTAGAATTCGTTGGATTCATATCAATGAGATAATCACAAAAATATAATCTATCAGTACACTTTTTCTAGGCCTAAAAAATCCATCCCAGGTTTTGTACATGGCTAGTCCTAACACTCATAGATGTAAGAAAGGTCAAGACACTGACATGGAGTCTATAAATTTAGATCCATTAGTTTCTGAGGTGTTTCAACAAATTCAATCAAATATATATAGCATGGTGAGAAAAAATGTATTAAATGAAGGATCAATTATCAACTATGAGTTCTTAATTGACCACTATTGTGGCTCATATTCTAAAAATAATCCTCAATTGCTCCAGTTTAGTTCTCCCAATTCAAATAATCATAAATTCAATACTAATTTAAAGAACATATTTCTAAAAGTATAAGTTTAAAAGTTTTATGGTAAGGTTCCACTCACTTAGATCAATCAAATAGAAAATTTATTTGATATACATTAGACCCCATGTGTGCAAAAGGTAATCATGTCATCTATCTATCTTGAAATTGTTTAGTTCATTAGGTATAAGTGGAGTTGTGATAAAAATAAAAATAAGGGTGATACTATTACCTAGTCATTTTTTATTAAGGAGATAAAGATGCAATATCACAACAAAGTCCCATAAAACTACTCTAGTTAGTTAGTAAAGTTTTGACAAATAGGTAATATTAAGGATTATATTAAAAATTTATATAATCTATCCTTACACATGGATGACATCAATGAGAACAATATGGATATCATCCAAACTGAGGTTCACATATTTAATGCAACATCTATTTTTCAATCTATACCATTCATGTGCCATGTAGAGGAAATATATTTGGTCAAAATAAGGGATTTCCATCATGGAAACAAATGCAATTTAACATCACCGTCATTTTTACAACCTACAAGATTGACCCCTCAAAAAATTGAAGATAAGTGTGTCAAAGAGTTATGTTTTGGTTGTGATATAAAGTGGAGAAAATGACATAAATGTTTCAAAAATAAGTTATTCTACATTAAAGGAGCCAATTAATATCGATAATAGGATGAGGCCTCAATTGAGGGCATTGAAGTGCTAGAGGAAGAATCTGAAGATTCTCACCCCACTATCTCTTATTTATCCCTTTTAGGTATAAGTACTCATCAAACTCGTAAGGTTGTGGGATTCCACAATAAATAGAAGTTGACAATGTTGATTGACTCAAGAAGTACACATAATTTCATAAATAGTGAGTTGGTTACTCAATTGAACTATTTTATTTATCCAAATCCATAATTTCAAGTCATTAATATATATGGTGGCATAGTCAAATTTTCTATAAAATGCCATATTATTAAGATTGTCATGGGGGACTCCCTACTTAATTATTCTATGTTTGATATTCCCATGGGTGGGGATGACCTTATTTTTGTACTAAAGTGGATCACAAATTTTAGGACAATAGAGATGAATTTATAGGAATGGTTCATGTGACTTCATGCTAAAAATAGAAAAATTAAACTATAAGGATTACAAGAAAAGTGTCCCTAATTGATTGATTCACATAAAATGAAAAATATTATTAAAAATAGGGCTAAAGGTTTGATAGCATGAGTGTTTTCCATATGATTTTGACCAAAAAATGTGTCTACACATCTTTATTTACAAATGATTCTTCATGACCACCTAATAGTTTTTAGTGTAACACCAAAAGTTATACCACCAGGTAGAGAATAAGATAATTCCATAAGACTTATTCAAGGTATTATACCACTAAACATTAGATCATAATGATATCCATGTGCCTATAAAAGTTAAATTGAAAATATGGTATAGGAGATATTGGAGGTAAGTATTATCTGACATAGGTAAATTGAATATTCATCCCCAGTAGTCATGGTGGGGAGGAATCATGACTCTTGGGGAATGTGCCACTAATATAAATAAATATATAAGTACATCATCAAATATATGTTCCCAATTCCAATAATTGATTATTTGTTAGATGAGTTACATGGTGTTTTTTATTTTACCAAACTAGATATTCATTTTGGGTATCATCAAATTTAGATATGAGATGAGGACATTTCTATAACAAATTTGGAAAATAATAAACTCCATTATGAGTTTATGGTCATGCCTTTTTTTCTTACAAATTCACTGTTTACATTTCAAAGTTTGATGAATAATATTTTAAAGCCTTTTTTAAGGAATTTTATGTTGGTGTTTTTTGATGACATCCTAATATAGTAAAACTTTGGAATAACATTTAAATCATATGAAATAGGTATTATTAGTTATGGAACAACATTATATTTATGTAAAACATTCCAAATGTGTTTTTGAAGTTTGTGAGGTGGAGTACTTAGGTCATATTATTTAGCATGGGCGAGTTAAATTTGACCCTAAGAAGATAAAAGCTATGATGGAGTGGTAAGTGCCAAAGGATATCAATAAACTTCATGGAATTTTGGGGTTAATAGGTTACTATCACTGATATGTAAAAACTTATGCTAGCATAAGAACTCCATTCGTGACCTTTTTGAATAAATATTCTTTCCATTAGACTAAAGCAACTACCAAGGCATTTGAGAATTTGTAAGAGGCTATGTGCACCACCCTTGTTTTGGAAATCTTTGACTTTTTCAAACATTAATTATTTAATTTGATGCATTAAGATATGGAATTGGGGTAGTACTCATAAAAAAGGAAGACCCATTTCATTCTATATTTTTTAACTTAAGGGAAAACATAATATCAAGCCAATATATGAGAAAAATATGATTGTTATTCTTAATGTAATCAAGAAATACAGACCTTACTTGATGGGTAGACACTTTTAGGCCAATATTAATCATGATAGTCTAAAATAATTTTTGGAACAATGATTATAATTAGAATAACAACAAAAATGGATGACTAAAATGTTGGGATATGAATTTGAAGTAGCCTATAAAAAAGAAAAATAAAATGTGGTATTAGATGCACTTTCCATAATAGATTAATTAGTTGAGTAATTATTATGTGTAATGACCATTTGTCAAGCATACTGGTTACAAGAAGCAAAATCAAAATGGGAGAATGATAAGGATATATAAGTTCTGATTTAGAATATTTAGCATTGTTTAGGTGTTTATAAAAAAGTGAATGGAAATGAAACACATTATGTTATAAATATAGATTATACCTAAGGATTATGTCCTAAAAAACAAGATGATTTAGGAGCTTCATGCATTTTGAATAGGGAGAACTTGGTATTTTTGAATACATATCATTGAATCAGGAAAGATTTATTTTGGAAAGGACTCAAGGGGTATATACATTCATTTTTGGTAGAATTCATATTTTGTTAATATTATAAAGGATAAATAATTAATAAACTAGGTATCTTACAACTATTATCCATCCCTAACCAGAGGTGGGAAGAGGTTTCCTTGAATTTAATTATAGGGTTATCGATGTCTAAAGATAAAAAATTCATCATGATAGTTGTAGATATTCTCATAAAATATGATCATTTTTTTTATCAAAACCATTTGTATCCATTATAGTATTTTTTACTTTTTTTAATATAATTTAAAATTTGCATGGTACTCCCAAAATAATTATAAGTGATCGTGATCTTATCTTCACTAGAAAATTTTTGATTGAGTTGTTTTCATGTTTAGGTACTTCATTGGTTCATGGCTCATCTTATCATCCTAAATTTTATGGGAAAGCAAAGGTTTTCAAAAAATTCATAGTAGGGTATATTTTTCATTTTACATTAGATAAACAAGTATGTCGGGTCCATTGGCTACAACTAATAGAATGGTGGTACAACACTTCCTTTCATACATGTTATAAAATGTCTCCTATTATATCACTTTATGGTTATCATACCAAATATATCAATTAATATTTTAAGGTGTAATCCAAGGTTTTAGTTGTTAAGGAACACATTCAAAATCAACAAGGGGTTATAGCTAGTTTAAGGGATATTTTAGTAATGACATGTAATAGAATGAAGTAACAAGTTGAACAACACCATAGCGAGAGGAATTTTGATATCAGTGATTGGGTTTTTGTACACTTAAAAACATATAAGTAGATGTATTTGAATAAATAAAAATATCATAACAAACTTTCTCCTAAGTATTATGGCCCTTATTAGGTCCTACAAAAAATTGGTGTTGTGGTATATAAGTTGGAGCTACCAAAATCCACTTGCATACATCATTTGTTTCATGTATATTTACTAAATAAGGTCATTATATAGATAATTTTTACCCATACTAAGTTACTTTAACTATATGAATAAGTCAAAATCATTTTAGACCCTAACAAGATCTTTCACACATGCACAAAAAGGATATAAACAAGAGAGATTGAGTATTTCATCAAGTAGAAGAGTTTGAATCATGAATATACAACATGAGAGTATGAATCTATCCTAAAAAACATCTAGGTTTCATTAAAAAATGAAGGCAACCTTTATTTAAAGGTGATGGACATGGTATACCCTTAATCTATAGTGTGTCTAGCGATATGTGTGGTTAACTTGTGGCTTACATAAATTTCATATTATCTTACTGCATTTATCTATGTTATTAGAATGGTCAGCCTATGGAATAATCATGGCTAAGTAGAGTATATATAAGAGGAAATGGTTAGTATTTTATAGTCAGATTAGGGGTTCTTCTCTTATTTCATTATTTTTGATGTTTACCCATCGAATCAACTCAGTCATAATTATCAAGTATTCTATATTTTTATCAATTAATTTTATGGGTATGATTATTTTGATCTTAATTATATGATATATTATTTCAATATAATGAACCATCTAAGTGATATGTATTTATTATTATGTAATGATGCACTTGTGTTCATAACACCTATTTTTCCCTTTATCACCTTTAGATTCATATGGGTACACCTATATGATCAAAACCTAGTTTTGTACAAGTAATATGATATAAAATGGTGATGTCAAGTGAAAGGGTTGAATTAGATTGACCTTATTTAATCCATGTTACAAACCAAATGTTGTACTATATTTTTAAAACTCCAAAGAGAGATCAGACTTTAATGTACTTATCTTGATAATATGTGTGTGTAACTGTGAATGAAAGCCTATATGCTCTTTCTCTTATCTTTACCTTGATACAAGAATACATATGCTAATTAACCTTTATAAAATTCAAATTTATCTATAATAGTGTGCTAGGTGCAATATCTAATCTTTTGTAGCTCTTGATAATGTTAAGTGCTTATTCATAAATACCTTATAGTGAATTTATATATGTAGGAGCCTGTAAATTTGAAATAAGGCCTTGGTGGCATGCAAAGTTGATCAAAAAAAATTTAAACCTACCCAAACAATAGTCATAAATTTTTCAATGCCAAAAATAAATTAAAAATATGCTTGGGTCACATTCATCATATTCAATTAGTATTATCAGTCAATATTAAATGTAAATGTCAGAATTGACCCAAGGCTTAAAAATACTCTA
This sequence comes from Torreya grandis, assembly GCA_037957365.1. Classification (NCBI taxonomy): domain Eukaryota; kingdom Viridiplantae; phylum Streptophyta; class Pinopsida; order Cupressales; family Taxaceae; genus Torreya; species Torreya grandis. The sequence continues at coordinate 181,986 of JARHVA010007969.1, read as the reverse complement.
ATATGAAATAAAGGGCCAAAGATATCTTTAACATGGAAAATCAAGTAGAATATGATAGGACAAAGGTGTCACATAGACAAGTAGAATCATAAATATGACTACAAGAAAAAAAGAGATGTTCTAATAAGTGCTTAGTTCTTAGTTTTATATCTATACATGAAAATTTGGCTAAAAACATTATGAAACAAGGCTTATTCCAAATATAGGTATCTACATTCTCCACCCCCCCCCCCACCACTCCCCCCTTTAATCTACAATTTTTACTAGAGATATAAGCACTAGATATTAGGGAAAAATTATAATGTAAACTTTCATTTTCAACTATGAATTTAGACTTGTTGTTTTTCCAATATTTCATGATTTCTAAGTTTTCCTAAGAAATAATATATTTATGTGATTAGATAGATTTATACCCAAAAAATTAAGTATAACTATGATGAAAAATAAAAAATATATTCAAATAATAACTACACCTATATGTATGTTGTATGGTGTCACTCATGTATTTTACTCTTCGAGTGTGTTATTTTTATGAGGAGTGGAGATGTTGAGGGTAAAAACTTGACATAATCACTATAGATAATAAGAGGGAACTTGTAGTATCATTTACTTCTTATATAGGTAAATGGATAAGATTCCAAGAGGTTATTTGAAGAGTAGTTTCAAGATGAACAGTGGAAGTTAAAACTAGGTTCAATGAATGATGTGTTAAGTGTCAATTAACCTTAAAACATAACTAAAAAATGAATCAACCACTCTAAATGGTGTGTAAATTCAATTTGTATTGTTTCACTCAATTTTTCTCAATGCATGATTATAGAGGAAATAAATAATGTCCATGCTCTTATCATGACCTTAGATTCAATTATATAATTATGTTCAAGTTCACTCAATGTATCACAAATGCATAAATTAAAACTAATGAATAGATTTCATTCTCCCATAATTCCCTCAATGTCATCAAGTGTGAGTTGGAATGAAAACTATTTTCCATTCAAGTTTTAAAATGTATCATTATGTATGTACATGAACTAATATCATGCTCCATGAATTTGAAAGTGTGTATATGTGCATGAACCAATATCATGTGTCATGAATTTGAAAGTGAGTGTATGCAAATGAACCAGTATCATGACTCATGAATCTGAAAAAGTGTGTAATTCACATGAACCATTATCATGTCTCATTAATCTTATTTTTTTATGTGTATGAACTAGTATCATGTCTCATGAATATGTACCAATTCATATAGGATGTTGTGTATCTATATGTTGAATATGATAACTTGTATCTCAAATGTATATGTACTTGGAAACTTGTAATTAGTTTTATTCAAGAATGAAGTGAGTTTGCATGGCATATGCCCATATAATATATACAAATGTTTATAATCTTTCTCAAATCTATAAAACCTTATTAAAAAAATTGTATAAAATTTACCCCATACTGTATCATACTGATACCTTGAAACATGTATAATGTGTTGGACCTTGGTAATCTAAATCCATCATAATGAACTAAACTTTGGTGATTTTAATAACGTACAATGTGTTAAATTATGGTAATCTGAATAATATAATGTGTTGAATTTTCATAAATTGAATTTTTATAATTAGCTTGATGTATGCCCCCTTTTTTATTTGAGGGTTATAACTATCAAATCGGATATGTTAAAAATTATGTATAATTATATTATTTTGATCAATTATACAAGTTTTTGAATTAATTAACTATTGAATAAGTCATTTAAAATATGTACGTTTTTATTTTTATTGGTGTAATTTTGAATTTCACATGAATTTACCTCTAGGAGGCAAAGAAAGGTGATATAATCTGATAAATTATCAATTCGTATAGTATATAATAATTGTAAAAGGTAATGGTATGCATATAGAATCAAGATTTTCACCTATTTTTAAAAATAGAGTGACATTTTAAAAAAATGAGACTATTCACAAAATTTGGTGTATTTTAGATTATCACTATTAGCCATGGAAATGTTACTGTATGTTTAATTTAGATTCTAGGGGATTAGATTGAAATACATGAACATTCTAGACACAACTCTCTCCCTAACCAAACTAAACAACCTCTTATTATTGTAAAAGAGTGATAATTGACATAAACTAAATGAAACATAAAGACCAATCTTTATACCTAAAATTTACATGCAATTGACTCTGTATTGATGATTTTAGATAGATCTAAGGAATTACTTGAAATTATTTTTTGATTGAATTGTTGGATTTCTCCTACAATGCTCAAGATTATAGTATCTTGTGAGTAATGGATGCTTGATTAAATGTGATAGAGATAAGGTGAAAAAAATATTCACAAATTCAAAAGTTATATAAGATATAATTTACATGGGGATGTATATGATTATATAGGAGTTGATAGGGTGAATAAATATCTAGATTCCATCCATGGAGGATGAAAATTTAGGGTGGAGGAATTTCTAAGAATTAAAAACTCATATATAATTATGGAGGAGATTGGGGAGTGTTTATAGGATGTTTAGAGCTTTATGAAATCGATTAGGATTATTTAATGGTGATTAAAAAAGGTTTAAGAAGGTGATTTGTAAGATACATAGAGGAGGTAGGTGGAAGTATGTGAGAAAGAATTTAAAATTTCTAAAAAATTGCATAAGTGGGATTAAGTGTTAATTAAAATGCTAACAGGAAGGTTAATTAATGCAAGGAATGCTATAAGGTTTGTTTGATGTGGGAAGTATGATGTAGATATTCTTAATAACATGATGTTAATTAGTGATAAATATAAGAAATAAATAATGATAGGGGAATGGGTTAATTTTGGATTTATATATTTGACCTCTCTTTGAAAGGGCATTACAAATGATAGGAGTAATGGTGTTTCAAAGAAGAAAATGGTCATGTGAATTAGTATGCTAGGATGGGTGATGTCATCCTTAAGAGGTCATGTAGGTAATATTCACATGGATGGCCACTAGAAATAGAAATTGGGGATGGGAGGTGTGGATAAATAGAAAGAAGGTTTATGATTGATATACGAGATGTGATAATGTGAAAGGTGATGATGAGGATTAGTATTGAAATAATAATTGAGATAAAAGTTTTATAATTCCCATAAAAAATAAAAATATGAGGGAGTAAAGATGATAATGTATATACATGAATGTACCCCAACTAAGGGAAGTCATAAATGGAGAATAATAAATTATGTCACAATTATTGAACGTATCCAAGGTAAGGAATCATGCAAGGGAGAGATTTTAATATTTTACTAGATGATTGGATGGATGTCATGATATGTAGATGTCTCCTAGGCAAGGGATCATGCCAAAGAGATCCATAAAAATTTGGCTAGATTGATTAGATGGGTGTTACAAGATTTAGATGTATCCTAGGCAAGGACACATTACAAGGAGAGATATGAGCAGTGATTAGAGTATTAATAAATTCATAGATGGGTTGATTTATTATGGATCAAATATTAATTATAAATAATGATGAGAGTCATGAAATATAGTGGCCAATGGATAAGGGATTTTAAAATATGACCAAGCTAACCTCAGACACCCCACATGATTGAGTGTTACTTATATAGTCTATAAGGACCTCAGGGAAATGTAGTTCTTCATAACCTAAAATAATGATGTGAAATGATTATAAGATGATGAGAGGGAGGCCCCAAAGGTTCCATTAGGAGATTATTTATAATATTATTAAAGAATTATATGTATTGGTGATTAACGGAAATGACGTAAAATATGAAATTAGATATTATATTGTAATCTAGGTGAGAAATGAGATGTTAGGTGAAATTGTGATGAAAAATAAAGGAATGGGTTAAAAAATATGTTATAAGGGTTAAAATGTGGAAATGGGATGTTTAAATAGGAGGTAAGAGGGTTAAGAAACTATTCATTTAAATTCTACCTTCTACCATTTTTTATCTAGATTTGTTATTGAGTTACTAGATAGAAATGGATTATGTGTTGCACCACCACCACTAAGGAAAGTACATCTAGGAGCACAAAAGAGTAATAGGGCATTGAGACCCATGACTGGTTTCATTTTTGTTAATTTTGGCATTTAATAGCATTAATTAGGGGTAAAAGTATGGTCAAGGTGAAGCTACTTAGAGGAATAACTTTCATTGAACTTATTTTGATAATGAAAAATATTGTTTCATTAGAGTCAAATACGACTTTGCATTGTGTAAAATTAGTTTTAGTTAGGTTTTTAGGTTTTGATTAGCTTTTCCATTTGGACCAGCTTTGCATAATAAGTCATGACCTTATGATCAAGAGAAGTAGATATACAAAATTAAATTCATATTTATAAAATGAGTAGACATAAAGCCACTTATGTTGAATAGAAGCTTTGAAATCCCACTACCATATTTGAGACCATTATTAACAAATTTACTAAAAGGAAAAAAATAATGCCACATGGATAAGAGAAAAGGTTTTAAAGTCACAAAAAGTGATTTTATATTTGGAAAAGTGGTTTTACTAAATATGGCGCTATGAGTAAAATTAGACAAGTGACGGTGATGTAGACTTGATGGAAAGATGATGGGAGATAACATGAATTTTAGAGTGAAATAAGCTAATAAACTAAAATTTAGTGTTTTTAAGAGTGGATACTAGCAATTTATCATTATGGGTTATGCATGAAAGTTATGTAGATATTCTATGAGATGATATTAGAGGATTATGGTGTACTAGAGTTACTAGGTTTATATCATGTGGTGTGGATTCCACTTATCTAAATAGGCACAACCTTGATGATAACCTTGGTGGATCGATGACACTCTAGGATGAGTATAACCTATTTCATGATTAAGGAGATGACCATGAATCTAGAAGATATCTAGTAGATATTTTAGATCTTGATAAGAGGGGATAAATTCCATTTATATTGAATAACTAGAGGGTTATAATAAATAGGTTAGTGGGATACATGATGATGTGACTCTATAGAGGCTGAATCAATTTGGATAGGTGTCTAAAGGAGGATGTTATAGACTAACTTACCTTGACACTCATGGTTATTGTCAATAACATATTTCCACTTGAATATAATGAATGGTTTTCTAGGTTGGCTTGGGATAAGTAGTGGTAGACATGTTGGATCTTAGGAGATTATTTTCCTAGGGACAATTAGTGCTATCTCAATTATATTAAGCTTTACACTTAACTACTCGTTGACCATTTTTTCCCCATAGGAAAAATGGTTTAACCCTGTTAAATATTTTATAGGGGTTTTTTATAATGTTGTAATGCATGTTGTATCTCTTTTAATGTCACTTCATATGACATTCTAATTTTTATTCATGGCCTATCTTAGTCCCTATGTCTTCTAATGTTTTAAGGGTTGTTTTTGATCATATATGCAAGTAGAAGATTTTCATGGTGTTGACTAGTTACAAGAGTAGGTCCATAAAATCATAAGGTTACACTTGGGAGATATTTCAACATCAACCAAGTGTTAAAGCATTCCATTTTCCTTCATAGGAAGTGTTCCACACAAAGCCCACAATAAATGTACAAGGCTTATTTCTTCTAAGGGTTTTGTTTCAGTCTTTTAGCTAAGTGTTTGATTTATTTTATAATTTTTGTTTTAGGTATTTTGGAGTAAGTTTCAATAATTATTTTTGATAATTTGTCCCAAAATATATTCCTAAAGTGCATTTCATCAAGAAAATGGACCTTACAAAAGTTCCAAAAAATATTTCTTTGAGAAGTGGACCTTTACTAAAATCTTGAAGGATGTATTCTTGAAGAAAAGTGCCCCAAAATTTTTTACCAAAGGGTATTTTGTCAGGAAAATGGTCCACTTAAAAAAATTTGAAGGTCACTTTCTTAAATATAATATCTCAAGCAATTTCCTTGAAGCATACATTTCTCAAGGAAATGGTCCAATGCAAAAGTCCCAAAAGTATATTTTTTTGGGAAAGTGTCCTCTTCATTTTTATTAAAAGATATTTCTACAAAAATGTGGACCAAGATAAAGTTCCAAATGGAAATTTTCTAAGGGGAAAAAGACCATTTCCAAAATGACTATAGGGTCATTCTAAAGACAATTCTTTTGAGAATATTATCCAAGACATTTTTCCCAAAGTCAAATTTATTTCAGAGCATTTGCCCCAAAGAAAAATACTAAAGTATATTTCTTTCAAACATTTTTCCTAAAAGAACTGCTCCATAAAAAGAATCAAAATAAATAACCATTTGATTTTCAAAGTTTAGGATGGCCCTGTAGATGTCAAATTTAGGCCCCAAAAATGACCGTTGAAGTTCAAATTTATTAGAGACATTCATGCCAATGTCAAAACAAATCTTAGGAAAATATCTATCTATGCTTAACTTTGACAATCCAAGGGACATCAATCACATTATGTGGACCATCAAATGATGGTTGGTATGACATCAAATTTAAGGACAGAGTAAGATAATCCTATTGAGTTTAAATTTGATGATTATATGATCATCAATGATGGTCATGTGAACATATTTTGATGGGAGTGAGGACATCAAAATTAAGATCATAAAGTATCTATTGGAGTTCAAAAATGGGTCCTAGTAGATCAATGGCTGGTGTTTTATAAAGAATCTAGATCTAACAGTGAGTAGAGGTCTAAAGAGTTAGAGGGATTGAGGGGTTCACATATAACACAAGTGTGTGAAGCTACAGACTGATAATAAGATCTTGAGGATTAATGTGAATTTGACACATGGTGTAAGTAGAGACAAGGTTGATATTTTAAATAAGATTTGAAGGCTCACATTCATTTGTATTTGGTAGAACCAATGGTGTGAGATGAGTTAATATATTGATGATCCAAGCCAGTTATTGATTATTAATCAGAACAAAAGAGAGCCCAAGTGTCTTAGATAGAGGGAAAAAGCTTAGTTTTTGACCAAGTTAAGCAAGCATGATGAATCTGATCTTGAGCATGATTTAGTTTCAATTATGAGTGGATATTCTAGGATCATACAGTGCCATTGGTGACCTATAATTATAGAAATGTAGATTTCAATGGCCATCACCAAAGCCTGATAATTGAAAATGACCCTTCTCCCTACTTGGGCACACATCAACAAAATGATCATGAGCAGTTTTACATTAGGACAAAGTGAAAATGACTTTATCCTACTATTACAACCACCATAAATAATCACAAGGAATATATTTTAATGATGAAATGAACTGGAATGACCTAGATCAATCAAGAAGGGTTTGAGTGGGATTTATTCATGGTGATAGTTGTAACATATTTTCAAATGATTTTGAATTTTTTTATCCCCTTTTTTAGCACCAAAATCTCCCTCTCTCTTTCCTCTTTTGTTTTATAAATATATCTCTTGAGCTATTGTAAAGGAAACAACACCATGTATGGTGAATCCCTATTGTATTGATGTTATATTCTACTTTTGAAAATTAATACAAATCTATTTGTGGGTTTTGAAAATTTTTATAAGTCTGCAAGTGATGTATGGTGATGAGAAGTGATAATTATCTTTCTTTCCTTTGTCCTTTCATGTCTGAGCATGATTTCTTAGTATAATAGGTCATATAGAGTGTAGTCTAGTATGTAAAGATTTTTCAAGTGTACAAATGTCTTCTGAGTGTTCAATATTCCCTCTGGTTCATTTACCTTGTGTTATTGTTCACATCTCACCTTTATATTGAAATACTCATGTTAGAATCTATTAAAACTTAGAGACTAGTTTGTATTTTCTATTTTAGTGTGGTATAAATATGATGGTCATGTGGACTACATTCTTAGTGCATCACTTTATTTAGATTAGGTTTAATTTATGAATTTTCTAACTCTTTTCCCTATAGATAAATATTATCTTAATTGGAAAACATCGTACAATGTATTCAGGCAGCTAGGCCTTATACCTAAAGTCTCATTTATGATATAGGTACACCCACATACCTAGGAATGTTCCTACGTTGCCCAAATATATAATAAGCTTGAACAACCTATTTTAGGGTATAATATTTGGTGATAATAGTTATGGCATGACCAGTGGGATCCCATTGTCTGTAAGACAACTTGTTAAGGTAAATGTTGGTCTTGACAACACTAGCTATGAAGTGGTGTACTACTCAATATTTTATGACTCCTCAAAGTAAATCTAGTTTTAGACCATTATTTTTTATAATATTTCTCCCTTAATTCATATTCCTCACTAGGTCATCCTCTTCTAGACCGTTCAATCCTATTAACCCACCCATTCAGCTTGATATCCCTTTTGCCATTTATTATCCATAGCCTAATCTACCCTTTGAATAATGAGTAGGATTTTATAGGGAGGAGGAAGAGGAAGAGGTGGAAGAATTTGAATATCTTGAAGAAGAATACATGGCTAGACCTCATGCTTTACCTAGATTTAACACTAATAATCTAATCCAACTCCATGCATATGATGCCATCCATCCTAATGCCACAAAAGGTGTGCCCAAATTTAATGGTGAGAGTCATATCACACCTAATGAGCACATTAGACATGTCCCTAATTTTATTAGTTTCCATAATATTGTTTGAGAGAACATTGATATTAGGCTCCTTACCATGTCCCTTAAATGGAAGGCTCTTGATTGGTATAGGACTCTGGAAGGTGGATGCATCACAACATGGGATGATTTTTGGGTGTTGTTAACTTCTATATTTAGGAATGAAAGTTACCATGCTTCTCTCATACATCATCTCAATGTGATAAAAAGAGGGGACCCAAAGAAGTAATGCATGACTTTAACAAAAAAAATTAGAAGAATTGGCATAGGTTGTCTCCTCCTATGAGATTGCCTTCTAGTTTTGTGTTCCCTACTTATTTAAGATCCATTGGGACTAAAATTATTGTTATGATTCAATCTATGGGAGGATCCAACCTCCGTAAAGCATATGATATTTTTATCAAAGCTAAAAATAATCTCATCTAAGTTGGAAGGTTTCCACCTAAATTGTCTATGCCTCCTTTATCTCATGTTTCTACTAGTACTCTAGATGTAGCCCAAGTTCCTAGTGATAATATCAAAACTAAGGTGGTTCTTAGGCAAGAAAAAAATAATGTTGATTAGAAAGCCAAGTTCCTAGCCTTAAAGGCTAAAAATAGACAATCTAATGTGTAATAAGGTTTTTATCATAACCCTTACCCTTATCATCAATAGTATGGTCAATAATATAGAAGAGGGAGAGGCCATTGGTAGCTTAATTACAACAAGTCTTGATAATATAAATAATCCTAACTCTGCCACCAATGCAAAGGAGATGGTACCAATTCATAACAATTTGATGCTAGGAGAAGTTTGGTAGCAAGACCAATTCATGCATGACAATAAAAATGGAGAGAAAGATATGGTGTATCAAAGGGTAGTTACTTTCCTCCTATCAAATGAAGATGAGGTGATGATGTAAGCTGGCAACCTCAAGCATAAATCTTTACCAACTTTCTAGTTGAAGACACTTTTATGCTAAATCAAGGGGCCTACATTGAAAACAATAAAATGGCCAAAATAAGGTTCTATAAAATTGTATATTCATGACTATAGGCTCATCCAGTCACCCTATAAGGAAATAATGTGAAACTGCAAGTCTGACCATTCCAAAGGCTTTTGTGGTAGTTGCAAAGGCTTCTATGCCTTTATCAAGTCAAAATGTGGTAAGGACTACCCCTATTCCTTAAGTTACAAGTATTTATCTACCTAAAAAACCTAAGAGAAAGTAGGTATGGGTTTTTTAAAAATCATATATTATTTTAAGAATATTAAGGCATCCATCCCTCTTTAAGATGTCCTTCATAAGTCTAGTAAAATAGAACTCCTGTAATAGTAGTTATTCACTATCCCTGATAGTGATTCAACCTCAAATAAAAGTCATGGCCATTTTGCTATTGAAAATTATCCTAATACCATTATTTAACCATCCACTAGAGCTAAGAAAACTCAACCATTTTACATCTCCCTCATTACAAGTGACAAATTGGTACATACTACATAGTTGATAGTGGATCTTTTACTTCTACCATGCCCAAAATTATAGCTAACAAGTTGGGCCTAAACTATGAGCCACATATCAAGGGAGCATTTCAATTATATGGTACACATTTTAATATAAGAGGGATGATAAAAGGCTTTAAAATTTTCTTGCATAGTTGTCCCAATTTTCCTATAATACAAGACATAGTTGTGGTTGATCTCCAAGCCCACTTTGTAATCACCTATCAAGGGACTTCATTCAAAATATAGGTGGATATCTCTTAGTTGACTAGTTTTTATTATATTTTAGAATAGTATATGGTACTAGGTTGATAATTATTACACAACCTCTTACAAGGTTTAATATTGAACCTTATATTGAGACAAGTTCTAATCTGAATTGTGTTATTCATGAAGAAAAGGATCCTATTCTACATGATGGCACTTATTCCAAGCTTGAGGGAATTACAAATTTGTTTCTTGATGAATATGTTACTAATAATTATTTTAAATATCCTTATGCTCTCATTGAGGAAACTTATCTAGGAACATATTGTATACATGAGGAAGGAATACATACACCTCTACTTGTCAAGGAAGAAGGCAAAGATAATGAACTATGGAAGATGGTTTTTGACAGTTCAAGAAATAAAGATGGTGTAGGGGATGGTTTTATGTTTGTCTCTCCATATAAATAACCATATTATGTTTCATAAAAATGTCTTTTTAGTTACAATTGTAATGTGGTTGAGTATGAAAGTTTGTTTCATGATATTCAATGGGTAAGGAGAAAAGGGATCAATAACCTACAAGTGGATGGAGACAATGATTTGGTTGTACATTAGGTGAGGAATGTGATTAATGATAATAAACCTTTACTTAAGTCATACATTCATATGGTATTGGACCTCCTTGAATACTTCAATGCATTCAACATTCACTAAGTCCCAAGGGAGCTGAATAGTCATGTTGATAGACTAGTTGCCATAGGAGCCCAATTTGACACTCAAACTACCATAAAAGAAGAATTAAAGTATTACAATATTAATATCATTATAAAACCTTTTATACCTAATAATTAATCATCTTATCAAGTGTTTGATAGTGATAAACACATCACATGATTCTTATAGAATGAGGCTGAGTTTTCTTTAAGAAATTAGAGGATGTTTAAAGAATAGTTGGGTGACCAGATTGTACAACTAAGGACCAATAAGATACCTAAGGGTTTGATGACCTTATAAATTATAATTAATGAAAATTATCAAAATAGGAATGATAAATTTATCATATAAACAAAAAAGGATAATTATGAAAGGGTCTTGATCTTCAAAGATAAACTCCTCAAATTAGGCAAGGTATGTTTTACATTAGAAAAACAAGAATTCATTAAACTATGTAGAGAGTTTCATGATATATATGATTTTTAATATAATGACCTCAAAGGATTTTATCCTAGCCTATCACACCATACCATTGAGTTGGAACTAGGAGTCAAAATGGTTATACAAAATCAAAAACCCATCGACCTCAAGGTTGAGCAACTCATGAGGATGGAACTTATCAAACTCATTGAATTTGAGATAATATTTTACATCAAGTGTTTAATGTGGGTAGATAACCTAGTGCCTATTAGAAATAATAATGGGGAGATAAGGATTTGTGTAGAATTTAGATATATTAATTGAGTGTCACTCAAAGATCACTATCCTCTACCCTTAATAGATAAAATTCTATAGATGGTTTTAGGTTCTCAGTTTTTCTCTCTTTTATATGGATATTTAGGATACAATGATATTTTAGTCAATAAATATGATTAGTTAAAGACAACCTTCACTAAAAAATGATGAAGCTTTACTTATAGGAAGATGCCTTTTTCTCTATCTAATGCCAATGCCACTTTTCAAAGAGCAATGGACATGGCCTTTAAAGGTTTGATCAATGAGATGGTACTAGTTTATTTGGATGATCTAATAATAATTTCTAAGAATTATGATGAAAACATTTAACACTTAAGGCAAGTTTTTGAAATATGTAGTAGTATGGGGTATCTCTTAATGTAAATAAGTGCATTGTTATTTCTCATGAAGGTAAAATCCTAGGACATATTATTTCCAAGGATGGTCTGACTATTGACCCTAAGAGAATAAAGGATATCTTAGGCTTATCATTTCCCATAAATAAGAAAATTATTCAAATTTTTTTAGGCAAGATAAATTTTTTAAGGAGGTTCATACTTGGTTTTTATTCTTTAGTAAAACCTATCATAGTTATGCTCAAGAAGAACCATGCATTCTCTTGGACCAAAGAGGTTAAGATTAGTTTCAAAGCCATTAACAAAGGCATTTTAGAAGATCCTAGCCTTATGAATATTGATTTTACTAGGGAATTCATGTTGAATTCATTTTCCAACCTTGATACTATCTTATCTATGTTGATGCAAAAGAATGATGAAGGTGTGGATTAGGCAATTACATTCTTCAGTCAAGGTTTTGAAGATTATGAAGACAAGTTTACCTTTATGGAAAAACAAGTCCTTACTATTGTAAGGGGATTAAAAATGTTCAGACATATGGTGTCAAATAATAAGATTCATGTTATGGTCCTCTTCCAAACACCAAAGAGTTTCTTTTGATCAAAGATCTCAGTGAAAAGAGGGTAGGGTGGATCACTAAATTAATGGAGTATGATATTGATATCAAAGAGACAAAACTAGTAAGGGATAAAGGCCTCTATGAACATCTAGATTCAAACCTCCATGAATCAAAATAAGAAGCTCTAGTCAACCATGAGTTTCCATAACCAATTGGTCCATTACCTCCATAAAATTGGACATAGGGAATGATCATATTTCTCCAAAATAGTGAGTTCTTTTATAATATGAATAGATCACAAAAAAGGTATTTATATTACAATATATTCCCTTCTATCTTGTGGATGGTGAACTATTTAGGAGGGACATTAATGGTGTGTTGTTGAGATGCATTGAAAATGACTAGTTTGGAGTGTTGTTTAAGAAGTTATATGATGGGATAGTAGGGGTTCATTTCTCTCCAAGGACCACAACTACCAAAATCATGAGGGTTGGCTATTATTAGCCCATCCTCTTCAAATATTTATGTGCTTCGGTGAGAAGGTGTGAAAAATATACCTTATTTTTAGGGAAGAAGAAGCTTACATCTCTTCCTCTAAGGACTATCTAAGTGGGTCAACCTTTTTTTCAATGGGGTTTTGACTTCATTGGCTTGATAAACCCCCATCAAGTGTTGGTCATAAATGGATACTCAATAATAGACTATTTTACTATATGTGTTGAGGTAGTAGCATTAAAGGAGGATAATGAGAGTGCCATCTTGGAGATATATGAGAGCATCATAACAAGGGTTGGCACCCCTTCTACTATCATTTCAAATAATGCCCTTGATTTTATGGGTGATAAAACAATTGATTGGGTTAACAATAATGGTGTATTCTTGAGCATTTCATCCAACTATTTCCCTCAAGGTAATGGCTTGGTTGAATATACCAACAAGAACCTAATAAGAATCATTAAGGTAACCTTGGGTCATAACTAAAGATCTTCACACACAAAACTAAAGACAACCTTATGGGTTGATAGGATAAATCCAAAGAGGTCAACATGGAATTATCCTTTTGTGTTTGTTTATGGAAGGGAAGCTAGTTTGTCCATCTCTCAAGATATACCTACCTTGGAATTATCACACCAACTAGATTTTTTTGAGAAAACTCCAATGGAAATGAGACTAATGGAGTTGCAAAAAACTAGAGGTAAAGCTCACCAGGCCATGGAGCATCACCAAGTACTAATGAAGAGGTATTTTAAAAAGAAGGCAACTCCAAGATCATTTCAAAAAGGTGACATAGTCTTAAAATGGGATGAAAATAGAGAAAATATGGGAAGGAATACTAAGTTTTATGCTATATGCAGTGGATCATATGTCATTACCAAGTACAAGAAAAATAACTCCTTTAAGTTAGCAAGGATTAATGGAGAAGAATTACCTATCCCTGTGAATGGGATACATTTAAAACCCTACTATTGAGAGTTGTAACCCTATCTTGTAAATATTAGGGTAGGTGTGTGTTTATTTTCTTGTTCTATTATGTCCTAATAAGTGATTTTGAAGCACAATGTACTTTGCTTAGTTCCTTGATTTGTGTTTTGTTAATGTTGTTTCCTATGTTTCATGTGTTATTCACATTAGTTTATATGTCTAACCTTTATACTTGTGACTCCATATCCCAATGGATAGGATTAGGCAATTAGTCATGACATAAAAAGAATTCCACCCTTGGGAAATCACCAAAGATGTTGACCATTCTATTTTCCCATAGGAAAAATGGCTCAAACCCACTATAACTTTTATAGGGGTTTTTTATAATGTTTTAGTTCATGTTGTAGCTATTTTGAAGTGATTTCATATGACATTCTAAGTTTTGGTCATTACCTACCTTATTACTCATGTCTTATGGTGTTTTAAGGGTTATTTATGATCATATATGCAAGTAACATATTTTCATGGTGTTGAGTAGTTGCAAGAGTAGGTACAAAAAAGCCTAAGGTTACACTTGGGAGATATTTCAACTTTGGCCAAGTAGTAAAACATTTAGTTTTCCTTTAGAGGAAGTGTTTCACTCAAAGCTTGTAATAAATGTACAAGGCTTATTTGTTTTAAGGGTTTTGTGTTGATATTTTGGCTACGTGTTTGATTTATTTCATAAGTTTTGTTTTGGGTCTTTTTGTCTAAGTATCATGAACTATTTCAAACAATTTTTTCAAAATAATAATCCCAAAGGGAATTTCTTCAGGAAAATGGACCTTACAAAAGTTCTAAAAGGTATTTATTTAAGAAGTGGACCTTTGAAAAAAGCTCAAAGGATATCTTCTTCAGGAAAAGTACCTCAAAAACATTTCCCTAAGGGTCTTTTCTTAGGAAAAAAGTCCACTTCAAAAGTTCCAAAGAGCACTTTCTTTAGTAAAGTTTCTAAAATAAGTTCCTCAAAGGCTACTTTTCTCAAGGAAATGGTCTAATGCAGAAATCCTAAAAGGCCAATTTTTGGGCAAGTGTCCTCTTCCTTTTTCTTGAAGGATCTTTCTACATCAAGGTGGACCAAGACAAAGTTCTAAAGGAACTTTTCCAAGGGGAAAAGGACCATTTACAAAAGGGCCATAAGGCAATCCTAAAAATAATTTCTTTGGGAAGATTGTTTGCAAAATTTTTTTGAAGGCAAATTTATTTCTAGTATTTTGTCCCAAAGAAAAAGACTAAGGTAGATTTATTTCAAAAAAAATTCTTGAAATAATTAATACATTAAAAGGATTGAAATAAATATCCATTTGATTTCAAAAATCCAAGACAACCCTATATATGTCAAATTCAAGCCCTAGAAAATGACCATTGAAGTTCAAATTTCTCAAAGAGGTTCATGCCAACATCAAAATAAATCTCAAGCAATGATATATCTATGCTTAACTTTGATATCCCATGAAATGTCAATCAAATTCTATATAACATCAAATCATGGTTGATGGTACATTAAATTTAAAGATAGATAAAAGCAATCATATTGAGCTTAAATTTGATGGTTGCACAAACATCAATGATGGTCAAGCGAATGCCTTTTGATGGGAGTGAGGATGTCAAAACTAAGATCATAAAGCAGTCATTGGATTTCAAAAATGGGTCTTGATAGATCAACATTTGGTGTTTGATAGATCATCTAGATCTAAAACTGAGTGGAGGTCAAAAGATTCATAGGGATTGAGGATTTGACACATGACACAAGTGCGTGAAGCTATATAATGATAACAAGATATTGAGGATTAACACACATTTAACACATGTCATAAATAGAGAAAGGGTTTAAATTTCAAATAAGATCTAAAGGCTTACATTCATTCATACCTAGTAAAACCAATGGTATGAGATGAGTTAAGGGATCGATGATCCTAACTAGTTCTCGATGACCAATCAGATCAAAAGAGATTCCAACTATCTTAGATAGAGGGTGAAAGGTCAGTTTTTGAACCAGTCAAGAAAGCAGGATGGATCCAAGATTGAGCACAATTTAGTTTAAACCAAAAGTGGATACTTTAGTATCAGATGATGCCATTGGTGACTTGAAAAGGTAGATACATATATTTTAATGGTCATCACCAAAGCCAATTATATAAAATTGACCCTTCTCCCCACTTGGGCATACATCAAAAAACTAGTCATAAGAAATTTTTCATTACGATAAAGTGAAAAAAACTTGATCCTACCATTGTAACCACCATGGAGCATCACAGGGAATATATTGTAATGATTTAAGGAACTTAAATGACCTAAATCAATCAAGAAGGGTTTGAGTGGTCTTGATTCATGGTGATAGTTATAACAACTTCTCAAATGGATTTAAATTCATTTGATCAAAAAATTTAGCACAAAAATATCCCTCTATCTTTCCTCCTTTCTTTTATAAATATATCTCTTGAGATATTGGAAAGGCAACCATACCATGTATGGAAAATCCCTACTATATTGATGTTATATTTTGATTTTGAAAATTAATACAAGTTTGTTTTTGAGTTTTGAATTTTTTATAAGTTGGCAAATGATGTATGGTGATTACAAGTGATATTTATCTATCCTTGTTTCCCTTGTCCTTTCATGTCTAAGAAATATTTCCTAGTCTAACAGGTCATATAGAGTGTAGTCTAGTGTGTAAATCTTTTTCAAATGTACAATTATCCTTCAAGTGTGCATTATGCCCTCTAGTTCATTTACCTTGTATTTTTCACATTATCACCTTTATATTGAGATAATCATGTTAGAATGTATTAAAACTTAGAGACTAGTCTATATTTTCTATTTTAATGTGGTAGACATATGATGGTCATGTGGAAGACATTCTTGGTGCATCACCTTCTTTAGATTAGGTTTAATTTATGCACTTTCTAACTCTTTTCCCCATAGATAAATAGTAGATTAATTGGTAAACATTGCATATTTTAATTAGGGAGATATCCCTTAAACCTATTGGCTTATTTCTGATATAGGTACACCCACATACCTAGGAATGTTCCCATGTTACCCAAATCTAGAAAACAACCTCTTTTAGGGTACTTGATTTGGCCAAAACACTACCTTTAAAAGTGGATTAGAGCATTGGTGTAATAACACTATTATATATATAGTCATGGGAGCATATTTATATAGATTGACCCATGGGGATATGGTACCATATATCATGTAATAATCCCATGGTATATGGATAGGATATTATTATGAGGGCTTGGTGAGGACATGTAGGAAATGTAGCATTTTATAGATGGGTATTGTATAAGTTGAATATATATGATTTACATGGAATTAATAGATACATATTCAATGGGGATGGGTATAGGATTACGAGTATGTAGAGCATATGTTGATGGAGTACTATTTGATAAGATGACAAGAAGTTATGATTGAGAGATATTAACCAGATAAGGTCAAGTCATAATTTCATATATGGTAGGGTTTTACATAAGGTTTTCATATGTCTACTAGAGTGACTAAGGATAGGTCACATTAGGGACCTATAGTGGAATGAGTGACAACTATCACCAATTTTGATGTAGTGGGTATCATGCAGTGGGATTACTAGATAATGATTACTAATAGAGGGATGATAGGGGAGTATGATTCTTTTTGGGATGAGAGAGATCTAAATAGAGTACCTATGATAAAATTATAATAATATATATAGATATAAATGAGGACCTATCCCCAAAGGTGTAGACACAAGTATTTAGTACAATGGTTTCTAAAATGGTAGTGGAGAGATAGGGATGAATATGGTGATGGAGGGGGCACACATGTTCATGAAGCATAGATTAAAGGATTGAGATATGGAGATTAAGATATATCACAAATATTTATATCTCAAATTATGTAACATCCCAATTCATCTCTATAACCTAAGCCTCTACATCTCTTGTAGCCAACTATGCTTGTATCCTTGTCAAAAGGGCATGTATGGTATAATTTATGTAACCTTACTTCTCAAAGTGTCTATTTTAGTATCATTTTATATCACCTAAGCTTCAAAAGTGGCTACCTACTCCTATGACTTGGCTAGTTTAGTCTATAATATATCTAGACTAGATATCTCTATGACCTTATAATAATCTCTCTATAAGTTGTTTGTCAATGCTTTGTCCTTAGCTAATTTAGATTTCCATGATGTCCCAACTTCACCTTTACCCACCCCAACATTTATAGTATCTACTAACCAATCCAAATAATACTCCACCATCATCTTGTTATAAACATGATGAATGAGAGGGGGGGTGAATCAATCTTCAAAAAATTTAATTCAATTCCACTTAAGCATACATGAACCATTATAATCAAGCATGTACATCATAGTAAACACAAACATCAAAACATGTGAACAAGAAATAAATGAACAAAAAATACATGTGGGAAAATCTATATGGGAATAAAACCCACAATGAAGAGAATTTAATATAGTCCTATAAGACAAACATCAACTTATAGTGAATCACCACCTCCACATGGAGCACAAACCCCAACTATCTCAACACCAACTCAACTATGCTTTATCAAGAACCCACTTACAAAGAGGGACCAACCCCCTATATGACTTATAACCAAATAAAATACCTTATTGTTTGATCACCTTTAGAAACATATGTTGATTATAAAATAGATGATGATCTAATCCTTCAACTCTTCACTCACGTTAGTCCCTCTCAAACTGATCTTCAGCTTTCTTCGCTCAACTAGCCCTCTTCAAGGATTGATTAGGTCTTCTAACCTTGATATTCATATAAATAACCTCTATTATATAATCATAACACTTATATAATAGTATAAATGTCCTCTTTATACTCACAAATGATTTATATCATTCTCTTATCCTCTATTACTCTCACTGTCTAAGCACACTTGAATAGGCCTAAACTGCTTGAATTTTATACAACTCACTTGATCATATCCTTATTATTTGTTTATACAATAAAATCACGTAGTTTTGATATTAATATGTCTTTAAATATTGAAAAAAACATTTTTTAGTCCGTTAGTCAATACAATAGGTCAGTCATTCATCAATTAGCCCTTACTCCTCTTTTAGGCTTATAGAGACCTAAAAGGTCTTCTTAACAACACATAACCCTTTAATGTTTATTGAAGCATATAAAAACACCTAACATGTAATTAAAACATCATAATCTACTTTAATATCCTTTATATAACTTAAAATTAGGTATATAATACTTTTTAGGTGTAATCACCACTTGAACCCTTACTCAAACCACTGCTTATAAAAGGTCTATGCATATACAAAAAATATATTTAAATGAGGCATATAATCAATTTTTACAAATAAAAATTGAAAAAAAATACATATTCAATAACCTCATGACCCTAGGGTCATAAAAATCTTCGTCTAATGCTTTAACTTAGGGTAAACAGGCTTAAACACTTCTCTATAAGATGTTCACTCATAACTGCCAACTGACTCCAAAACATAGTCAAGGAAATAGGAACATATGATATATGATTAAATATATTAAAGGGATTTCAATAAATTATTATGATCTTATAACATCCTCAAAGCATCATCAATTAATTACATCATGATATCTAATGAAAACTATTGGTCTTTCAGACCAATCTTCTAACCTTCACTCTCACAAACTCTACTCAGCTAGATAAGCCATTTCAGCTTCAATATTTCAACCTCTTGTATTGAATTACAAACTTTATCAAATAATATATATATCATTCAATATCCAAAAAACATAATTATTCATTTTTATGCATCACTCTTACATGAAAACACAGTAGGAAACATCTCACTTTTGCCTGATTTCCTTACTATCTGCACCATAGGCTCTATTAGCGAATGGCCAACTTAGAACACCAAATTTGAATATATGAGATCTAGAACCTATCTATAAATATTCATGAATAAAAATGACAAGTATCACACTTTGATCTTCATCCACTTATCAATTTCACTCAGTCAATTCTATCTTCTACAACAAATATTTGAAAGATAAGTACTTTTTTATAGGGTCTTCTCACTCACATAAGAAACCAATCACACTTAGAGATGATTTAAATAGTTTAATTCAACCTAAAATCACTTTTATAATTACATAAAATCATTCTTATCTCTTTAAAATAAAATCTTTAATATTGGGTCCTTGTTAGGGTTTTATGAGGGTTTAGACCTCTTCTAGTCTTAATGATCATTCATAAAACTTAGTTCCTCTTTCCAAAAACAAATTATTGGAAATTAAAACATAATAATAAACCATTAATATATTAGGTTACCATAAATAGGTTTCACATGCCAACAAGCACTGAGAAATCCTTCTCGGGTAGACTACTATTCATTTTATACATTCAAGAAACCTTGAAACACTTTTTCAAGCCTTTTCATGCAAACATAGACCTAAAAAGACATTAAAATACTTGAAACAACTTAAATCACCTATTTAAACATTTATCTACTCACCCATGTCAAGGAAACTGGTCATGTTACTTCATCTAGCTACCATCTCTCTTCTTGATTTCTAAGTCTTGACCTACAAGTCTTATTAGGCCTTGAACCTAACCTTATAGACACCTTGTAGAATCCACCTTGAAAATCTCTTATGTTCCTATGTCTCTTATTTATTCTCAAGAAACCTCATACACTTAATCTTCTTTATAACTTCAACATAACTTTTTTGGAACTACTTACAAATCTTTAGATCTTAACTAAGATCTTTGTATCATCTTTAGAGCGGTAGACATAGATATTTATAGATAGACTTTTAATCAATTTCAAGGCCCTAAACACCTCATGTACAACCTCAAACAATATACCTCATTCTCAAAAATTATCAAGTGTTATTCAAAACATTCTCTTTGGAGCATTATCTTCTTTGTATCTCATTCAGAGCATTTTTAGAACTACTTACACAGATCTTTAGAGCACCTATATATACCATCTCATAAGGCTTATACAAATCATTACAAGATGATTTAAATTTACTAGACTAACTTGTACTTACTCATGCTACTTCTCAATGATTTCACTCAAGATGACATTAGAACATTATTCAAATAGTAATCTTTTATCACTATAATAATAATCATTATGCTAGCAACAAAATACATTCATACACATACCTCAAGCCTTACTTGACCAATCATTTTAATAATAACCTTTGACATCTATTATATTATATTGACATAAATGAAATAACCATTCATATTCATAAGAACCTTTGACATCAATGACAACATTAAATATCAAAGCTTAACACTCAATGACAATGCTCAACAATATCTCCCTTAATCAATGACAATGTTTAACACACCTTGGGTGTCATAATATTCATCCTAACACACAAAAAACCTCTCTAATGATGTGGAGAATATATAATAACATTCATTCTAGGCATATTATCTAAGGAGATAAGATTGATAAGAGATGCATTGATACATTGACAAAGGATTATAAATATGGTAAGGATGAAATAGAAGCTCTAGATAGTTATCTAATGATTTAATTTTATTTTTTATATATTTTTTTGAATTCCTCAAGAAAAAAATACTCTCATGCTTAATATGTTCCCCAAGAACTTATTTGCATACAACTTCTGGGACCATAATCAAATGGGTTGAATGAGATAATGGATATGATGGGGCAAGGGAAATATGATAAAAATATAAGAGGATGGGATGTATGAACAATCCCCAAGTATATGAGGTCAATTTAGAATAGTATTTGAGATAGAGATATGTCACGAGTGATGCCAAAGACCAATTTTCATCATCGTGCTTATTCAAAGTACCATAGAACTTGTTTTCACCATTGGATTTTTTTTTTAAATACTATGTACAATGATTTGAACTTGATAGAATCTCATCATAATAGAGGTGTGTGAGTTGTGTAATTCTAATGAAATTTATTTTCCATCGACATTAGTTTTGGATAACCATCATGCTCTTCTTTTATTCTTTACTTTGATTCATTTAGACATCTTAACCAAGTGTCTATTTAGCCCCTACGAGAGATAATATTGCCCATAAATGTGTGGTTTTAGATTAAGGTTAGGGTTTAATAATGAAATAGGTGATGTGAATAAATGATAAGTGATTAGAAATTAATATTAATAGTCACACACACCATTGTATATTTTTTATATATTGTTTGTGCTTTGTGTTACATGACTAGGAAATCCAAGGCCTTAAGACTCTCTTGGTATTTCATTCAAATAATCAAGAGGTTAATAGCCACCTTGATATTAATTTTGAAGTGGTTTTTCTATTTATTTACACCTTAGAGTATTCTTGATTTTCTAAATTTATCAAACTTTGATTTCCCCTTAGTTCCTTGAAGATGGTTTCACTAGAAGAATTGGATCTTTGAATTTGATGATTAATATTTTGACTTTGATGGTCTCATAGTGCCTTAAATAGGGTTTCACTATGGAGAAATGATTTTATATTTCGTTAATTATTAGAATTATTTTTATTTATCAACAGATCAAAACTAAGGTTATTATTATGCTTGATTGATTGAATTACATCTTGGATCCCTATAGATTTACACATGATACATCATTCTATGAGAAGTTAAATGGTGTGTGTTTTTATATTCCCATTGAGGGTTTTGATAAATTTATCATCAAGGGGAATGAAATGATAAAAAATATAAGAGGGTAAAGGTAAATATTGGTAATATCAATGAGTGGATGGTAGGTGACATGATATTCATAGAGATTAATAGGACATGTTTCAATGTCAGATAAAACATCCTTAAGAATTTCAAAATGATTACTAAGGTTATTACATTGATATAAAAGACAAAATTTAAAATTGATTTTAAATCCCTTTGTATAATCTTTAGATTTTAATTCATCCATGAGTCTGATAAAAACTGTTATGACATTATCATTTTAAAATGGATCAAAAATTGCCTCTTCTTGCTGGTGGACATCATGGTTTACAATATAGACCACTATATCAATGAAGAGGTTGGTGGAAATAATATATTCATATAGGATATGAATGAAACTTATTAAAAACATATTTATAAATCATAGATCCCTTATAAATTGAGGAAGTTTCATATATGACATCATATGGATCACCACCTAGTGGTTTGTATCTATACTATGATACAATCAATAATATTTATCCAACATAGGTTATAAAATGCCCCACTCATGGTGTCCATGTCATTTTACCTTATAGTTAATATTATTACACATTTAATTGGCCTTTAGATACTATATCTATTGAAAAAATTATGCAAGGCCTTACTTATATATCAAAAAGTCTTATGACCACTCAATCTATTTTTTTAACAGGAGTCTAGTTTTTAAAAATGTCATCTTACCAGACTAATGGGATGTTATCCTAACCTCCTTCATGGTGTGATGTGCATAATTTTTTACTGACATATGGAGTTATACAACATTGAAGGTGTGATATTCATATTATACACATCCTTTGGGGATTATTTTAATGTGAGAAGATGTAAGCATATGATATTTATTATACCTAGATGTGTATGTAATTTATCGATATCCATCATTGGATGTTAAACCTAGACCTATATTTGTATTTTTTTTATTAACCAGTACAATTATTCATTTTAGGTAAAATATTAGATACATGTAGATTAATTATTTATGATGAAGTCTAAGCATATACATAATTATTTGTCTAGTTAAGAAAACATACATTAACTATAATCATAAATGAATATATAGGTATATTTATTTTTATGTACAAATAAAGATAATTACATTGATTTATGTATAAAAATGTATTTAACTTAAGTATATACTTGTCTCATTTTAAAGGTATTTAAGAGTTTTATTTTATAAAAAGGGTAAAAATATGGGTATGAATTATGTAAATGACTATTTATACAGATGAGAATGATTGTCCATGGGTTGTATGAATGGTAATAGGATATTAAACAAGAAATAATTTGAAGATAAATATTATGTATTTTATATACACATTCTCATATATTATAATAGTGAAAATGTGCTTTATTATATGTGAACAATAGGGTAGATATTGTTTATAAAATAAAATTATACTAGAACCATGAATCAATTAAAATATGATATTTTCTTATATAATAGGACATGATGGAATAATT
This sequence comes from Torreya grandis, assembly GCA_037957365.1. Lineage (NCBI taxonomy): Eukaryota > Viridiplantae > Streptophyta > Pinopsida > Cupressales > Taxaceae > Torreya > Torreya grandis. The sequence continues at coordinate 157,813 of JARHVA010007969.1, read as the reverse complement.
TGGAAGATATGTATAAATAAATCATATGGACAATTGATTTTATTTATTATATATTTTAAGATATAGTGGTTATGTTATTGGTTGAGTTTTATACCACTGTGTGTGTGTGTGTGTGTGTGTGTGTGTGTGTGTGTGTGTGTGTGTGTGTGTGTGTGTGTGTGTGTGTGTGTGTGTGTGTGTGTGTGTGTGTGTGTGTGTGTGTGTGTGTGTGTGTGTGTGCGCGCGTGTGTGCACGCGCGCATGTGCATGCATGCGCGCGCGCACGTGCGCACATGTATTAGCCTTGGTTCATTTTATAGACCTATGAGTATGATTGGTTTGAGTATAATTAAGTTATTATAAAAATCTATATATGAAAGTATTGAGGTTGAGTGAATAGAAATAATGAGATTATTGAATTATGATTGCTTGTGCCTTACATTGCTATTTGAGTTGAGTGTATGTTGCAATCTATAATTATTATGATTAAATATATATGTGAAAATTATTAAAATTATTTCATGGATAGAGGGATATATATATATATATATATATATATATATATATATATATATATCCCTTTATCCATGAAATAATTTTAATAATTTTCACATATATATTTAATCATAATAATTATAGATTGCAATATATATATATATATAAGGATGATAATATGTAACTCATACCTATCTCCTAATATAGTTTGATAATTATGATTTAGTAGCAGATATTTTTGTGTGAGTGTAATTGAATCAGATCCTTAGATATGTTTTATATAACAAAAAAATTGGCTAAAGCAATGTTATAGCTGAGAAATTGTCAATCTAATATATTTTCTAGTTACATGTGTATGTCAATGTCATATTAGATAGAAGATTGGTTTACATGGTCTACTTGATTTTTTCCTATATTAATTATTATACACACATGAGTTATGATTGCTTTCTTGATATTTTCACTTTTCTTATCCACCCCTCTATGAAGGGTAGGGTCACTCCTAGAGGGGAGGAGTGTAGGAGACTAACGGTCTATGGTTGGAGGTAAATCAATTAGATGATTATATCCATTTGTTCATTTTTTCACCATTAGGATCATACTCATGGATACATACATAGATCATTGAGATATTTATGATTCTCCTTTGTACTAATATGTACACTTTATTATATATTTGACCTTGTAATAAAATGTAACATGTAGTACATTAGTATTTGATGGATATTTAACATAACATTGCCTATGAGACTTGTAATTAATTATGAATATGTTGCAAACTATGGTTGTAGGCTTATTTATATGTGAAATGTGGATTATATCAATGTTTTGTTGTACTTTATTCTTTCAATTATTCAATTTGTGAGAGATATTCATCTTATAATATGTTATAGACTATTTCAAAACTAAATGAATCACTTTGTTAACCATTGCATTGATATTTTTATACATTTAATGCTTTAGATGCATTTATTAGTCAAATAATACTTTTATAAATTGTTTTAATGATTGTATAAGTGTACCATTTATATAGTTTTTAAAATCATGTAACTTTAGTGTAACCTAGTGGGGTTATAACATTATGGTACCATATCTTAGGTTTAACTCTCAGAGCTAATGAGTCCACTAACATAAATATATTATCATAATTTTTAGAGAGGAGAATGGCATGAGGTAAATGAAGTGGTAAGGGGAGTTAAAATTTGAACACTCAAGTTGATCCTATTAGCAAGCAACATAATAAGCTACAAAACTTGATTAGATACTCATTTTTATGAATGAGACTAGAGAGAAAATAGTAGATCTAGAAAAATAAGTTCATGCACATATGGAGGAATATGAAAAATAGGTTCCATAGTAAATACCTTATGAACATGAAGTGGCCCAAAATCAGGGGCACAATGAAGGCCAATAAGTAGCTAGATCTCAAGTAGCTATAGATCTTGTGAATGATATTAATAAAGTGAACCCACAAAAGTTTGATGGTATGGTATTGGATGATGGAGATAAAAATTGAATCACTAAAATTTAAAATTATTTTGAGATTTGAAATTATTCTAAGGTATCTAAATATGTGTGAGGAGATTACCAACTAGCTAGTGAAGTAATAATTTGGCAGGCTAATAAGAAGATTGAAATGAACATTGACTCCACTCCCACAACATGGGAGAAGTTTGTGACACTTTCTAGAGAAATATGGGTACCCCATCCATATTTTGATCATAAATTAATATAGTTATAGAATTTTAAGAAAGGGGATTTGTCGGTAAATGAATATTGGGAGCAATTTACAAATCTCTTGAAGTATATTTTGTAGGATCAGAAAGATGAAAATTTTCAAATTAAGAAGTTCATTATGGGAATTAAAACCCAAAATTAGTTATGAAGTGGATGTGCATGGACCATACACCATGGACCAAGTATTTGAGAAGTCAATAAATTAGGAATAAAAGATGAGATCACTTGTAGAGGTCAATAAAAATTTAAAAAGTTTAGATGTTTCAAAACACCCTTTAATAAAAAGAACTAGAAATTGAATGGGAATTCTAAGAACTAATTCAATATCTATAATGTGAGATTTAGTAATGTTTTAGGGAAAAATAAATTAGGATGTAGTTTCATAGAATAATTTAAGGGTGTTAATTAGGCTAAGTGGAAAATACCACATGCTGGATGTTTTAAATGTGTAAGACACCATTATGCCAAGGATTGTCCTTGGTGGAAGTCAAATGGTAGATATAAGAATTCATCCATCTCTACATAATATTGGGTAACCTTTTAGTAGTATATTCATGCAACAATCCATAACCATTAAGGAAAATTTCAAACCTTTCCCATAAAAGTATCATTTACTTTATTTGGGAAGCCCATTTCTATGTTGATAGATATAGGTAATACTGAATGCTTTATCTCTCCTATAATGTCAAGTAAATTATCTAGGAAATATGTTTTTATGACAAATGCTTGGTCGATTTAGTATAGGAAATAATCGAAGGTCAAGGTTGACATATGTCTTATTGAGGTTGAAATAAATATTCCATAATTTACCATGGTTTTTTATCTTTATGCAACACCACTAGGGTTATATTTTGTGATCCTAAAAGTGAATTTACTCTCTAAACATAAATCCAAAGTTTAATTCTTTCTTAAGAAGGTTGAGTGTTTAGATTATTTAGGAAATCTAGCCTAAATATAAGGAGAATAGAGGGAGTGGAAACTTTAGAAAATTTCATCCATTTATTTAAAGAAGGTTCAATAAAAGGGATGTTAAACATTCCTATTCAAAATGGATGAAATTGGTGAAGCTAAAGAATCCTATTTAGAAGAATATCCTTTTATGCAAGATTTTTAGGATGTTTCCATAGAAATTACCAAGGATACCTCCCAAAAGGGCATTATAATTCATTATAGATATCATTCCAAGGCTAGAAACATCATCTAAGGCTCCATATAAACTGAAAACAATTGAGTTAATAAATTTGAAGGCACAACTTAAAGAAATTTTGGAAAAAGTATTGATTCAACCAAGTGTTTCACCATGGGATGCACCTATATTCTTTGTCATAAATAAATATATAACCCTTTGTCTATGCTTTGAATATCGAATGCTTATCAAGGAAATAATCAATAAAAGGTATGATTTACCTCACATTTAGGAAATAATCAATAAAAGGTATGATTTCACTCATATTTATGATATTTTTAATCAAATCCATGGTGTAAAAATATCTACAAATATTTATCTTCATGTTGTGTACCATTAGTTGAGAACTCAAGAGGATGATGATTAAAAAAAAGATTTCAAGACTCGTTATGGGAATTACAAGTTCATTTTACTTCCTTTTGGACTAAAAAATTCACCCATAACATTAATAAACCTCATAAATAATTTGTTAATATATTACCTTGATTAGTTTCTATAAGTCTTTCAAGATTATATTCTCATTTATTCTAAAAATAAATAAGAGCATGTTGATAACTTGCATTTAGTCTTGTAGCAGTTACAGAAGCATAAAATCTATGGAAAGTTATCCAAATGTGATTTATTTCAAATAAGAGTACAATGCTTGGACATATCATCTCTACATAATGACTTTATATGGATCTAGCTAAAATTAGATTCATTATATTGAGTGGTTAGCACCCAAAAATGTGCATGAAGTGTGTAATTTAATGGGTTTAGTAAGGTACTATAGGAAGTTTGTACCAAATTTATCTAATATAGATAATCAAATAACCTCTCTTATATATAAAGAGAAACATTTTATTTGGTCTAATAAGTGTGAATAAGCCTTTTAGATTCTAAAAAAGAGGCTTACCCCAGCACCAATGTTATGGATTCTAGATCCAAATGGTCATTTCATATTTATAAAAAATGCATCAAGAGATGGTTTAGGAGTTATTATACAAGATGGTTAAATTATATCCTATGAATAGAGGAATTTTAAACCTTATGAGGAAAATTATGCTCCTTATGGCCTGGAACTAGCTACCATAATTCATGGTTTTCAGGTTTGGAGGCATTATTTGTTGGGAGAGCCTTTTCATCTTAAAACTAATAACTTAGGACTCAAGTACATATTCATTGAAGCTAGCCTTAACTCTTGTTAGAGACAGTAGTTACAATTTATGTTAGACTATGATTTGGACATTAACTACATTAATGGAAAAGGGAACAGAGTTGTATATGCCCTTAGTTTTAGAAGGTATATTGCGTCTTTGGCCATAATAAGTAATTTTCAAGAATAGGTACTAAAATTCTCACCCAGAGATGAATTCTAAAAATAGGTTATGAAATCATTATCTAAGAATTATCAGTATCATAGATACCATGGATTTGAATTTGAAAATGATGGACTTTTGAGGTATAATGGTAGAATACATGTTCTTAACAAGCTAAACTTAAGTAATATTATGATAAATAATTATACAATGCTCTATATTTAGGAAATCCTAGAGTGACTAAGTTATTCATAGGATTAAGACCATTATATTTATAAAATGTAATTAAAAATAATGTAAGAAACTTTATGTCTATATGCTTGGAGTGTCAATGAGTTAAGGCTAACCATGTTCATACTGTTGTGTTGTTTTAACCACATTTCATACTAGAATGGAAGTGAAAGTTATTAGCATGTATTTTTTCCAAAGATTACCTATCTAAAAAAAATCTCATGACATGATTTTGGTATTTGTGGATAAACACACCAAGGTAACTCACTTTATTATAGGTAATTTAATAGATGAGTAACCAATGCTTGCCAAAAGATTTGTCAAACAAGTTTATAGATTTCATGGGATTCAAAAAAATATCTCTTTTGATAATGACTCTAAGACAACCTCAAGGTTTTAAAAAACTCTAAGTTCAAATTTAGTTACTGTAATCACCTAAAAATGACACTTGCTAGTTAAGTGTGTTACTTGAGACCACCTATCCATAGATTAGTCCTAGACCTATCCAAAAACATATTTTCACAATTATCCCACCTTTTCATGGTCCATAGATGTCCCTAGTCATCCCTAAAGTAGTCCTAAACCCTCATTCTTACATCATGTCCCTTTGTGTCTTAGGTTCTACCACTTATACACTATAGCTATAATAGGGATAGTAACCCCACATGGTGCTAGTGTTTGAATATTGGTGTTACTATCCTTTCCCTCCTTTTTTCATAAATAGATATTTTTTCAAATATTAGACCTCATAGGGTCAGCCTAGACATATTTTAACACTTTAAAAATCACCAAAGAAATATATACATTAATTTTATCCCTATAACCACTACATGGAAATCATATGCAAACTTAGAACAGGTTATGCACATTTAAGGTTATCAATCCCTATGTTGCTCTACTTCTACATACTACAATATATATCATTCCTACTATCAAATTACTTATATTTATATTATAAATCACATTGAAATAACTTAATTAAACCATCATACTAGCTTCACTTTGTTGAGCATTGTTCCTATGTTGAGATTTGGCATTGATGTTGTCATTGATGTTAAAGGTTCTTAAGAAAGGTATTCATGAAGTCATTAAAAAAAATTATTTTTTTGTAACATAATTTAGAGTTATGAAAATATTTTATAATCATATATGTCATGTGATAAATTTTTATAATCATAAATTAGTGTTTCAAGGTCAGTTGTCAAGTTTCAAGTGCTTGAGAAGCCTAGTCATGGCACTAGTCATGACATGCAAAGTCCTAGTAAGAAGGTTTGAACATCGTGTCCTAGTGATATGGATGAATAGAGGTATAAAATGATTTATGAGTTTTAATTATCATGAATATGATTAATTTTATCATTTATGAGAGTTTCAAAGTGAGCATATAGGGGTAAGACCTAAAGTCTAAATCTACAACTAGACTAGTTTTAGACCTTGCCTAACCTAATGAGCTGTCATGAGGTGTTGAAAAGATATATGAAGGATTTTTGGTAGTTTTTGATCATTTTAAGAGGTTTTATTTCATTTATATGAGGTTTTTAGATCTTGAATAGTGGTTAGGAAGGTCAGTTTCAAGGCCTAATGTGATTTGCAAGTCAAGGTCTAGAGAGCCAAGAGAGGATAGTGGCCAAATGAGGTATGAGATTAAGATTTCATGATAATAATGAGAATGTGATAATTTTAAGTGGTATTATATATTTTAAAATGAGTTTTTACCAATTATGATCTCAAATTTTGAATTTTTTGGCTTAAAAAAGTGTTTCAAGGTCTCTCAAGTGCATAAAAGGAAGGGTTCTCAACCCGAGAATGAATTCAAAGTGTTCTTTGGAATGTGTAACCTCTACATTAAAACCTAATATATTAATTTTATATGGGTAAACCTCATAGATCAAAAATATAGGCATTATTTTTTGGATTAATGGAATATGATTTATATATGATCGTTAAGATTGGAAGATGGTTTAAACCCTCAAAGAACCCTAATAATGACCTAATATGAAAAACATTGTTATAAAGTGATTATAATGAATTATTTTGGATATATAAATAATTTTATGTTTTATTAAACTTTCCTATCATCTCCAGGTGTGATTGGTTTATCATGTGAGTGATTGGACCCTATAAGAAAGGCCTTATTTCTAGAAGATTTATTATAGAAGTCAGAGTTGACCAAGTAAAAATTGATAAATTAATGGAGGAAAAATATTGAGATTTTTATTTGATTTACATGGTGGTTTTTGGGAAAAATTATATCCCTTATGTGTGTTAAACCAAACATCTAAGTTGACCAATTGCTAATAGACCTAATGGTGCAAATAGTGAGAAACCCAAGTAGAAGTGAGAATGTGATTAGGTATGTGTTATCATGGATTAAGGATGAATAAAAGTGCATTTAAAAATTATTAAATAAATTTAATACATTTTAATGTTGGATAAGAGTTTGTGAGGTCAGTGAATATGATGAAAATGTTGCTCATAAGTTGACCTGTCTAGTCAAAATGAGACGGTGAAGGTGTAAGGTTATGAGATTGGTCTACAAGATAAATATTAAAATTTTACCATGTTATATTTATATATTATAATTGTATAATTATATAATAATATAATATAAATTAATTGGAAGCATATTAAAGTTATCATATATGGATTGAAAGTCACTTCCACCATGACTATGCTTTAAAGAAAACTAGAAGTTCTAGGTAAACAAGTCGCAATGATGATTTTGAGGTTACATGACCTAATTAAAATAATATAATGTAAATAGTATTTATATTTTTTAATTGTATCTTATATACATACTTTTCATAAGGTATGGCCCTTATTAAAATTAGTGAAAAGGTTGAAGCTAAAAGGGCTTGACTAGCTGAGTGAGGTCAATGAGAGAGAAGGTCAACTAATTACTCTGTGAGACAAATAATTTCCATTAGAGATTATTATATTTTTATTGGATTTTTTTAAAATTATTTTTTAGGATTAGTTTCATGCATTATAAATCCTTAAATGTGTCCCTTCCACTAACATAATTTTAAGTTTTCATGACTATGCTTTGAGCTAGTTGGCAATTTAGAGTGAGCATTTTGTAGAGAAGTGTTTGAGCCCGTATATCTTGATTTGCAGTATATAATTAATTTTTTTATGACCATTAGGTCATGAGGTTTCTGAATATGTTAATTTTTGTCATATTTTTTAGCTAATTGGTGTTTTATCTTTAATATTTCAAGATAGACTTTTTGGGTATACACATGCCTAATTGTGAATAGTACTAATGGTGTGCTTCAAGTGGTGATTTGAGATTAAAAAAATATCATGGAACCAATACGATATTACTATGGGTATATTTTATTGTCATATGAATTTTTATTTCCATGTATGAAATTTTAAAGTTCTCTAAGGAGATTAAAGGGTAATATGTGCTAATGAAGGCCTAATTGAATTAAGTCTCCTTAAGGCCTAAAAGAGGTTTTGGTCCTATATGATATTAATGACATATTTTAATGTGTGGTTAATGTTTTTTTAATATCTTAATATATATTTTGTAAAAAAATATAAGTTATAAAGTGTGTATGGCTGACCAATAGGTGTATGATCAAGAGCCTAGTATAAAAACAAGGCGTAATAGGCTTAATTGATTAGTTAAAGGAGGAATGAGTTGAAGATAAGGATATATTACTTTGAAGAGATGAATAAGGTCATGTATAAAATCATAAGGTTTAATATAAACTATCATGAATATCTAATAGGGTTATTATGTATGAAAATCAAGGTTAGATGACCTAATCAAGTCAAGAAGAAGTCTAGTTGAGCAATGAGGCCTAGAAGGTAGTTTGAGAGGGATAAGAGTGTGAAGAGATGAAGATGTGGTCATAATAAATTGGTTAATAAAAAATGTGATATTAAGGTGATCAAATAAATTAGGTGAATGAGTTGGTGTTGAGTCATCTAAGGGATTGGTGCCTGCTTGTAAGTGGGTGTTTGTTAAATCCTATTCAAGTGGGTGCTTGGATAGTTGGGGTTGGTGATCCATGTGAATTTGGTAATTCAATAAATATTTATGTTTTTATTATAGGACTATATTACATTTTCAATGATCAGTGGTTTTTATTCCACTTTAGGGTTTCCCACTCATATATGTGTTTCTTATGTTATTCTAATGTGAATGACTCTTTATGCATTTCTATATCTTTGTGTTTCTTTGATGGTTCAAGAAATATTAAAGTACAGTTGAAAGAAAGTTTTAAGAGATTAATTAAAACCCCCTCTTAGTCATTATGTTTACAATAATTGGTATCAGATCTTGGTCCTTTAGAATAAGTCTAACAGTTTGAATTTGATCCTAAGAAGCACAAGATGTGTTGTGATCAAAAGAAAGAAGACAACATGTACAATGAAGAAGTCTACTATGATAGTAAAGAAGGAGAAGCTATAGTAGACCTTAAATCTAAGATCATAAGTGCCCTTGATGATTTAAAACATCAAAATAATACTATCAAAGATCTCAGGAGCCATTTATAAGGTGTCAACACAAGGTTTAGGTAAAAGAAAGTTGAGTATGCCTAGTTTAAGATAGATCTAGATAAGTTGAAGGTTGAGCATGAGAAGCTCATAGAGAAAATGTTTGAGAAAGAGCATGATAAGTAAGAACAATTCAAGAGTACAACATGAAAAACCCAATCAAAAAACCCAGTTCAATAAAGGATAAGTCATCATGAGACCATGAGAAAAGGAGTAATTAGTCAAGAGGTAAGTATAAAAATATTATTTTCTACATCTATCACAATATATGACATATTGCAATTTTCTTCTCTAATAGAGTTATAACTACCTCAAGATTCAACAAGACATATGAATATCCTATAATGCATGAGAAGAATCAAACATTGGTATGGAAGCCAAATCAAGTTAGGAATGATCATATTGATCTCAAAATTCAACATGGACTATTTGTCAAGAAGGAATAAAAGACCAAAGAGGATTCAATGCTATCTCAGATTGCCTTTCACATTCAAGATGAAGGCATGAAATGACACATATATAGTGGTTTCTCAAGCCACATGACATTATACATAAATGAGTTCATCTCATTGAAAAAGGATTATGTAATAATAGTAAGGTTTAGAGACAATACAACTACCAATATAGTTGGCAAGGGTGTCTTGAGTTTGGACAATGAGAAGGCCAAAATACAAAATGTGTTGTATGTGTAAGGTTTGAAACATAACCTAATTAGTGTAAGTCAAATTTTTAATCAAAGACACACACTACCCTTTTATGATACAGGGTTTGAGATAAGGATATCCAAATTAGGAAGGCTAATTACTAATGCTAGGAAGGTTGAAAACAATCTATATGTCTTGAATGAGATCAAGAAGGGGATATGCTTTATAAACAAGATAGATTAATGTTGGTTATCAAACATGAGGTTAGGCCACCTAAAATTTGATAATATAGTTAAGACTAACCCTAATAAGTTTTTGAAAAACATGGCTACACTCACCAAACCTACAAACATATTTTTCAAGGTTTGTCAACATGGTAAACATACTAGAAGAAGGTTCAAGTTCAAGGATTACTCTACTACAATAATCTTATAGTTAATACAAAATAATCTCTATGGGCCTACAATAATTCAAAACATTCAAGGAGATATCTACTTCACGTTACTTATAGATTATTACACAAGAATGACTTATATTTCATTCTTAAAAGAAAAGTCAGAAGCTATTGAAATTTTCAAGACATTCAAGGCTCTTGTTTAGAATGAAGAGAATGGGAAGATCAAGTGAATATGATATGATTGATGAGGAGAGTTTTATTCAAATTAGTTTGATGACTGTTTTGAGGTTCATGGAATAAGGAGACAATTATCAGTAGCTAAGACACCTCAACAAAATGGGGTAGTGAAAAGGAAGAATAGGATAATTTAATATATAGATAGAACTATGCTAAATGATTGTATATTATTTGATGGATATTGGAGATAATTATTAAACATTTATGTCTACATTTTGAATATAGGGAAGATAAATAATAATGGCAACAAGACTCCTTATGAACTATGGAAGGGAAGACCTACCAATGTGAAATACTTCAGAGTGTTTGGGATAAAATGTTTCATCAAAAGAGATGTTGAATAATTGGGAAATTTTATTCATAGTATACTCATTAATGATCTTAGCCTATATATTTTATAAAAAATAGATACAAAATATAGTGTAAAGCACCAATGTGAAGATTGATGAGACAAGGAAATCACACTCATAGTCAAAGGACAGTTTAGAGACTTTAGAATTCAAGATTGAGGAGGAGAATTTAGAGGTTGATGAGGAAGAATAATAATTTGAGAGATAGGACTCAAAACAAGCCTCAATATAGATTAAAATAGATCACCCTAAATCTCAAACCATTGGAAATAAGAATGCATGTATGAAAAAAATTAGAAGACTAGTAAGTAATCTAAATCAAGAGAATGTTTCTCTATTATCCAAGATTAAACTTAAGAGCCTTATAAAATATAGAAAAGACAAATTTTAGATAGGTGATATGAATGAGGATTTAGATCAAACAAAGTGGAATGATACTTGGGAACTCATTCTTGGGACTAAATACAAGAATGTTAGTAGCACAAGATGGGTGTTTAGAAACAAGTTGAATGAAAATGGAGAAGTTGCTTTGAACAAGGATAGATTGGTATACAAGGGATATGAGAAAATATTTTGGGATAGAATTTGAAGAGACCTTTGCACTAGTATCAAGATTGGAGGCCATTAGATTGTTTATAGCATATGAAGGATTCAAAGGATTCAAGGTATACCAGATGAATGTACAATCTATCTTTTTAAATGGGAATTTGGAATAATAAGTATACATTGAGAAACCTAAGGGGTTCTCACCATCATATGACAAAGATTATGTTTTCATATTGAAAAAGGATCTCTATGGTTTAAATCAAGCCCCTAGATCTTGGTATGCTAAGTTGGATAGGTATCTGTTAGATCAAGGATTCAAAAGAGGAGTTATAGATAATAACCTATATATACATCAAGATAGAAGATGACCATCAGTTGATAGATTTTGTATATGTGGATGACATCATATTTAGTGGAAACAATGAGAACATGACCAAGGCCTTTACATAGGTGATAAATAAAAAGTTTGAGATATCCATGCTAGGAAAACTATCATTCCTTTTTGGGTTATAAATCACTCAATTTGAAAAAGGTGTCTTCATATCATAAGATAAGTACATAAGAGAGATATTGAATAATTTTTATATGGAAGATTGAAAGGCTTAGTAAACCCATGATCATAAGGTGTAAGTTCAGCAAGGAATATGAGTCTTCAAAGGTCAATCATACATCATATATGTCGATCATTAGAAGTTTGTTATACACCATAACCTCTAGACCTAATGTCATGCAAAAAATAGGTATTATGGGATGGTTTCAAGTAGATACAAAGGAGAATAATCTACAAGTAGTGAAAAATATACTAAATTATCTCAAAGGGATAGTGCAATATAAATTGTGGTATCTAAAAAGCAAGGAGTTCAATTTGATAGCCTACATAAATGCAAATTGGGCAAAAAGTATAGATGATAGGAAGAGTACCAATAGATAAGTTTTATTCTTAGGTGGGTACATATTTTCATGGATAAGAAAGGAATAACAGTCAATATCATTAACCACTTGTGAGGCTAAGTACATTGCATCATCTTCATGTTTCACTTAGGTCCTATAGATGAGATAGACCCTAAAATACTACAAGGAAGAGTATGATGGTCCTATCTGTATCTATTATGATAATAAAAGTGTTATAAGTTTATCATTTAAGGCATGTGATAAACATGTAGAAGCATAAAAGAGTGTTTCATGGTTAGTTTTCAAGTTTCAAGTTCTTGAGAAGCCTAGTCATATAATGGAAAGTCCTAGTAAGAAGGTTTGTTCATGATGACCTAGTGATATGGATGCATAGAGGCATAAGATGTTGTATAAGTTTTCTTGATCATTCATATGAAGCATTAAATCACTCAAAAGAGTCTCAAAGTACAAAGGGTAAGACCTTAAGTCCAAACCTGTAACTAGAATAGTTCTAGACCCTACCTAACCTAATGAGGTGTCATGAGGCATTAAAAATACATATGAAGGATGATTGTAAATGGTTGAGAATGGTAATAGGTTTTATATCATGTATATGAGGTTTTGATAGCTTAGCTATTGGTTAGAAGTTTAGTTCAAGGCCTAATGTGATTTTTAGGTCAAGGTCTAGAGAGAAAAGAAAGATAATGGTGGTCAAATGAGGTATGAGATTGAGATTTCATGATAATAATGAGAATGTGAGAATTTTAAATGGTATTATAAATTTTCCCAAGTGTTTTGACCTAGTCTGGGGTAAAATTTTAAAGTTTTAGGCTTGAAAAAGTGTTTTGAGGTTTCTCAAGTACACATAAATAAGGGTTCTCAACTCAAGAAGGACTTTCAAGTGTTCATTATCACATGTAACCTCTACATGATAACCTAATATATTAATTATATATGGGGAAGTGTCATATATAATTATTATGGGCATTATTTTTTAGATTAATGGTATATTATCTATGAATGATTACTAAGACTAGAAGATTGTTTAAACCCTTAAATAACCCTAATAGTGATCTGATATGAAATAAGTTATTATAAATTTATCAAAATGGATTGGTATGTATATTTAAGTGATTGGAGGTTTTATTAAACTCTCCCAAGCACCTCCAAGTGTGATTTTTTTATTAGGTGAGTGAGTGGACCCTATAGGAAAGGCTTTATTTCTTGGAGATTTGATGTAATTGTCAAAGTTGACAAAGTCAAAGTTAATAAATTGATGGAGGAAAAATATTGAGAATTTTATTTCATTTATATGATTTTTTATGGGCAGGTTATATCCCTTAGGTGTGCTAAATTGGTCATCCAATTTGTTTAGTCGTTAATAGACCTAATGGTGCAAACAATGAGAAACCTAGGCAAAAGTGAGAAGGTGATTAGGGATTTGTTATCATGGATTAGAGATGAATAAAAGTACATCGATATATTATTAAATAATTTTAATACATGTTAATTTTGGATATATTTTTTTTAGGTTAGTTAATATGATGAAAATATTGCTCATAAGTTGACCTATCTAGTGCAGATGAGACAATTAAGGTGTAAGGTTATGATATTGGTATGCAAGACCAATATTAAAATATGACCATGTTATATTTATATATTATAACTTTATAATTATCTAATAAGATAATAAAAACTCATTGGAAGTTTCTGAAAGTCATCATATAGGTATTGAATTCCATTTTCACCATGATTATGCTTAAAAGCAGACTGACAATTCTAGGTAAGTAAGTTACATCAATGAGTTTTAGGATTTATGACCTAAGTGGAATATTATACTATAAATTTTATTTATATTTGGGATTTATATGTTATATAAATACTTTTAATAATGTTTTTTAATCAATTAAAGTAGTGAAAATGTTGAATCCAAAATGGCTTGATTGGCTGAGTGAGGTCTGTGAGAGAGAAGGTTAATAAATTAGTCTGCAAGACCAATAATCTCCATTAGATATTATGATATTTTTATTTTAAGTTATTATAAGTATGTTTTAAGATCATTTTCATGAATTTTAAGTCCTTAAGGGTGTTCTTTTAGGTTTCATAGGTTCAATTTTCCATGATTGTAATTTGAGGCTAGTTGGTAGTTCAGAGTGAGCATTTTGTAGAGAAGAATTTGAGACTATATACCCTCAATTTAAGTATTTAATGAAGTTTTTTTTTACCATGAGGTCATGATTTTTTATAATATGTGTTTTTTTTCAAAATTTATTCATATATTTGGTGTTTTATATTCAATATTTCAATACAAACTTTCTAGTATCCATAGGCCTAATTATGAACAATACTAATGACATCCTTCAAGTGGTGGTTGGATTTAAAATATATCATGGAAATAAGATGATATTATTAAATATTTGAGTTTAATATGTATTTTTAATTATATTTATGAATTTTAAAATTTATACAAGAAGATCAAAGAGTAACGTGTCGTAATGAAGGCCTAATTAAATTAGGTCTCCTTAAGACCTAAAAGAGGTTTTAGTCCTATATGATATGACCAACCTATTTTAATTTGTGATTCATGTTTTTTTCATGTAATAATACATATTTTATTAAAATTATAAGTGTTAAGTGTGTATGATTTACCAAGAGGTGTATGATCAAGAGTCTAATATAAGAAAAAGGCCTAATAGGCCTAATTGACTAGTTAGAGGATGAGTGAGTTGAAGTGAAGATTATAATACTTTAAAGAGATGAAGGAGGTATTATATATATCATAATGGTGTATATAAACTATAATTAAGATATAAAAGGGTTATTATGTATGAAATTTAATGTTAGATGTTTTAATCAAGTCAAAAAGAGGGCTAGTTAAGCAAAGAGGCCTAGAAGGCAGTTTGAGAGGGATAAGAGTGTGAAGAGATAAAGAGGTGTTAATCATCATTTGGTTGAGGAAAAAATTAATCTCAAGGTTATATAATAAATAATATTATAAATTTTTTGTTGAGTCATCTAGGGGTTTGGTTCCTCCTTGTAGGGGAGGGGCTTGTTAAAGCCTAGTCAAGTGGGTGCTTAGCTAGTTAGGGTTGGTGCTCCATGTAAAGTTGGTGATTCACCAAATGTTGATGTTTGTGTTATAGGTCTATTTTCCATTTTAAAATATCAGTGGTTTTTATTCCCATTTAGTTTTTCCCACTCATATATGTGTTTCTTGTGTTATGCTAATGTGAATGACTCTTTATGCATTGTTATATCTTTGTATTTTTTGATGGTTCAAGGAATGTTAAATTACTTGTGAAATAAAGTTTTAAGATTCTAATTCAACCCCATATTAGTCATTATGTTTCCAAAAAACTTGAAATTTTACTGTCACTTAGGTGGGGAGAATTACATCAGGCTTGATCTCTCTTCAAAATATTGGTATGTAGGAAAATCTCATCATAGTAGGGTGTTGAGGATGTCTATCCTAACCCACTAACAAGCACACTTTAAACTGATAACAACTAGATGCCCTAACAACATGAAAGATTAGGTTTTGTTTATATTATTAGCTAAAATATTTCATATATAGGGTTTTAAAACTTATGCACATAGGAATAGTCCTTATAGATCCAGACATAGGTACATCCAAAAGCTCAAAATAGTCCTACACATAGATCAGTACCACTAAAATGAGGACATTAACACCACATGGTGCTAGTATCTAGTTATGGCACTACTATTTAGGATGGGTTTTGATATATATATCCTATTTATCACATTCAAACCATCCTCTATCTCATTTTTCTTCTTTTATATCTCCTATTTCAATCATTTTCTAGCTAAATTCTTATTTACATTAGTTATTATTATTTTTATAAAGGTCAAATTAAGTCAATTATATAAAAAATTAGTGGCTAGATTTATTGTATATTTCTACCTTGATTTATTATAATTATCTCTTTAATACCATAATATTTACATTCACTAAGTCCTAAAAGGTTAAAACATTTGGTGAACCCAACTTTGAATAGTGCACAAACCCTAACCCTAGATAACCCTAGGGTTTATGTTTCCATCCATATAATACCCACACTTAGATTTCAAATCCATATTTTTTCCTGATTTATATTTCATATAACATGATAATAATGATAGGTAAAGTTCATCACTTTTTAATGCAAATTTTAATACTTGCATTTGTATGCTTGTTTATTTTAGGTCAGAATGAACTCAAAAAGACAAACACATATATACATGATGCTTTATATCAATTTAAAATGTGTCATATTTTATTATATTTATATCATGTTATTTTTATCTTATGTAAAATTAAATTAATAAACAAATGCTTACATACATAGAAGATATATTAGATAAGCTAACAACCAAGTTTTAAGTTTCAATGTCATATCTTATGCTCAAGAGAGGATCTTCTTATCTTCCTCATCTCCATGAGGGTGATAGCTAATTTACCTCTAACTAGGTCCATGATATCACTCCTCCATGATATGAATTATCCTTTATTAATTTTACTAATTCTCATACTCAGCCTATCTACACCTCTCCTCTATAGGGTGTGTGCCTACATGTTCAGTCAAAAGCAATTAGGGTTTGAACTTATGAGAATATAAGTGATCAAGTTATCAGTATGAGAAAAATAATATCATAATTATAGAATCAAAATTATTTATTAAGTTAAAATGTTACATTATTGGAAAATCACATTACATATACACAGTTTTTGGAATATGTTAGTGTCAACCATGTATATGCATCTACACCTAGAAAAGTTGTTCTTAACACTCTTTCATATCCAAATCATAAATTAAAAAATAATTCATCTATCATAAGTGATTAAAAAATCCTACAAGGTTCCAATAAGAGTTTTTAAGTGAGATACTAATGGAGATTATTAAAGATAATTTGATCAACCTACCTCCTCCATACCTAGTAAGGAAATCTAGATATTATTATGCATATCATAGAATACATTAGCACCACATCGATTCATGTTTAGCTTTGAAAAATAAAATATAATAGATAATCGATATAGATGACTCAAATAGTGACATGTCATCCAAATAAAATATAATATCACATCAACAAATTCAAAAAGGGTCAAATTCAAAAATAGTACAAATATGGTTACCAAAGCACAACTAAAATACATAGTTAAATCATGTAAAAGAGGCAAAACTACCTCTATAAAATGTGGCTCAACTTTCACATTAGTATGGGTTTGGTAAAAAAATACATACAAAAATTTGATTATCAAGGTCGAGGTTTGGGCAAGCAGGCCCAATGCATCACTTCTATTCTAGAAATTTATAGTGTTGGTCAACAAGGTTTGGGATTTATTGAACATCATAAGGCACATCATTCAAAGATATATTTTATCAAGGAAAAAATTCTAGATACATAGGAAATTTTATATAAAGATTAATAACTTCAATTACAAACTCAAAATCATGTTAAACCAACAGACATTCTCAAAAAAAGATTTCCAACAAAAGAGCCTCTAGAGAACCATATGCCTATAATAAGCATAGTTTCAAAGGGAAAAAAATCATAATAAATATTCCAAGCATAATAAAAAAATGTTAACTCCACATTATGAGTTAATTCCATGTAGCATTCTAGGTTATTATGATTATTATGATTTTGATGATGGACAATACCCAGACTCATACTACAACACCATTCAACTCTAGCATTGCAATCACAATGCATGAGACATTACCATTCCTATTTTTGACACATGACATAGTGATAGTGATTATCCCATGAGACTCATTGGTTAGTGTTTTTACTCCCTTCTTATACACACTTTACTTATTTCTTAATCCTTATATATAGTTTCATTTTCATGTTGATTTTACATAGATTTTACCCAAAAAATAGAAAACAATATAATATGTCATAAACATAAAAACATTCAAATATTTTACCCATTAAACATAAAATTTTAGATTGTATGCAATTTATTATATTTTTTAGACACTACATATGCTAGCTATCTAAGTATAATTAATTTTATCATGCATACATGTTTTACTTGTTCTTGTTGAGTGTTTCTAAAATGCCTAGAGGACTCATACCCACTACAACAATATAAATTTGATACTATCTACCCATTGAGGGAATATACATAGATACACCGATTCATTATTAGACACATTCACCAATTTGAGGGAACCCTATACACCATTTCAACTAAAAAGTTCCATCTTTATACACTTTACATCACATATTTAGCATTATTATATCTTGAGATTGATCATGGTACACTTAATAAATTTTTTGATGGATATTACTACTTTAGACTTAGTATATATACATCTTGGATCTTACATAGATTTGTATTACATGTTTATGCATACTTTCATTTCTATATTTCTTAGTTTATATTTGATTGTGTCTCTATGATTCTTTTATTCAAATCCATTTGAATATGCCATTTCTCTTTGGCTCTATGCCACTTATTTTCATGGTATGTGCACTTTAGGCATGTTCCCATGTCCTTATGTGTGCCTTCTTGGTTTTATGTGCAAACATTTAAACATGTCTTTCTATGTGTCTCTAATCCAACTTGTTTATTTTTTGCATATGTATACATTTGAATGTTTTTATATGTATTAATTTCTTAGATTTAGTGACATGTGTCCATGTCAATTGTATTGTGTCCCCTTAGCCTATTTTTAATGCCTCATGTGTGGTGTATGTATGCTTTTATGTATACATCATGTCCATGACACTATTCTCTTGCCTGTTACATACCCCATTTTTATATTCCATGAGGGACCTCATGCATCTCCCCTTATTACTTGGGTGTTTTGATGGACATCATGCCTCATCCCCCTAGGTAGTTATTTAGTTATTAGTCATATTTATTTTTACATAAATTTTTATATTTATTTTGATAGCCTTGTGAATGCTAGACATATCATACATCACATTACAAACTTATGCCTAGATTATCTTAAATTTTGATGTAATGTATATGATCAAGGAATTTGACAAAGATAGGAGGTTAGTTTTGTGTTAGTCCATAAAATAATGAAATTAACACACTAACATGCTAACATCTATATCCTAGATCATAGGAGGAGATTAATGAACAAAACTAAATGGAAAAACACAATTAAAATGAAAAAAATAATCTCTTACCTTCCATGAAAGCTCCAATTGATTTATTATGTGGCTTGTTCGGTTTGTGCTCAAAGAGTATTTAAAAATGGAGTTTATGTATCTCCTTCTCTCCTTGGCACCATGGCTTGATTTTGGCTTGATGTAGCTTGGATTCAACATTTTGGCATTACAACCTAACTTGCTTGGAATTTTTACATTATAATAATAATCTTATCAAATATTTTAAGTCATTTGTGCATGATAACTTTACACCAAAGTAGCTTAAAATTCAATAGGTGGCATTGTATTTATAGAAAATGGATTTAACTACAACCCAAGGTGAGATAAGGGAAAATTTAAACATGAAACGAGTTAAAAACCAACCTAAGTGAGTCAAAACTAACCCTAATAGAGTTAATGGTTATAAATTAATAATAAATTATAATGAATAGGCATGGGTCTTCAAAATGAGATATTTTAGGATATTTCCAAAGAGATTGATAACTCAAAAAGGTCATGATGAAAGGCTAAGATATTTACATTTTTGAATTTCCTTTTTTAGTTATTCATTAGTTTCACATGGATAATTCAGCTAGGCTTTTGATTTTTTTAATCTTATTAATTAATTTTGATTAGTCATTTAGCTCTTTCAAGATTTGATTTAAGTTCATGTGTCTTGCTTAGTAAGTCTAGAGGTCAAATTGACTGTTGTGATGCCACAGGATGGTTAGGGAGGAATTTGTGAGAGGTTATGATTTCATACAATAGGATACACCAATTATGGATGTCTTAACATGATTTTGATCTTTGATAAATGATGCACAAGCAAATTTGGGACATTGAGTGATTCTTAAGATTAATTTGTAATGGTTGGTAAGAATCAATCTGAAGTTAAATTGAAAGCCAATTGTGGTAAGTTTTAGGTGTCTATATTTTTTTCTTGTTTGGGGAGTCATAATAAGCTGTAAATATATTAATATCTTCTCAAATATTTAAAAGGTCCTATATGCCCACAAATTAAATGATAATGGATTAACTATAGGTTATTCCTTGATGGAGTGGTTAGCGAAGTGATTGATAATTAGTCCTTTGAAAGCATGAAATGATTGGACAAAAAAAGATGAAATGGGGTGGAAGGAAATGATTTTCTGAGAGGTGGTTATAATCAGTGGCATATGGAGTTACCCTAGTTGTATAGACAAATAGGATGATTTTACCATTGGAGATTATAATCATCGATAAAGGTGGGATAAAATAGGTAATGATTTTCTCAAAGGTGGTTATAATAATTGAATAAGGAATAGGGTAACAATAGAATGATTTACCCCAAGGTGATTACAATCACTATCACAATGAAAATGTGCCCCAGTTGGGCAAAAGAAAGATAATGATTTCCCAAAAATAGGTTATAATCATTAACCTTAAAATAGATGGAAACACAAATATTTGCCCAAAGGAAATTATAATAATTGGTAATGCATGTGGGATGGTATATAATAGTTTTCTTAGAGGTGGTTATAAGCATTATACTCTAGTAGTGCAAACATGATGGCAAATCGGTATAGAAGAGAAAGATGGGAAACCTGTGAGTAGGGAGATGCTCATCTAAAATAACAAAGAATAAATTTTTTTCATTGATTGATTACTATATGTAGGATATGATGTGGATTATATTGGGAATTTTTCTAGTGCCAAGGAGATATATCATTGCCTCATTGTTGTGTAGACTCCTAGAGTTTTTTTTTATATAGTATGGAATGGTAGGCAATATGATAAAACACCATGATAACTTGGCTAAAATACACAGATAGATTGAAATGTGATCAAATACTCAATTGAAAATAATGTTGACATATGAATATGGATGGATTCAATTATAATGCACAAGGAATCACCTAATAAACACACATTGATTGAATCAAGGCACTGAAAGAAATTAAAAAAATAGGAAAACAAATAGAAAGATAAAACAACAAACAAATAAGAAATAAAATAACCAAAATAACATAGAATAAAATAATCATTAATCGCAATGTTAGTATAAATAACATGACATAAACAAGACAACAAACATTACCCTTAGATGACGGGAGACAATGTAACAAAAAAACAAAATGGGGGAACAAAAGAAATGGAAGGAAGTGGCCAAGCTATCTCCAGATGCACTAGGAAAGTGGATGCTACATACAAGTTCCATGGATGTAAGATCCAACAAAAATTTAGGCTAAATGTAGTTCTTCTAGGATATGGGATAGAATAAAATGATTGAGAGTGAAAACATTATGAATGTTATATAAGAATGTGGCAATGGGCTTGAAAAATAGTGTGAGCATGGAATACTAGGCCAATAAGGATGGGGAAATTAAATGACAAGTAGTTGATTGTGAAATAGCTAGGGATACCATAATATTGAAGGCAAATAATTGGTAAATGTTTAGTATTTTCTAAATCATTTCAACATATTATTGGAATTTTCTAAGTATCTCAACTCAATTGAGAATGATGAGATACTAAATGGTCCAACCTCACAAAATGGTGAGAGTTTTAAAACTTAAAATGATCTCAAAATAGTGAGAGTGATCAAAATTAAGAATTCCTCACAAAATAGTGAGAGTGTGGATTAATTTTCTTACAAAATGGAAACAAAGTAGCTTAAGTTGCTTGAAAAATACAAAATCATTCAAACTTAAAATATTTCTTGTAAAATGGTGAGAGTGTGGATAAGGGGTTTCTGAGCTGACATGAACTTAAATCAAGCACTTCATATATAATCCTAGGATGGGACCTCAAATAATTATATTTATACCTTATAGTAGAGGAAGTTGACTAGGTAGAAACCAATTCAAACAAAATAGGCAAAGTTGGTAAGTGGCACAATATGGCATAAGAATTACAAGGTAGTACTTTAAGACATGATAAACAATTATTTCCCCTAATTTCCCCATAGGTGGTTATAATTAGGAAATAATGGCGTAGGTTAATGATACTAATTTTTTCATAGGTGGTTATAATTAGTAACATGATGATGAAACACTAATTTGCCCAAAGGTGGTTATAATTAGGAACACTTGGTACATAATAAGATAAGAAATGAAGGTTGAAATTACCAAACCACTATCATAGTACTCCAAAATATGGCCTCTATCTATAATGATAAAAGAACTACTAAAACTTGATCAAAATCCTTCTTACTGAAAGTAGTCATAGAACCAATGGAATGAAACTAAGGTCAAAGGGTTGGGTAGGGGGAAATAACTTGATCAAAAAGGTATGGTAGAATGGTATAGTGATATAATGGTATGGTATAATAAATGTAAATATTATGTTAAAATTGAAATGCACCTCATAGAAAATAAACTAGGTTTCTCAAGAAAATTAATTCTTGAGGTGTCTAATGTTCATAGGCTCATGAAGTTCATCCTTGTTTGGTGTAGTGAGCCTGTAAGCACTAGTGCCATAGTTTGCAAAAATGATGAATGGGCTTATCTAGTTGGGTTTGAGCTTGTCCTTATATTTCTTCTCATCCATGGTATTTTATTGGTTTTATTTAAGGACAAGATCACCAAGATCAACTTCTCTATTTTTAATGCACCGATTGTAATGTTAATGGAGTAGATTCTAGTATGCTTTTATGTTGTTAATTGTGTCCATGAATTTCTCATCAAGTAACTCCAACTATTATATGTGAGATACACAATATTATTCATCATCTAAACATGTTTCAAAGAGAAGTGTAAATAAGGTAACTCAACCTCGATGGAAATAGTGGCCTTAAAGCTATAAACAAGTGAATATGGAGTGGTTCTTGTTAGAGTACGATGATTGGTACAATATGCCTAGATGGAATGGAATATTTTGAGGTGCAAATTATGGATAGAATCATTGAAAATATTTTTAAAGATTTTGATAATGGTATTATTAGATGCTTCTGCCTAGCCATTACCTTGTGAGTAATATGCCATGGAAAAATGTTGAGTAATCTTATACTTGACACAGTGTGATTTGACATCCTTATTCTTGAATGATCCACCATTATCAAATATAATGTTAGAGGGTATATCATAGTGGCAAATGAGATGGTTGAATATTAATTTGGAAATTTTATTTATAGTCATGTAAGTGACGGGTATAATTTAAACCCACTTAGTGAAATATTCAATGGTGGTCAGGATATGTTTGTGGCTATCGAATGAGGTGGGATTTATATTCCCAATGATATTGAGGACCCATGTAGAAAATGACCATGGTGTAAGCATTAGTTTTAGAATTTTAGTTAGGGCATGAATTAGATTAGCATGCCTTTGACATTTATCACAATTTTTTATATATGCAACTGCATCTACATCCATCATTGGCTAGTAATACTCAATACATAAGATAATTTTGGATTGGATGGACCCACTTGTATGGGATCCACATACTCTTTTTTGAACTTCCAATAACACTCTTTTAGATTCTATTGAAGTTAAAAAATGAAGTAGAGATTCATCAAATTTATAGTGTTATAGGGTTGGTCTGAGTAAGTTATAACATGTGGCATGGTGGATAAAAGCTTGGGATTGTTTGTATGATAGGTCTAGTGGAATTATTTGGTCATGAATATAGGTGTAAAGGTTTTAATAACATATATAGTTAGGATCAACAATATTATAGATCATTATGACTGTTGAAGGTTCATGAGTTCGTGCTAATAGATTTTCATTGGTGAACTAGTATTCTTTGGTTGTATCTATATGATGAATCAATGATCCAATGGTGGACATGGCATATATTGTTCTATTACTAGCCTTGGGTATATGTTCAAACTATACATCAATAATTTTTTGTTTGAGAATGTTGACCATGGCCTTGTATGGTACCGATTTGTCATTTTTTTTAAAAAAATGGTATGTAAATTGATTGATGATTAACTAAGAATCACCATAAACCTTGAGATGTTTTATGTTCCATTATAATTCCTATCAAATCCCTATAATAAGTGCTTCATATTCATCCATGTTATTGGTACAAGAAAAATTGATTATGAATGACTTAGGCATTACATCCCCTTATGGTGTAATAAACAAAAGGTATGCCCCCAATCCATGTGTTAAGAATAACCCATCAAAATATAGCTTCCAGTGCTTCTCCTTAAGAGGTGTTTCAATGATAGTCATAATGGACTCATCTAGGAATAAAAATGTTAGTGGTTTTGTATCTACAAGGGGTGATTTAGTAAGATGAATTGTAAGAAATTACCTCTTGATGGATTTTTGGTTGATGTATTTTATCTCAAATTCACCTATGATTATGATCCATTTTTCCATGTGGCCTTATAAATATATTTTAGATAGTAGATACTTGAGTGGATATACTTTGGAAATGACTATGGTCCTATTATTTAACATGTAAATGTATAGTTTCTGAGCTATGAAGACCATAACTGAACAATCTTTTTAAATGGGTATATAATTGTGCTCATATGATACCAGTGTATGGATTAAATAATACATGGTATTCTCCTTTCCATTATCATCATGTTGAGCTATAAATGTCCCTAGGGAAATGTCTATAGCTAAAAATTATAGTAGAATGACTTTCCTAGCATGGGTGGTAATAAAATAGGTAAATTTAATAGATAGTTCTTCAGTTGTTGGAAATACTTTTTGCATTCATCATCCTAATGAAATGTGACACCCTCATTCAATAAATGTGTAAAAATATGGCATTTATTGGCCAACTAGGATATGAAGCATATGATCAACTATATCTTGCCCTAAAAACTATAGAGTTACTTTAAATTGGTCCACAGTGGCATCTAGGTAATGGCTTGTACTTTGGTTGGATCAACTTCAATGCCTCTACAAGACACAATGAAGCCAAGAAATTTGACTGAAGTAAATCCAAAAACACACTTCTTAGGATTGAACCTGATTTTGTATTCATGTAGTCTTTCAAACATCCTTTGTAGTATGGTGAGATGATTTTCTTTGGTCTTGGATTTTCCTAGTATGTCATCTCAATGTAGTGTTTGATAATGTCATGCATCATATCATGAAATATTATGGTCATGGATCTTTGGTAGGTGGCCCTAGAATTTTTGAGAAAAAATGTCATAAAATGATAACAAAATGTTCCCCACAGTGTGGTGAATGTTATTTTTTGTTGGTCTTTTAGTGCAATCTAGATCTGGTTATACCCTAAAAATTCATCCATTAGTGAAAATGTTTCATAACCTACTATGGAGTAGATTATCATGTCAATGTTCAGTAGAGGAAAGTCATCATTTGGGTAGGACTTTTTTATGTCTCTAAAATTTGTTCATATTATGATTCCGTCTAGCTTCGTGTTGATAGGTATAACATTTGAGATCCATTTTGAGTAGTCAATCGATCAAATAAATTTTGATTCCAATAGTTTTTATGACTCTTTCTTCAATAATATAGCAATGCAAGGATGTATATTATGGAATTCTTGTTTTATAGGTTTGGCATTAGGATATACCACAACATGGTGTAAAACTAAGGTTGGGTCCAAAACTAGCATATCAGAGTAGGCCCATGAAAATATATCTTCAAACTCCTTCAAAATGGATGTGAAGACTTCACATTCATACTCATTGAGGGATGCACCTAATTTGATCAATTTTGGGTCATCTAGAGTCCTAATGTTAACTTTTGTAGTGTCCTCCATGAGAAGTGTAGAATCATGTTCAAGAATGGTAGGTAAAGATTTGAATTGGTTTACAATAATAGATTCCTTTATTAGGAGTAGATATTTAAGTTCTTTGAGGCATGAAGAATCAAAATCTCCTAATGGTGGGGATGGCCATGTGATAAACACTATCAATAACTCTTAGTTGATTTGATCAAAAGCTTTTTATTATTCAAAACTAAACTCATCCCCTTAGGCAAGTTCATCATTGGTGGTCTCCTAAGATATTTTTGAAGAAGGTCGAATACCCTAATCTAATGGCGATTTAAATAGGTTTTCACCACTAGAATAGCATTTTTTTGCTATTTCACTAGTCCAAAATCACCTCAAAGAGGTTTTCACTTTGGGACCTCAATTTTTTATTTAATTATTTATGGCTGAGGGTGTTGACCCATTCTCCAAAATAGGATTTAGGATCTATTGAGAACCCTTTTTTTTTGGCCTCTCAATAGAACATTATTTGTAAGACCTAGAAAATCATAGAAGGTCTCATCATTTTGAAAATCATCATTCGACATTGTTTATTCTTGTTGATCCCAATCTATAAATTGAGGATCCTATAAATGGAGTGGATGATGGTGAATAACTAGTCTAAGGGTATAAATGGCATTAGTATCAAAAAATTAGTATTGGCTAGGTAATTGAAAGGGTTATGATCAGACTCTACTTTACTATTAGCATCATCATCACTAGTTGTTGGCATTGTAACATGAGTAAGGTATATGGAGTTACCCCTAGGTGGTTTAAATCTAAAACCATATGTTCATTTTTACTAAGTGGTATAAATTGGCTCAAGTGGACCCTATTAATATAGCCCAAGACCTCCTCCTTCATAGGCATGTCTTTTTATGATTTTATTTAAAATGGGATACTTGGCATTTATATAACAGTTAGCCATGTTGTCATTATACAACCAAGATTCATCAACTACAAGTAGGTCCTATTATTAGCTAGTAGATAGTATGAAAAAGATAGGTGCTAGACTATGCAATTAGCCTTTTCCTTTTCTTTGCCTTTTCATACAAGGTGGTTTGGATTTTGGCCTTCCAAAAGACTTGGGGTTTTAATGGAAGCTTAAAAATATGGAATGGATTATGGGTCAAATATTCTCTTGGGTGATTAGCTGAGATACTATAATGATTAGATATTTTAGGAGGTAGCATGTGAGAAAGTGAATCAAGGGTATCTAGGTTAATTAAATTAGCCTATGGTGAATCAATAAGTATTTATTTTCCTTTATCTTTCTTAAGAACTAGATTTAGACCAAAATGGCAGTTATAGCTTTGGTAGTTAGCCTCCAAATGCTTATAATGTTCATACGGCTATAAATATCTTTGGATAGTAACCTCCATACTTGAATGGGAGAACTTGATACACTTTTGCAATGTTGAAAGGATTACACATATTTCATGTATGTAAGGTCTACCCAAAAGCATCTTATATGAAAAATCAAGGTTTATAACATGGCATACTATTGTGGGTCAAAGACCTAATGATAACTAGTAAGTTGATGGTGCCTTGTGATTCCTACTCTTCACTATCATAGGATTTAATTGTGATTGTTTCTAGTTGGAGATTGACTATGGTGTACCAGAGAAGATTGATGAGCTTTAGAGACATGATATTTAGATATGATCCATTATCTATGAGAACATGCCTCACTTTGTGCCATGTTATGATAATTTTGATGTACAATGGATTGTTATGTAATAGGCCAAGGGATGACATATCACTTTGGTCTAAGGTTAATTGTTGGCTTAGGGCTAGATATCTAACTAAAGCTTGGAATTTATTTGGAGATATGTCCTTAAGAACTTGGGATTGGCTAGGGAACTCTATTAACATATTATTTTGGATGGTGGATGTACACAAAAAATTTGAAATGGAGATTTTTTTGGGTATATTATATAATTATTCCATAATATCAAATGTCTTTTCTTTTGTAATGGTAAATGGATTGTTCCTAACCATAATGATGGGTTGAATTGGTGAAGTGGTAGATGGATGTGAGCCTAGTATGGTAATATTTAACCATTGAATTCTGATTGTATAATTGGGATTAGATATAGGACTAGTGTGACTCATAAATGATGGTGGTGGTGGAATAGATAGGATGAGTCTCGATTACCAATGTACTTTTGCATGATCATGAGCCAAGGATGAATAATTAGTATGTATTCTTAAACTATTAATCCTTTTTTTATGCTATGCCTATATGATGTCCCAAGTCTAGGAATGATCACTGACATGGGTTGGTTGACTGGAATGGATTAGCAATGATCTTATTTGATTGGTATATGTTCTCAGATTGATGGATATGGTAGAAACATGACCTCCTACAATATGACCTACAACCTTGTTATAATCATGTGAAATTGTATGAAAAGTCTATTGTTTATTAACATTATTTTGGCCTTGGTTCCATTCATTTGGATGACATTGTTATTTTTTATATTAGTTTTTTTGGTTCTATCTCAATTTTTGATACTATTATTTTTGTTATGCAGGCTATTATTGCTATTATTGTTGGTTGTTATGTTTTGGAAAAGGGTTTTTCTAACTCCTTGGGTTATTATTAGATGTGTAAGCTCCATTATCCAATGTTATCTCCCTATTTTATAACATATTATAAATCAAATGTTTAATTTGTACACAATAATGCTAGTTATGTCAATTAACCTAATGATACTCAAAAAAATCATTTTGTCAGTATCAATTGAGATAATGAATTCCCTCATGATAGTGCTTTAAAATAGGCCAGCTAATTAGATTAGTGATAGTAATCTTGAGAAAAATGAATTCAATGGGTTCTATAAGTTCATTAAAGATGTGAAAAGTAGGCATAATTATACTTAGACTATGGGTTTGCAAAGGCAAAGGTTGTTATATTTGTTAAATTGGTTTAGGCTACTACATTTGTTGTGTTTGCTAAAGATATTGTTGGGTAGGATTAATTTGAATATACAGCATAGGTTGAGAAGATGGTGTATCCACTATTTAGACATGTTGTGACTCAGTTAATCCATTTACAATAAAATTATTTTTGTGATTGGAATACTTAGGTTTATCATAATTACTAGCCTATGTTGGTTGTGATGCTTATGCTTAGACTTGGTTCTAATTTTGGCCATTATTTTATCTTTGATTATGGTTCTCATTTGATGAGGTAAGTTTAAGGATCCCTTTATTAACAAGGGACATTTTATCAAAAAACCTTTGTCAATGATTTCATTAAAAGTGTGTGCACACTTTAGTTCCAAATGGTAAGATATCTCACTATGTAAATATTTTGTAAACATAGAGGCTAGTTGATTATCTAGTAAACTATGGGTGAATCGACTGAAAAGGGATCTCCATTACTATAAATAACTTGAAAATATTTCATAGACCTTATGTTTTTCTTGTGTCAAATCCACTAAAAAAATCTCATGCTTGAGATTTTAGGAAAAGTGTTGCACAAACTTATTTTAAAGATCATCAAAGTTGGATACTAAATCCTTAGGTTAAGAACCAATCCAAATCTTGTCCTTCTAGACTCTTTGAGAACAATAATTTGAGGTATATGCTGGTTTAGGTCATTGATTGAAAAACAACAAGGAATTTAGTTAAGTGGGTCTTAGGGTCTCCTTTCCCCTTGTATTTTTCAAATTTTGGTGGTTCGTACCCTAGAGGAAATGGTATTTGCAAATAATCCATGTTGAATGAGTAGGAACACATGTCATCAAACTTAAAATTTTTAATTTTTTTTCCAACTTGGGTGGTGGAAATTGCATCCTTCATTTACTGTAGATCTTGGGCTAGGAACATAGAGGGAACATTGGTCTAAGGTGGAACATGGTTTACTTTAGAAGTTTGTTTTGGTTTGGGAACTAACCAGGAATATGTATACATGGATTAGGATGTGATTGTTGGAATTTCACATATTGTGGTGTGATATTCTAGTTAGGATTTAGTATATGGGCTTAGTATTGGGGAAATTATGGCTAGGATGGAAGGATATGGCTAAGAGTGAAATATTGTGCCTATTGAGGTTGATTAGGGACTTGCTACCCATTAGTCAAGCCTTGATGATTAAGGGGAACTTTTGAACCAAGGTCCTATCATTGAGTTTGTGACACATTAGAAATAAAAGGTAATTATTAACTAACTGGTACTTTTAGAACATCATAACCTCTTGGTTACATGAATCCTTATTAGGAAGTAGATACATGTTGAAGGTTTGTCATTTATTATTTACCAATACTCATACATTGTTGATTAGACATCATTAATGATTATAATGGTATGTTAGTCTATGATTGAAGAGGTATGTTCATCACTACCTAGTGAAGTGGAACATTGGTTGCCCCTTATTGAGGTGGTAGAATATTTTTCAACTGATGCATGGATATGTTAGATTTTTCTTGTGTTTGTAATATTAGTCATTACCTATTGTGGTGGAGTAACACTCATCACATTTTTTTTAGGGCATAGTAGTAGTCATTACTTGACTACTTAATTCTTGAGGTTGGGTGATAAAATAAGAAACTAGTTGAGGATTAGAAGTAATCATTTGAGGTTGGGAGGTATAATCTTTTTCCCTATAAATTTTCAAACCACTCATGGTGTTAACTAAAGGAACATTTTATTGTGGATTATTTATTTGTGCATTTTCACCACTTTGGTTTAGATTAGATATCACTTGTGTATTATCCATTATGTTTAGCTCACTATTCTACATAGAAGTATAAGACACTTATTTGATAGTTGGGACATTAAACATGTCTCCAAATAAAGTTATTTATGTAAATGGGTCTATACCTTAATTTACTTATCCTATCAATTCAATTAATTCTCTTGTTAAAGGAGCCAAATCAATAAGAGGATCATTTGACATGGTCATGTTGTTTAAGTTACACACTAAGTTTAGATAGGTTAAGGGTATTTTAACATAGTAAGGTTGTTGTGAACTTGTTCTAAAATTGAAGGTATGCTAGCTATGTATTATGCTATTTGCTCTTGGTCTTAATTCGAGTATGGAGGTGTGTTGAAAAAATAATGGGCCAAAGTATCTTGGCTTTGTTCCCCTAATTGAGTGTTTTAAGGTGGATAAGGATATATCTCATAAATGACATCATATCCATAGAGGTCTTGAATAAAGTTTTTTTTTGCGACCATATTAATATACCTTAGATTTTATAGGACACCACTATGGTTATAGTGAGACATGTTTGAATCAATGGTGAATGTTTTATGATAAAAGGGGTTAGAGTTATACAAACTCTAAAAAAAAACTATTTAAAATACAAATAGTTAAAACTCGATCTAACTTGGTCAAAAGGATGGAGCTATATGTCCAAAAAAGGTTTTAATGCTAAAAATTAGTATAAAACATTGTAACATCAAATGTCAAATGTCTAATATTAAATATCTCACATAAAAAGGTCAAGTGGTTGAACTAAAATTAGAATGCCAAAATCTAGGTTCAAAGTGTTCTAGACAAGTGTAATCTAGGAAAATAAATCTTTCTAGGTCTTTTGGCCGAATGTGACATCAAAAGCTAAGCTCAAATGAAGGCATGTTCTAGGAATTTTGAAAAAAAAAGTAAAAAATCTATGATTAAAAAAAAGGGGTATTTAATATAACAAATCTAAAACACTTTGGAATAAATTAGGCAATCAAATTTAGAAATGAAGTTGGTCAATTTAGTATAAGCCATGAAATAAAATGCACTTGGAGATAGACTATTTTATCCCAAATCTAGGCACAAATAATAGTTTTCAAAGTGAGTAAAAG
Organism: Torreya grandis; assembly: GCA_037957365.1. Taxonomy (NCBI): domain Eukaryota; kingdom Viridiplantae; phylum Streptophyta; class Pinopsida; order Cupressales; family Taxaceae; genus Torreya; species Torreya grandis. The sequence continues at coordinate 125,729 of JARHVA010007969.1, read as the reverse complement.
AATTAACCTAAGTTACACAACCCAAAAGAGAAAGACATATGTTTAAAACCAAATTAGACAAGGCATAAATAGATATCAATTAATGTTTAGATGTAAACTTATCAATTTTAATTAAAAATTAAACTTAGTAAAGTGAGGCTTCTTTTATCAGTAAGATATACAAAGATTAATGACATAATGGTATTAGATAAAAGACCCAAAAGACACACATGGATTGGTTCAAAACTTAGACTCTAGGAGAAATAAGTCTATGAAATGATTTGATAAATGTAATGACATTATTGCACTCTCATGGTTTGATCTATGGTTTTTTTCAAGACTCTAAGGCATAAAACATGAAATGGATTGGGTAGCATAATGTTACCCATTTCAATCAAGTGATGCACATAGAGGATTTTGATAAAAAGTTCAAGGTAAATGTACAATCTCAAATGGATGGCATAATGCATCCTTAAATAATAGAGTGATGTGAACACAAGACTTGATTTGACATGACATAAACAAAAAAAAAGTTTTAGACTCACAAACCAAGAAAATAAATGAAAAGGACCAAATACACCTAAAGTATAATGTCCAAATCCCTAAAACTTATAAGGTTACATCATATTGCTAAATTATATATATATATATATATATATATATATATATATATATAAACACACTCTTGGGAGGATTTTAAGTGTTAATACAAAAATAAAAGTGCATGATCTAGTAGGTGTTTTAAACCCCTTATCCCAAGAGTTTGTATGATGACATAGAACTTTGGGATACTTGCCCTGCATCAACAATATGTCCATGACAAGTGGGGTTGTTCTAAAACATAAATTTTTGACCATCTAAATGATCCCAAGTATGATTAACACTATAAATGCCTCACATCAATCGAGTTCATACCAGTTAACTTACTATGCAAGGGTTTATTCCTTTGCATAGAAATTCCATCTACATTTTACTTAGTGAAATACCCTAGTTAAGTAGACCTAACTTGGGTTTCATTATAAAAGGAGAGGTTAGTTGATCAACCCCTTGGATCTCATAGTATATGTGTCTTAATTTATATACACAACTATGGAGTGAGGCTAAAATAATGTTAGGAGATGAAAACCCAAGTCAAATCTTCCCTAAATAACTTTTGAAGGAGCTTTGAACTCCCCCTCACAAGCCAAGTTTCATAAAATAAATGACTAAGTGAAAATACTCTAGAGGTTGTGTTTAAATCACCCAAACCATACAGGTTTTTGGGAGAGCCTTAACAACATTATTTTCACACCTTGGACAAAGGCACAAATTACAAGGAATAAGTGCTTTTGGTCATTTGAGTTCCCTAAATGAGATGGTGGGAGATCATACACACATTCGTCATTTGAATAAAACACACACAAGTCTAAAAGAAATACTTTTAAGAATTTGAAATCTAAGTGAATGTTAACTTTATGCACTAAATGAAGTGCTGATAAATTTTTCATCCCCTTAGCTTAATTTCACATTTGTAAACCTTTCAAAAAATGATTAACATAAGGAGGTTCTTTTTTAATCACTGAAACTAAATGTTCAATACTTAATAATTCCTTTTAGGCAGAAAAATGAAGTGTTTAAGAATTAAACATGTTCAAATTTGGCACTTTTCCATACATGGCTTGCAAATTTTAGAGGGATGTTTATATTTGTGAAATATTTATGAAAATTGAAGGTAAAATGATATCATATTATAAAAATTTAGGAGAAAACATGTGGTTTTAAAAAACATCATAAAAATTTGAGTCTAGATGACCCTAAATAAAGCTTCAAAAGATGACCTATCAATCTCAGGTATACACATAGTGCAAAATGCAACTGCAAATGCAAAAATGTAACTCATAAGTAAATGTCATGATTTCTCAAGTTACAATATTACAACTTAACCAAAAACTTTTGTAGTGACCACTAGTGGCTAAGATGTAAAATTGTTGATGGTTATGTAATATTGTAATTCTCAAAATAATGGTTTTATAATATTAAATTTCTTAAAATCATGGTATTATAATATCATGACATTTAGAGTCATGATATTGTAACATAAAAAATATATCCCTATAAATATAAAATAGTCAGCATAACATTAATAGGTAGGTGCAAAACCATGAAAATATGGGAAAAAAATGCAACTGTGTGAGTTGTGATATTGCAGTACTGAGAGAAAAATTGTGATTACATAGGGAAACCTCACAATTTACAAAAAAAAAACCATTATCTTGTATTTTTCACCTATTTTGGTCATGAAGATCAAATTTTGACGTGAAAATCATTAGGGGAGTGTTATAAAAATATTTAAGTGTAACTTCTTGAGGTGCATGTCCCACTGGGCATGCCATTTATGATCAAAGAATTTGACAAAGAGAGGAGGTTAGTTTTATGTTAGTCCATAAAATAATGAATGAACAAACTAACATGCTGACACCTCTAGCCTAGATCATATGGGGAGCTTAATGAACAAAACCAAATGGAAAAACACAACTAAAATGCAAAAGACAAACAATCTCTTATATTCTTTGTAAGTTCCAAATGATTCATTGTGTGGTTTGCTTGGTTTATGTTCAAAGAGTCCTTGAAAATGGATTTTTTGTATCTCCTTCTCTCCTTGGCACCATGGCTTGATGTTGGCTTGATTTAGCTTGGCTTCAATATTTTGGCATTACAACATTACTTTCTAGGCATTTTTTCATTATAACACCACTCTTCTCAAAGCTTTGAATTCATTTGTGCATGATAAATTTGCACCAAAATAACTTATAATTCAATAGGAAAATCATTCTATTTATAAAAAATGGTTTTAACCCTAACCCAAGGTGAGTTAAAGGGGAGTTTAAACATGGAATAAGTTTAAACATAACCTAAGTGATTCAAGACTAACCCTAGTAGAGTTAATAGTTGTCAAGTAATAATGATTTGCAATGAATAGGTGTGGGTCTTAAAAATGAGATATTTTAGGATATTTCCAAAGAGCTTGACAAATCATAAAGGTTATGATGAAAGGCTAGGATATTTTCAATTTTCAATTTCCTTTTTTAGTTATTCATTAATTGTACATGGATAATTCAACTAGGATTTTAATTTGGTTTAGATTATTAATTAATTATAATTAGACATTTATCTCTTTCAATATTTGATTTAATTTCATGTGTCCCACTTAGGTCCATAGGCCAAATTGACTATTGTGATGTTAGAGGATGGTTAGGAATGAATCTGTGAGAGGTTATGATTGCATATGATAGGATACCCAAATTAGGATGTCTCAACATGATTCAAAGCTTTGAAAATTGATTCATAAGTAAATTTGGGACATTCAGTGATTCCAAGGCTTAATATGCAATGGTTGGTAACAATCCATCTTAAGTCTAGTTAAAAGCCATTTTTGGCCAATTTTAGGTATCTACAATGTATACACATAATATTCTATTATTACAAAGATATGCTGTAGATAACACATATTGAAAAGATATTTATTTTGAGGATAATTGTTACATAGGTTTAACAACAACCCTCAAAATAGGGACATTCACAAGGGTATGTCACATAGATCAGGCTCTCATAATGCACTCATAGTACATTTTTTAGCACACAATTTTAGGCTATAGAAATTAGACTCATGTAGACATAGTGTAAAATACTGAAACAAAGATAAATATAGTTATAGAAAAATCAAAATAGTAATATATTAGTGCCCACATTATGACACTAGCACCATATGGATCTATTGTATAAGATATGGTGCTACTTTATAATATCCTCAATTTTATGAGATTCTATATTGGTAAAAAAAGTACAATAAGTATAGTCTAGGGTTACACATATTCAATTATAGATTTACTAGTTTTGATTAGTTTATCTTAGATTCATATCAATTTAGCTTAGATTCATACTAGTTTGCTCATATTGGGGGAATCATGCATGGAATGACCATTTCCATTTTTAGTTTAGTTATTTATATGTAGATTATTACAAATTAGTGAAAAAATCCATATGCTCAAAAATTAGATTTAGGGGAATATATGTGGTACATTATTTCCATTTACTAACACAAAAATTGATTAGATAGAATGAAAAATTCCATGTCATTATGTATATTACATACAATAGACATCATATTTTAGGTTACACACTAGTTTCATGACTTACGCCATCTATAGTATACTTGAGTGGTAGAAGAGCCAACATCTCCAATTAGATATCTCTAGTTAGCATTCATGAGTGACCTAGAGCTACCTAATATACTTGAGTGGTAGAAGAGCCAACATCTCTAATTAGATATCTCTAGTTAGCCATTTATAGTAATATATCATTGTATTACATTTATATAAATCTAATACACATGGGTATACAATGATGGATTCATATTCTACTTGAGTTCTTGAGCCACCTACATGAGAGTGTTAGACACACCATCAGTCCAATCTAAGATATTCACAAATCATGATCCACCAAAAAGGGGTGGACACTAATGGAGTCAAAAATAGATTTAGTTCTTGATCTACCCACACATGAGGATTGATTAATCCATCAATTTAGTCTATGATATTCATCGATTAATCATTATATACATACACACACATAGGTTATCACAAAATTTATGCATTGGTTTGCATACCTAGTGAGGTGTATTCATTCCTTTCCTATCTCTTATCCCTTTACTCAGTTTTACTCAATTTTACTTCTTTACTCAATTTTATCTTTGCTTTTGATTCTCTTAAGTATTGATCTATGCATGTTTCATTTTTAGGACATGCATTAGAGCATGCTTCATCTACTTAGATCCAAACTCATGGGCTTCACCTCTTAGATAAATCTAGGTACACTTCATTTTCCTTTATACTAGTCATTTGACTTTATTTAATTTATATAATAAAAATGTGGGGTATGTAATCACTTAAAAATTACACTTGAGTGCTAAGAGTGATAAATGAGACCACTTATCCCTAGTGTATCCTTAGGTATATCTTAGAGCCTATTTTCACACTTATTCATCCTTCATACATGCCAAAGGCATCCCTAGTTATCCATAAATTAGTCCTAGACCCTCATTCATATATCCTAGAACTTCATGCCTCATATTATGCCACCTAGACAGTAGCACCATAATATGGATAGTAGTTCCACATGGTGCCAATATACCAATATTGGTGCTACTATCCTTTCCCTCCTTCCACAAATAGATATGTTTTCAATTCTTAGACCTCACAGGGTTAGCCTAAACCTTTTTAGCACCTACAAAAGCACTAGAATAGTAAATATAAATGAATTTTATCCCTCTAACTACTATATGGAAATTAAAAGCAAATTAAATATGAAAACTTAGAACAAGTTGTGCACAATTAAGGTTATCAATCTTTAGTCTACCCTACTTCTACATACTAACTACCATCTACACCATTTCTAAGCTCAGATTACTTAGATTTCATGTCTCAATCACATTTAAAGCACCTAAGTCATCCATCATACTAGATTAATTTTAATTTTCACCATTAATTAGGTGGGGAGAGCTACATCAGCCTTGAACCCTCTTTGGATGATTGGTATGTAGGCATTTCTCAACACAATGACGTGTTAAGGATGTCCAACCTACCCCACTAACAAACACAATTTTTTGATTATATCAAATAGATGTATTAACAACATGAAGGGCTAGGTTGTTTTCATTAAATTAGTTAAAATAGGTCATATATAAGGTTTTAGAACTCGTGTATGTAGGAACATGCTTTATAAATCCATACACAGGTGCACCAAGAAGCTCAAAATAGTCCTACAAAAAGGACACTATCATCAAAACATGGATAATAATGCCACATGACACTAATATACAATTTGGTTGATACTATCTAGGAGGTGTTTTGAAACTTGGATCATATTTGTGACATTCAAACCATCCTTTGTCTCAGTTTGTAGCTTTCAAATCTATCATTTTAGTCATTTTCTAGCCAAGTTCTTATTTATGTTAATTATTAATATTTTTAAAAAGATAAAATTAAGTTATGTTATAGATTAGTGGTTATATTTATACCCTAATTTACTATACTCACCTCTTTAATAATAGAGGATTTAGATACACTAATTCCTAAAATGTTAAAATAGGTACACAACTAAACTTCAATATAACTTACCATCCAAAAATTGATGGGAAAATAGAGATAATAAATAAGGTCTTGTAAGATATTTTATGGATGTATTACATGGACCAATAATGCAAATTTTAGGAATACCTACCATTGGTTGGGTTTGCTTATAATAAATCATACCAATAAGCTTCAAAAATATCTCCTTTTGAGGCATTATATGGTAGGAGGTGTAGAACACCAATTAGTTGAGATAAATTAGAGTGTTCATTGGACTTGGTATGCTTGTAGAAATGGAAGAGAAACTAAAGTTATTAAGGAAAATATTAGTTAAAGCCAATGATAGGAATAAAATTTATGTTGATTTGAAAACAACAACAAGGTAGTTTTTAGTTAGAGATAAAAAAATTCTTCAAGTCAAGCCCCAATAGAGTGCTATTAATTTTGGAAATTCAAAAAATTATCATCGATATATGTTTAATCCTTTGAGAAGTGATTAATCTTATATATACTCATTTATTGACTAGATTTAGCTCAAATACATAATGTTTTTCATGTATCTTATCATAAGAAATACATTTTTGATATTACACATATTTTAGATTGGAATGAATTATAGGTTCATGAACCAAGGGTGGTCACCATAGAACTAATCCAAATATTTGATACTCTCAAGCTTATCTTGTGAAATAGATGAGTATCACAATTCAAGGTCCAGTTAGACTGATATTTTGAAGATAGTGTTACATGGGAAGATTATGAGGAATTATTGAGGTTGTTTCCTCATTTATTTAAATGATATTTAATATTAAACATTATTTTTATTTCCTAAACTATTATTTGAAATAAATATCATTAGGATGATGACCTATTTTAGGGGAAAGATGTTACATCTAGTCCCACTTGACAAAATTACTTAATTATTATTAGTGGATTAATAAACTAATGATTTTTATTTTTGATTTTTAGGTTTTATATTGATATGTATGTTGCATGGTTAATAATCATAATTTTGTTTCATGATCAATTATTATGTTGAATACAATTTTAATATGTCTATACTATGCTTTATGATCATGTTTATTATGATTTCATTTATAGATTATTTACATTAATTTTTTTATTAATGCTTGTATATTGATTATTATTATAATCTTGGACTAACCACCCATTTGTTTGATTGAGGTGGTTATAGAACTATCTTTCCCTCACAGGAAGTACAAAGGGAGAGTATCATTAGAGAGGGGGGTGTAGATATTGTAATTAGGGGTTGAGAGAATAAAGTTAAACCTACACACACCACGTTCTAATTTTATTACGTGAAATGAATGTTAGTCTAAATCCTACTTAAATGGTGAATGTTTCTTGGTTATATATTATTGCAACAAATGAGGCATGTTTTTCATTATCAAAGTTTATCACATGTTATGATTTGCATAGCATGTGAAATATATGATTGAATGGTTGTGTTTATTAAAATATCTATAGGAACTAAACTATTATTTGTTAACCTTCATGGCATTATAGTTTTCTAAGGCATGTGTTCTTATTTGGTCTTGTTTGAATGTTTATTTGTTGTCCTTTTTTGTCACATTGTAAGGAGGCAACAAGGTAGTAAATTAACTCCAAAAAAAATTGATTAAAAGGGTAATTTCAAAAATCTAAATATATTATGGTTATTATCATGGGTAAATGTCATGAAGTTAAAAGGGTAAATAAATTAGGGTTTTTGTTACTTCTATGATGATGGGAGTTGACTTCATCATTTTGGAAGATGAGGTTTTCATGCAACTTCCATGCTAAATAAAGACCTTAGGATTAAAAGTTAAAAAATGAAGGTAATAGTGCATTAATGAATTCAAGTTGCATGATGGGAATTTCTAGAGATATAGGTGTAGACACCGAAATTGTGTCTAACCCTTGTCATCCTCCCCTTAACCCCCATTTTATTCTCCCACACCTATTTAACCCCTGTCAACCATTTTCCCACGAGCCTTGCCCCTGGCAGCATGTCAAAATGAGCAGAAAGCTAGAATTAGCCTCTTTCCCCATTCTACATCTGGCGACATCGGTCACTACTCGGCCAACGTCACCGACGTCGGTCACCCCTCAGCCGACATCGGTAGTTCTGTGGGCATCGGTTAACCTTAAACTATGTTCGTTAATTCATTTCTCAATCTATTATTCATTATTCAGTTGCCAATCAGTTTCGCAACTGGTTATCAGACCTTCTATATCAAAACATTTCTTTGATCCAAACCCCACAGCAATGATCAGCCAACTTTAGCATCCAGTCAATCTGCAATCCAATATCTTGTATTTTCTCTCTCTGATATAGGTATTCTGTTTTGGTCATCCCACTGGAGGTCTGCTACATCAAACTTTTGCAACACATAGACAACAACAATTATGTCTCCTACTCTATCTTCAGCGTGTAATAGGTGTCTCTTCTATGCTTTTATTTTATTCTCTGGTTATTGTTTTTTTAATATTACCACCCTGACTTAGATTACAAAACTCAACTGGACTTCCTCCCGTATCACCTCTATCCACCCTTTTCAGTCTGTAACTCTACCCAAATTTCTGCACAAACCCCCAAACAATCCCTCTGACCCCTAAACAATCCCTCTGACTCCCAAACCGGCTCCCTAACCACAGACAAAAACTTTAGACCATTCTACAATCCTAAAACCTTGTCTAGACCTGACTAGACCCCGTCCAAAAACTGCTGCCTCGACCGACGCCGGTCATTACCCCTACCGACACTGGCACTTTAACCGACGTCGGCACCCTTCCCTGACCGACGCTGGCATAGAGACTGACACCAGCGACTGTGCAGAGCAATTTGTTGCATATCAGGTACACATTTTGCTTTTTGTTCTTTATTTCTTTCATTATGTCTTTCACTATTTCTATTTCTATCAAATATTTTGTTTTTAATCAGTGGTTTGATATCCCTTAAGGAAGTCTTCGTACTTTAGGGATCAAGCTTTTGCTTGACAGCCCACCATCTCCTCGTCTAAAATTTTTCATGTTTTAGTCTCTTTTTCTTTGCAGGTGTCATTCCTCCATAGCCAAAGAGGAGTACCTTCCAACATCTAATTTTAGTGCGCACGACCATATCCAGGTAACATCTAACCTTGACCATTTCTTCTTAGTTTCTTAATTCCTTCTTTGAATGTAGAAAGTGATATAGCATAGAAACATTCTGGCACACCCGGTGGGACCCTAGGGCCTTCCTTGGGTTCTTTGTTTATTTTCATATAGGTGCATTAGGTTTCTCCCTTTTTACCTCTTTCATCTCTTCTAAATGACACCATCAACAGGAATAAAAATAACTTTTCTTTCTTTTCTTGCACTTCTAGACTAGTCAAAAATCATATTCTTCAACCCTTTCTCAACTTGTTTTTCATTTCAACTTCACATTTCAACTTGGGGCTTAAAACACTTTGCATTCATTTTTGCTTGCTTGCATTTCTTAGACCACACCTAGTAATTAATAATCGCATCATGAATTAATCTAGTCCACTTGATGTTACACAACCAAACCACTTGCACAAAACAAACATCTTAACTTACCTGAGACAAGGCCCAACTGGGATTTCATCACCCAGCGGATACCTTACCCATCCCAGTGATCTTACTTGGATTTCATCACCAAGGGGAAAGCCCACTCCATTCTCTGGCAGAGGATAATCTCTAGGGGAATTATATTTTGGCTAAGCAAGACCAGCTTATCACTGGACTCGTGAAGTGAGGGGAGCTTGCTACTTAGCACCAGGCCAAGTACAGAACCTAACACAGACTTTTGAGCACCATAACTAACCCAAAACCATCCATAGACTACTTCTTCTAGGACCTGACTCAAAAGCCAATCTTCCTCTACACATATTCTAAGGCATAAGCCACTATAATCCTAATAATTTACTCCTAGGGTTTTTTTTAAGATCTACTTGTGTTCTTCATCTTTTTTGTTCTTATCTACTTGTTTGAGCTTGTGAGGATGTTCTTTCTTGCCTTGAATGGTTCTGACTCGTAGCCAAGCCAAGGCTCTAGTTGATCATGCGAGGCATCATCTGCTTCCATCTACCCCGTCCATAACCAGTCCTATAATGGAGTTCCACTCGGAGACTGAAAGAACTCCTACTAGACCATCCCCGACCCAGACTCCTATTGTCCTAGAAGGGGACCAAGATTTTGCATGATTCTTGGACCTCAATGTCAAAGCCTTGCAGAACTATCTCACGAATAGCCGAACGTGAGACTCCTTGGGCAATCCAATGTATGGAATGTTGACCTCTTTTCTCGAGACTGCGGCCATATCAACAGCATCCGTAGTTCAACCTTTAGACACCCAAGCTATTGCTTTGACCAATGACCAGCCTTTGACCAACCATCCAAGTGTGGCCTCTCCCTCCATCTTTGGGCCCACTTCCACCAGGGTTTCGGCCCCCTATCAACCTCATCCCACTCAACCACTCTCTACCCCCTTTCAGAATCTGGTCATCTCTATTCCACCTACCCTTGCTCCTATCAACACTAGGGTGGCTACCTATCCATTGGCCCATGTTACCACTAACCAACCTCTCATGACAACATTGAACCTAGCCATGCCTTCTACCCAACCATCCTTAGTCTCCTCTTCTATCCCTATGACTAGTCATCCGTACGTTGTGCCCTTACTGGTATAACCGACTACGTTGTATGCCTCTTCTAGCCTCTTTCAAGTGCCTTACAATCTATGGGGAGCTCTACCCACCAATCCATCAGTAGATATCATCAAAATGCTGATGGATAAGATGTCTAGCCTAGAGACCTTCATTTCTAGCTCATGCAATACTCTCTCATATGAACAAATTTGCAATGAGCCCATTCATCCTTCTGTCTCGATCAGACCATATCCCAGCCAGTGGGAACTTCCTAAGTTTTCTCATTTTCAAAGTAAGGAAGACCCACAAAAACACTTACGGGCATTCAAACATGCCTGTTACCTTATCACCCACGATGATGCATTGCTTTTATGCACATTTCCTATGTCTCTCTCAGGTGTTATGCTTGACTGGTATAGCTCCCTTGCTAGCCATTCCCTCTTCACGTTCACTTAGCTGGCCTAGTTCTTCCTTGATCATTTCTCCATCAACATCACCAAGAAGGTCTCAATCATAGACCTCTATTCTATCCACCAATTCGAGGATGAATCCATTGCTGATTTTGTCGCTCGATGGAGGGGCCTCATCAATCAACTCTCCTTTTCCTTACCCCAACCTGAACTTATTGAACTTTTCTCCCAAGCCTGTGCCAAACATATTTCTTCCACCTTAAGGGTTCAGACCTTCCGCACTTTTGACGAAGCCTTCACAATGGCCCGCAAACTTGAGTTACGTGCCATTGAGGAGAATAAAGTCAAGTTACAGAGCAAGAATCCCAACTCCAAGACCAGTGACCCCTCTTCTAAGCCTTCCTCATCCAATCCTAAATCTAAAGCTTCAACAAATGCTGTGGTCGTTAGATCTTCCTCCTCTTCCCCTTCAACTAACCAACCTGAACCATCCACATCCCAAAGCATCACCCACCAATTTCAGTAGAGATACATACAATGATAGTTTACTCCACTCAGAGAATCATACGTGTCTATGCTAGAAAAACTCATCAAACAGGGGGTCCTCAATCTCCCCCAGATCCGACCACCTCCACAATTTGATCCCTCACGCGCCATCCCTGCGTGGTATAGGGAAAATGACTTCTACAACTACCACCATGTTAAAGGTCATGACACAGGCAACTGTAAAATCCTTAAAAACATAATCCAAGACATGCTTGAAAAGGGTGACCTCATCCTAGACAATCCCAATGCACCACCTAATCAAGGTATCAACATCTTCAAAAAACCATTCCCCAATCATCCACCAACTCAAAACAATGTCCAAACCTTGATTGACAACACTCATGAACACAACATTCGAACAGTCAATACGGTCTCGCCCTTCATTTTCGACCAACCTCAAGAGGTGAGTCCATCCATCAGTCCATCACATGTGGACGAACCTCTTTCTCTAGTTAGTTCTCCATCAACCTCTCTCATCTTGGAGGATGCCTCAACCTTACCAGCACCACCGGTTTCACCATCCTCCTTCTTGATGTCTATGGAGGACCCAACCCTTCCTACTCCTCAACCGCAAGTGGAGGGCACAATCATCCCTGCCCTTTACCCGCTTGAGGAGCCTCATGAGCCTCATTCTCCATTTTCTTCTCCACCTAGGGAAGAACCTACCTCTCCTTCGTCTTCAACCAAGGACGAACATGTCATGACTTCATCATGCCTTGGGGCCGAGATTACCACACCTTCAGTCTCACAACCGTCAACATCTTCTCAAGAACCCAAAACTCATCCAACATCTTCTCAGCCATTTTCCCGATTAGTGGAGAAACTCAAATTTCTCCCTTCAAGGAAAGTGGAGCATCAAGGATTGTGGGAGCATCTCACAACTCTTCAACATGCCCATGCCCTCTCATCTCATACTGCTAATCCTCCCATGGAAAAACCTCCTAAGACTCTCAACAAAAACTAGACTTCCACTTCTAGACCGTCTACATCTCAACCAACTACATCAGGACCGAAACCCTCATCTACCCTGTCTAAACCAATCAAGTCACTCAACGTTCACCCTATCTCCAACCTCACTCATCCACAAGTGAAGGTGGACTTAGACCAGACTTTGACCCATAGTAGTCTTCAACTCAAATCAAAGAAGACTGACAAACCACAGAGGTGAACTCCTCCTCCTCCGTCACCATTGCCCTCCATTTTGGGCCCTCATCCTTTGACCCTGACCAGAGTCCTTCCCACTCTGACCTCTAATCAAAACCGGTTGTATCCTCTACTTCCTTTGCCTACTACTAGCCTACCCTCTCCCAAAAGGGTGGTACCTCTCATGAAGAATGTATCATCTCTGCCTGTCGCCGCACCATCAACCCAGAAGGTGGTACGGATGCCTCCTCCAACTCTGCCCAAGCAAAAGTCACCAGCATCGCACACATCACCGAGCACGGACCATTTAGTGGGCTCATACTCTTTGATCTTACACCAAATTTTTCTAACTTCTAGCATAACTCTTCTACCCATCAGGCCTTTCCAACCCCTCAGGTCTAAGCCCTCCTAGTTTGATGACATGAATATTTGCTTATACCATCGTACGCCAGGACATGATACTGAGACTTGTTATGCCCTCAAGGCTGTCAATCACCACTATCTAGAGAAAGACACTCTTCTCTTTGAGGACACTCTCGACCGCCCCCTGACTCCTGCTCATAACCCTCCAACCTCTTCAAACCCATCAACATCTCATCAACAGGTTACAACCCCTTTATCTCCTTCACCTCTTATCTTTGAAATCAATGCTATTCACATAACCACTAGGTCACAAAAGGACAAGGTGAAAGAGAAAGTCGCCATTCCTTGGACCTACCCTTTTGTTAATCCACCTCAACCACCCAAGCCTAAGATTTCTATCCTTGGCACACCTCAACCCTCCTCTTCTTCTTCTTCTTTCAGACCAATCCACAACTCTATGTTGAAACAGCTTCACCAGACGCCCGTGAAGATGTCCCTCTATGACCTCATCCAAACCTCACCCCAACATCGTCAGGCCCTCATCCAAGCCCTACAGGCAGCGAAGGTCCAACCCAAGGACCCCCAGCCACTTGCTGCCCTTGTCCACTCTTTAGCCCCTATTGCCTCCATCACATTCAGTGATTCTGAGATTCCTACATCCAACACAGAAGATCAGGATGCTGCCCTCTTCATCACTACCTATGTTGATCAGACACGCATTAAGCACATTATGATCGATGGAGGTGCTAGCATCAACATTATCTCCACCCATGCCTTTGATCAGTTGGCTCTTCCCAAGAATTGCATTTCCAAACTAACGCAATCTTATACTCCTTTAATGACACCACTGCCATGACCATTGGCACAGTCATCCTTCATATTTGCGTTGGTCCATGCACAGTCCTGAAGCTCTTCTACATCATCGAAGGAGAGTTTCAATACAACATGTTGTTGGGCCAACCTTGGATCCGTGCCATGGCCTGTGTCCCCTCCACCCTACACCATTATGTGAAATTTAAGCACGATAGACAAGTCCACACCATTCCCACTGACCCTTCACCCTTAAAAACTTGTAACACCACCTACCATCCAAATGATGTCCTCCTTCCTATCAAGCCATCAATCCTGGCACCGCCTCCATCCGCAGAAGCTTCGACCAGTTCACAACAGGTGGTCGCCCTCACACCTCCCCTTCAAGTGATGACCACAAACCCCATGGAAGACATCTTCCAAAGACTTTCATTAGGGGAGTATCGCTTGCTGACCTTAGACACGTTCCAAACTCCACAAGAGTATGGATGCCTTTATCACAGCCCCAACTACGACCATCAGATTGGGATGATCGTGTCTTATGGTCCTCCTCAGCTCCGAACCAACCTTGTCTATGGGGGGCTCAATCAAGCTCCTACTGATGGTAATCCTCTTTCTTCACCTCAACCTTTCACATCAAACTTCTCATTTCTTGGCAACCTTGACTTTGCAGACACTTACCTTTATAGGTGTGCATGGAAGGGTTTTGGTTTCGGATGCTATGAGCAGGGCTCCCATCAGCCCATCGAGCCACTCAATGATGAAAATGCCAAGAAACGGTATGGCCTAGGATATCATGACCCCACTCAAGACCCTGTAGACCTTTGTCCCGAACCAACCATTGACCAATCCCTAGGCTCACCCATTCCTCCTCCTGCACCTATAGAGTCGATGGTTTCCATCCCTCCTAACTTTTTCAATGCTTAAACACCATTTTCTTGGGAACCCTTGACCTATCAACCAGGTGGGGTACCTAGGTCTCTCCCCCTCATCTTCTCTTCATCTCATCCACACTGGGAGTTAGACATTCTTCTTACTACCAAATGGCTGGGGGGGAGCTCGACTTTATACTACCTATCATGACCTCAACCAAACATCAATCACCCATCAACCATGACCTCAATCAATCATCAAACCAGACCTCGACCAAGAAACCAAACCTTGACCAATCATCAACCTTGACCTCTTAATCATGACCAAACACCAATCTTGACCCAGCCCTCGACCAGTCTCAACAAATCAGCGACCACATCAACCAACTTATTAATCATCATCAGCACGTGACCAATATGGAGCGAAGTAAATGAGGCAAGTTTGCCCCTAATTGGCTTGGACCTTTTATTATCACGCACAAGTATGGATCAGGGACTTATCATCTATCCTCTCTTGATGGATGACCAGAACCTGAGCCTCTTAATGTGTTGCATCTACGACCGTTCTACTACTAGTCGAGTACTCATTCACTTGACATTTAACTTGAGCTCATCCCTTGAGCAATCCCCATCCTCTTAGTCCTAATTGCTTTCATCCCTATTCCTCTTAACAATTCCTCTATAACCCTTTTATGATGTATGGATGCTTTGTCCTAATAAAAGGGAGCCCTTGACCTTCTATAATCTTGTCCACGACTCACATTTCTGTCAAAACAAATCAAGATGTCAAAATATCCATGGTCACCATATCAATATCAAATTAAAAAGGTAGACTATTCCCTTAAAGGATAGCTGTACTATCATTGCTATAGCTAATAGACTACTCCCTCGAAGGACAGCTATTCAAAAGCCCTTATATTAAGCAAAATTCTAGACCACTCCCTCGAAGGATGGCTATGACTAATCTGGCAATAAATAGCACTATATTAGAAGCTTCCCACATCGATCAGATTCACAACTAACCACCAAGCACAATGGCATCTCTATGAAAACTTCCTGCATTGATCAGTCTGTATAGAAAAAAAAAAAAAAAAAACGAGTCATGGACTTGACTTATAGTTGTCTCAGGGCCTCCCATAAAAAAGGGGCAAAGTTATCTCTGCTCTTAAAAATGGGTTATCCTATTTCCTCCTATCCTAACACCTACTCAAGGGACTTTGAGCTCACTTTAATATCAAAGTGATTTGATTACCGTTCTAACACAACATCTGGTCAACGACGTCATGCATGAATGGGGCTCTTGGTTCTAATAACCCCTATCTATGCTGTCATTTTGGTCCTTGTCAATGAAAGAGCAATATGCTTTTCACTTCTTCTGCACTTTCATCACATTCCACTTCATCACTTGTCACATCTAATCAACTCAACTCACCTCTCTTTTCAGGCCACTCCCATAGTTTCTCTGGACACCAATACACATGGAAACTATCGACCGAACGCAATTTATGTTAAGCATAAGCCAATACTTGCTGAAGCATAAATAGACCTCAATTCATCTTTAGCATACATCCATCATGAATATGGAAAATTGCTAGGGATGAAAGACCCCTCCACCAATGTTACAGAATACATCATTTAGAAAAGGTTGTAACATCTTTTTATCCTCATCATTTCATCATGACCAAGACCAATCTATCGACCACTTTGACCACCTGTCTACCACTCGAACCCTTTGTCTGAACTACATTGGTCTGAGGCCCTAAGACCTGGGCTATGTAGGCAGCACTCAGATGATACAACATCATTTGGGGTTAGCTCGACCACCCTCGTTTGTTTGTCTCTCTGATGGACAAACCTTCTTTCCTTCTTTTGACCATGACCTTGCCCTTGACCAAGACCAATTCCATCCCTTTGACCCTTCCTCCCTTCTAGGGAAAACTACATTGGCCTGAGGCCCTTCACACCAGGGTTATGTAGGCAACACTCAGATCACATAATGTCTTCTGAGGTTAGCTCAGCCACATCCTTTCGTCCATTCATCCACCTTGACCAATGACCATTAGAGATCATGCCTATCTCCTCCGACTTCGACCACTTCCAAAGCAATGTTGCCTTGGTTGTTTTTGCCTGTATGCTACCTCATGATTGGTTAGCCAAATTGTCTGCAGACTATTTTTGGACCCTCACAAGTATAAGATTGTAAGCCGGTTGATCCCCACTACTTGTGACTTTTTCATATTTCTAGGAGCACTTCCTAAGCCTGGGATACCTAGAACACGATGACCCATTGGAGCTTCAGCTTCAATTGAATAACCCGATCAGCTATGACTACATGATGGGGCCTAATTTTGGCACTCCTCAACCCTTGACCTATGACAATATAACCTAACCATCTTATGCAGAGGTATGCACGTAATCACAACTTTTGCAGCGTTCACCCTCACCCTTTTTTTCATCCACTCTTTGTCAAATCAGCACCTGATGCCCGGTTCCCTTCCTTCGACTCCTGCTTTGAGGGGGAATACCTCATCCATAACCAGGGCAATCCACCTCCTATTTTTGTCTTGCTTTTCATTTGAACAACCAAAAAGATGGAATTGACCTTATTCCACACCTGGGGCAACCACCTCCTATTTTTGTCTTGCAGTTCATCCAGAACAACCAACAAGACAAAAAGGGGAAAATGTAAACACCAGAATTGTGTCTAACCCTTGTCATCCTCCCTTTAACCCCCATTTTATTCTCCCATGCCTATTTAACCCCTATCGACCATTTTCTCACGAGCCTTGCCCCTGGTAGCATGTCAAAATGAGCAGAAAGCTAGAATTAGCCTCTGTCCCCATTCTACATATGCCGACGTCGGTCACTACTTGGCCAACGTCACCGACGTCGGTCACCCCTCAGCCGACGTCGACAGTTCTACCAATGTTGGTTAACCTTATACTGTGTCTATTAATTTGTTTCTCAATCTATTATTCGTTATTCAGTTGCCAATCAGTTTCACAACCAGTTATCGGACCTTCTGCATCAAAACATTTCTTTGATCCAAACCCCACAGCAACGATCAGCCAACTTTAGCATCCAGTCAATCTGCAATCCAATCTCTCGTATTCTCTCTCTCCAGTACAGGTATTCTATTTTGGTCATCCCACTGGAGGTCTACTACATCAAACTTATACAACACACGGACAACAGCAATTATGGCTCCTACTCTGTCTTCAGTGTGTAACAGGTAAGTGTCTCCTTTGTGCTTTTATTTTATTCTCTGGTTATTGTTTTTTTAATATTACCACCCCGACTTAGATTACAAAACCTAACTAGACTTCCTCCCGTATCACCTCTATCCACCCTTTTCAGTCTGTAACTCTGCCTAGATTTCTGCACAAACCCCCAAATAATCCCTCTGACCCCTAAACAATCCCTTTGACTCCCAAACCAGCTCCTTAACCCACAAACAAAAAATTTAGACCATTTTGTAATCCTAAAACCTTGTCCAGACCCGACCAGACCCCATCCAAAAAATTTTGCCTCGACCGACACCGGTCATTACCCCTACCGACGTTGGCACTTTAACCGACATCGACACCTTTCCCTGACTGATGCCGACATAGAGACTGACACCAGCGATTGTGCAGAGCAATTTGCTACATATCAGGTACACATTTTGCTTTTTTTCTTTATTTCTTTCATTCTGTCTTTCACTATTTCTATTTCTATCAAATATTTTATTTTTAATCAGTGGGTTGATATCCCTTAAGGAAGTCTTCATACTTTAGGGATCAAGCTTTTGCTTGACAGCCCACCATCTCCTCATCTAATGTTTTTCGTGTTTCAGTCTCTTTTTATTTGCAGGTGTCATTCCTCCACAACCAAAGAGGAGTACCTTCCAACGTCTGATTTCGGTGCGCACGACCATATCCAGGTAACATCTAACCTTGACCATTTCTTCTTAGTTTCTTAATTCCTTCTTTGAATGTAGAAAGTGATATAGCATAGAAACAATAGGAGAGTTACACAGTCATGAATAATGTGTTTAGGATTTGGAAAAAAAAATAATAAGAGAAAATATGAAGGATTATAATAAAAAAATAGAGGGGAATAAGAAGACAAAGTTAAACCAAGAGGAGAAAAGTTATTCTTCCACACATTCAAATTGAAACTTTCATATAATGATTTTGGTTCATATTTTTATTGATTGAGACTTGAATGGAAATAAAAATATGATTCTTATAAGGGTTATTATTTATATGGTTTGAATGTGTGAAGTGATAGTTTTTAAACAAAAATAAAAATTAGGGATCCATGATTATAGACCTAGGGATGAAAATCAGTTCCATCCATAGGCCCATACTCATGATACCAAAATTATATATTAAATTTAAACCCTAAGCTTCAAGTCTATAGACTTGGTGATGGAACTCAGTTCCATCCCAAGGCCTATAGAGATGGGACTAAACCATCATTAGGAATAAAATTGAGTAATTTAAGTTAGACAAGCCTAAACATTAATATTTACCAACAGTGTAATTATTATTGATATAAGAATTTTAGAAATCATAAATGTGGAATATAATTCTATGTATGGTTTTATTCATTTGGATTATATTTTTTGGGTGAGATCCATATTTCAAGGAAATTAGATGGCATAATGTTTATGTAGGCTTATGCTTCCATTTAGAACTTAAATGACCTACCATCCTTGTGAAAATTAGATAACTATGAGATTATATATAAATGATTTGTAATAAATGTATTTATTTCATCAACGGCCTAGGTTTTTGTGTTGAATGGAATAGTGAAGAAGGGTGATAGAATTATAAATGTTATATATTAGAAAATGAAGAATGTTAGTTATATATTTATTTTTAAATACTGATTTGAGCTATATGAACATGAAAAGGGTTGAAAATAAATTATAATGTATGTATATGTACAATTAGGTAAACATGTATAATTTTGTATACATATATGTGTTATATATAGATTTAACTCAGTTAGAATGAGCATTGAATAATGAAGGTTTATAATTTTATATTTATATATTCTAGTAACATTAACTATTTGTAAACTTCCTTATTATTACATATAAATAAATGTATATATTTATAAATACATATGATGTTGATTATACCTAGTTATGTATGCAGTGTGTAAATATCCATCATTGGGATGTTAAACATGGATCCATATTTGTCTCCTTTTTTAGGAACTAGTATATTTTTTCATTTTTAAGAGAATATTATACACATATACATTAATTATTTATGAGGAAGTTTGATCAGATACATAATTGATTATCTAGTTTGAAAAACCTACATTATCTATATGCATAAATTAATATATAGGTATCTATGTTTTTATGTACAAATAAATATAATTACATTAATTTATGTATGAAAATATACATAACCTTAGTATATAATTGTCCCTTTTTGAAGGTGTTGAATAGTTATAGGTTAAAAATGGGAAACATTATAGGTATGAATTATTTAAATTACTATGTATATATATGAGGAAGATTCTCCATAGGTCTTTTTTTATTAAGTTTAAAGGTAGGTATTTTTTTAATAGGGACCCAAATCCCTATAAAAATAACCAAAAAAAAGTACAAGAGGACTCATCAATTCCCAAAGATAAACATGATTAAATAGTCACAATAAAACTACAAACAACCAAAATACATCCCGAGAATAGCTTAAGTAACACCAAAGATAAAAGATAGATAAAAAAGAAATTTAAGAATTCTAAATGTCTAAGCTCCCTGTGGCATCCTCCGAACATGTTTTCATGCATTTTAGGTTTGATTTAATTTGAAGAAGTATATTTTATTTATGTATGTATTTATAGCATTCACTCCATTGTATATATTTACCCTTACCCTTTGAAGAGCTCTTCATATCAATTAGTCCTCCCATATGAGATCTTAAATCCATGTTCTAAATTCCTTCATGTATGGATACCTTATTATAGTTTACCAAGTATCTAATATTATTCTTAATCTTGTCTTTTTCATAATCTAGGGCACCAACCCTATCTCTGAGTCTTTGAATTTTAGTATTACAGCCTTCATGAAAATCTTTATAACTCATTTTTTTATTATCTTGTTGAATAATTTTCACTTTTCCTTTCATCTCAGATAGTTACCTCATGAGCCACCTCCTAATCAATTTTTCCAAATCCAATTCTTCTTCAATTTTGACCATTTTTTTAAACCTTATAATTAATCAATCATGACATTAAAATTAACATTAGGGTAATGAGATTGGATTCTTAGTTCTTCCAACTCTTTCTTCGTAGGGAAATCACCCACATTTCTTTTACCCTTTTTAGCTTTATCAAATGGGATCTTGATTTTATCCCTTTAAATCATATTTTGTGTATTAGTTTCCTTATTATCTCCTATAACATTATCTACTAAAATAAATTTCCTAGTTGAATATCTAACTTTACTTGTGTCAGTTTCCTTCTATCCCCTGAAGGAACATTGGCATCACTTCTTAACCAATTCTTAATACTAACCCCTTGTGATTTGGGAATGTTCCTGGTATTAATTTTTTCATTATCTTTAGTAGGAATAATTCTACCCAAATAATTTATTCAAACATTATAAACTTTCCTAACTTCCTCTTTACCTTTGTGAGGTTTGGGTAGATCAAGTGTGATTTGATTCATTCATTTGTAATAATTGTGTATAAAAAAAATGACTCCTTCATGTCTTAGAACAATGTATTTACCCTTTTTAACCTTGTCATATAATTTTTAATATAAATAAGTATATATAAAGGTAAACTCAAAGGATTATAATGTCTAAAATAATTGGGAAATACAAATAGAGACCAATGCACAACATTGAACCTACCCTCTATTATAACATTTTACATGATATAAAAGGCCACATCTCCATAAGGTCTCGATAAAGAATCATGATAAAAACCATTTTCAAGTACCTCCAAAGTTTATCCCTCCAGTATAAATCTACTTTTCTCTTTTTTTAATCTCTAATAGTCATGTACACTTTGGTCACTTCCATTTACATCCTAATGACATGAGCAATCAATTCTTCAAAAATTTCAAGCAAGACCCCATTGATATTCAAAGTTATATTATCCCAAGATTTAACAGATAAATAAAAACCATGTTTATCATATACTTTCATTCACTACATGAAATTAGTCATTCCCCCTATTTGGAGGATGTACCAAACCTCCTAATTATTTTTAAATTCATTCAAAATCTTGGGTTTAATTTTATTTAGGATCCCCATGGATAACAAATTATTATATCTCTTCAAATTGGAATAAGGAGTTTGTTGTAATTCCCCAAATGTAAAATGACTAGCCCCCCTAAGTTCTCATACTATCCCACTCAAATCTATTATTTATTTTATTCAAATCTTATAAAATCCTTGAGTTGAATTGTCTTCTCATTAGAGAATCAAGAAGCTTCAGTCTAGGGACATTCAAAAAGATAATGGAACTAACATTAAAATGGTTCATAAAAATAATAAGAGACTTAATAATAATGTTATGATGAACAATTTTTTTACAAGTGGAGAAGACCCCCACACTTAAAACCATGTTGATCATCATAAAAGGGGATTAGGAGCATCCTCATCTATCCTTTTTCATATATCATGAGGTAACTCTTCTTGCATACTCTATCTAATAAAACCTATAATAATAACTCCCTTGTTGGAAAACCTATCAATAAACTTATTTACTTCATAATCTACGTGATAAATGGACACCTCTTTCCAAGATTATAAAATTGATATAGATTCATCCATAACCTATTTTATTCTTTAGCTCGCTACATTTTTATTGGATAGGCAATTTATTATATTTATTTAGTCTCCCTCAATGATATGATTTTGATGATCCAATAATTTATCCAATTTTATTCCCCAAAGGGAAGTAATATCTTTCCCCTAGTGATTAGATTTGACCCCCATATCACCAACATAGGCAGAAACAAACCTCCATTGGTGGTCTCTTAGAATCCCTCCTCATCCTGAGGGTCATGTATTTCCCTTGGAGGTCCCATCAAAGTTTAATTTTATCCATCCCATAAGATGATATTTCCTTTTATTTCTCTATATTATTTCATATTTGCGATCAATATTACCAATACATAGTGTATAAATTTTCCAATTTAAATCTACACAGTTTTCAAACATTTACAATTTTTTACCTTTGCCACTAGTCATAGCTTTAAAATTTATCATAATGGAAATAAAAATATTATTTGATAAAACCATACTAGGATGCCTTCTATTCCTAAAAATTTTTGTCATTTATTTCATCGTAAATTCCCTTAATAACATGAGGAAGAGTGAGCTTTCATATCATACCTTGCATATTCTTATTCTTTGGTCTTTATACTAGTAATCACAATTGTAAGTTGAGTCTCCACCTATTTGACTATTTATTTTTATTTTTTGGTGTTGGTGCATAGTCTATATTCATATAATTTGATTTGTTCCTCATAGTATTTGATAAGATACCTCATCACCCTATTCTTATTATTTACCATCTTCAGTTCTTCTAGAGTATTCATCAACTTAGCTTTAAAGTATACCTCATCTTCTTCTTCATCTAAATCACCATTATCACCTCCAATCCATATAGACTCTTCTTGATTTTAATATCTTTCTTCCTTAGCCATGAAGAGAAATTCATTGACATTAGGGCTATCACCTTCATGGTCACTCTCGGAATCACTTCTCTCACTCTCATCATATGAGATGCAATCTTCTTTGGTGTAGAGTCTTCTTTTGTTATTGAAAGACTTCTTTTGTTCTTGAAAAAATTCTTCTTATCATCATACCTTCTTAATCCTTTCTTTATCTTATCAGATCTTATGACCTTTTATGATCATCATGACATTTATCATGCCCTTCATCATCTTTGTCCTTATGCCTATGAGGTAACTTGTTGTCAAAGTGTCCAATATCTCCATAGTTGAAGCATTTAAAGGGAAAATTATCCTTGTATTTACTTGAACCTATCTTTAACTTTCTTGCAAACATAATTATCAACTCATCATCATCAATATCAGATTCATCATTATCTTTGACTTTCTTGCCTTGTCTATTATTCTCCTTTGTATTTTTTTCTACCTTGAATATAACTTCCTTCTTTGTAGATCTTCCTTCACTTGTCCTTATATCATAGGTTTTTAGGGTTCCATAAAGTCCATCCATCTCTAGCCTGTCTATATCTTGCATTTCTTCAATAGAAGATACCTTAAAATGAAATTTGGGAGTTATAGATATCAAGACCTTTTTAAAAAAAATGGACTCTTTCACTTCTTCACCTAGGCCTCTTATTATGTTTATTACTTCACCAAACCTCAATAAGTATGATGAAATGGTCTCATCTCCATTAATCCTTATGCTTTCAAATTATCTTCTATGGGTTTGAAACTTAGCCAACTTGACCTTAGAATATCCCTCATGAATAGTTTTCAAATTATCCCACATTAATTTAGAATACATGTAGTGCATCACTTTTACAAGTTCTACCTTTAATAGGGCACACATAATACCATTCATTACTTTTGACTTATTGTCACTAGCCTTCTTACCTCTTACATTTATAAGAATAATAGGGTGCTATATATCCATCTAAGACTGATTTCCAAATGTCATGAAATTGATATATCGGATATGTCCTCATCATAACACTCTAAAAATCATAATTGGATCCATTAAATAATGGATCCTTGTTTATATAAAAACCACCTTGTCTTGGACTAGCCATCTTCACTTTCTTAGAGTCTCATTTAGGATATTTGGCCTCATTTAAAGGAAATAATATGATAAAACATGTTATAAGTATAGATATTGATAGGGGTGAATAATTTTTCTTAAAATAGTCATTTAATTTCATTTAACATTCATTAATTATTTGTTCACTTGCATACATCAATCAATGCATACATAAGCATATATGAAAGCAAATAACATAAAAACATAAGATATATGTGGAAATAATTACTCGATGATAAAAAAATGATTAATATCTTGGAATAAAATCCTATAATTAATGAATCTAACTTTTAGTGAGACACTAACCCCACAAGGAGCACCAACCCCTCACTAGTCAAACACTAACTCAACTAGTCCTTTAGCAAGCACCAACTTGCAAGGAAGATCTAAACCCTAGGTAAATTAGAACCAAATCATATAATTTAAAATTTTGATCACCCTTTGAAACATATTTCTAAATAAAGTTAATATGACCACCTTTTTTGGCTCTTCTCACTATTCAATCTCTCAAACACCCTATTAGGCCTTCTCGCTCAACTATCCCTTTCCTTGGCAGAATTAAGTCAAATGACCTTAATGAACACAAAAACATAGTTAGATCTTAATTAAATATTAAAAAAATGTATTATATTATCATAAATCCATTTACCTAGTTTTCAAAACTCTATATCATTCGCTCATATGCTCAATATTCTAACTAGTCAAAATAGGCCTATTAGACCTTCTCTTTATACTTTACTTTTGATCTCACCCATATTGATAAAAAATAACATTAAAATAATTTTAAAACCATTTTAATATATCAAAAAATATGTTTCAAATGTGAATAAACCACCACATATGTCAGTCATTACTCTTAAGGGCCAAAACCATCATTAGGCTTAATAGAGACCTAATGCAATTAATCCTTCTCTAAGCACATGTTTAACTTAGACCTCCTCGGTATACTTTTAGCCTTAAAAAATAGATGAAACACTTCATACATTATTAAAATACACCATTGATAATATAAAATTATGTATCCAACACCATCTATCTCATTTGACTCCTTGAACCACATAATTACGTCTACTCACCATTAGGTCTTCTCATTACCAAAAAGTCTATCTTTGAAATATGAAAAATATATTTAATTTTTCCACATTAACATAATAAAATATCATGTTTATGTAAATTTAATGACTTAAGGTTAACCAAAATTTTAATTATAATTCACCAAATATTATAAAATACCTCTAACTGATCAACTTCATATGCTCACTCAAAACTGCACATAGGCCTAAAAAAGCCAGTCAAGAACCTTTAACTTTTCACATATTAATAAGATTTTATCATTCATAAAAATGTGTCATTTACATTATATTATTAAATTAACCTATTATACCTATATAAAAAATTAATTTTCATTATATTATTTAACACTACGCAAAAACACTTAGGAAAAACATTCTCACTCACACACAAAAAGATGTCTATAGTTCTAACAATATAGTCATGAATTTCAAGTCTTATAACCCCTATGGGAACACTTTTGTGATATTTAAATAATTTATCATATTATTTTATTATATATATATATATATATATATATATATATATATATATATATATATATATATATATATATTACAAGGTTAAATATTAATATTGGTCTTACAGACCAATCTCACATCTCCACCCTACATAGACTTCATTGTGTTAGATAGGTTACATTGAGAACAAATTTTTGATTGTTTTAGTGAACCAAAAAAACTTATAAAAAAAGGTAATATTATTTATATTTATTTAAAAATTACCCTATACATTTGGATAGATCCCTAATACTCTATAACAAATCCCTAAACTATTTCTTACTTATGCCTAGTTTTCTCACTCTCTTGCACATTACGGCCTTTTAAAAATAATATAACTTCCATGAATATTTTGGAAAATTTTAGGTTTTTAACCTTATCATAAACTTAAATGGGCACAAAATACAAGTCTCACACATCATCCTTCATCCATTTTCATGCTTTGACCTGGTTAACCTTGCCTGCTACATCAAAATTTTAAGAAACAAGGGGTTTCATATAGCTTCCACTCACTATCATGACAAAAAAAAACCACATAAAGAAAAATTTAATAGTAATGTACTTTTTAAAAACATAAAACTAGGTCAAAAAAAACCATTTAAATCCATAACTAACAATATCTTTCCTATAGGGTCATTATAAAAGTTTTAAGAGGGTTTTGATCGGTTTCCCTTAGCAATTATTCATAAAGTATTTCCATAAAATAAAAAACCAATGATAGGAAATTAAATATAGGGACCTTCCAAAGCTTCCTTTAAAAAATAAATATCTCATGAAAATTTTACACATGCCAATGAGCCTTATAAATTCCTTCTCGGGTTTGCAACACCATATTCTGTGCTGATATAAAACCTTAACACTAATTTTTATTGTTTCTCCTTTAGGATATGACCTCAAACTTGGTGAATTAACTTAAAAATATATATATAACCTATTTAAATTCTATAAATATCTATTTTACCTTTGGAAATGAACTTGAACCCTCATTAGGCCATATTAGGTCTTTTTGCACACTAGGCCTTAAACTACCAGAGACTATGATCACACCTTGAAACCTATTTCACTACTAATAATACCTCATTAAAATTTAAATTAAACTCATACCATGCTCACACACTACCAACATTATTCTCACAAGTCTCATATGTCTTAACTCATTATGTTACCAGGCCTATGCCTTCTCACTAGGTCTTTATGTAAGAACTAACCCTCAAAACATGACCTTGAAAATAATATGAAGGATTCTTTGCCTCTTTATCATGTTTAAACATATTTTTATACTCTATCATTCTATTACTAAGACAATTGACCAAGCTTCACTATGATTCATGTATACACCTTTTCTTAGGTCTAGACTAGGCTTCAAAAGACACCTAGTACACATAATAACTTACCTTGTATCATGATCTTGATTTTTACATGCCATCAACCTTAGAAGAATTACCAGGTTTCCTTCAAATTATATCTCAACAAAGAGACAAGAGGTTTCTTTTAAATTCTCTCTTGTCATGAGATTTATTTAACACATATCATCTCACCATGCATAGCCTCAACTCTGACCTTAACATTAATGATATTTGTCTTGACTATAAAATCAATGACAAAAATAATGCTTCAACACCAAAAATAAGACATACCTCAACAAAATCCAAAATCAACAATAATAAGTGTGATTGAAAATGCCAATCTTCATTTTTTCCCAAATAATTATATATTACATTGTGATCCTATTATCCATTCAAGGCCTATATTACATTATCCAATCAAATATTTATTACAATGCTAATCCAATTTTACCCTTCCTAGTAACACTCTTTTTTATAGAGGCTATGAATACATCTTGTCTATATGTTTGGAGGAAGCATAATAAAAAGGCCAACGAAGATCATGACAACAGTAATATAGTTCATATCATCATTAGGATTTGAACATATAAACCATTATAAGTAGGTATTAGTTCGATAATAAAGGGTCCACATTATGCATCTCATAATCCTCCATTGAGTTCAAATGTTAAATAATAAATAAATAAATTAAAAATAGAAAAAAAAGAAAAGATAAAGATAAATAGTTTATCCAATGGTGAAAACCATGATTTTGGTTCCTTTGGAAAGTACCATGATGAAAAATAGGTTTCTAGCATCATGCATAAATAATTTGTTGTTTGCAAGTACCTTGACACTTGGCGGTATCCCTAT
This sequence comes from Torreya grandis, assembly GCA_037957365.1. Taxonomy (NCBI): domain Eukaryota; kingdom Viridiplantae; phylum Streptophyta; class Pinopsida; order Cupressales; family Taxaceae; genus Torreya; species Torreya grandis. The sequence goes on along the minus strand of JARHVA010007969.1, from coordinate 97,312 downwards.
CCACATAATATACCATCATGTTTAAACCATATTTTCCATTGAGTTTCATTATCATTAAATCCAATTTAGTTATTCAATCCTAATTATCCCAAACCATTTTATTATGACCATTAGTCTTCCCCTCTTCACCTTTTTATAGAAGTGAAAGGTATATTGAGAAATGTTTGAGAAACATATATTGGCTTATTACCCATATGATACTTTGATTACTGTACATAATTAGCTCTCACATAACATGGTCCTTTGAGACTACTATTCCTTTCCTTTGTTGTCATTTATCTGTTAATCTTGCTTTGCCATTTTCCTACCTCAACCCATTGTTGACTAGTATTTTCTTTCACTATAAGTTAAACTATATTGACTTATGGTCCATTTGAACTATGTAGGTAGTGCTAAGTTTTATGAGGTCATATTGATCACCCCTTATTCCACACTCTATCCATTTTTTGAGAAAATTAAACCATGTTCTCATTATTTTATGAGAAACCTAAGCCACACTCTTGTCATTTTACAAGTAAGTTAAGCATGCTCTCACCATTTTGCAAGCAACCTAAACCACACTCTCACTATTTCATGATCTCCTTTATTACTTTTCACTTATCAAAATATTTTTTAAATACCTTTTTATAAAAACATGAAAAAACCTAAAAAAAAATTAAAATCCTAAAAACTAAAAAAGTTCAAAAAGGGCTTAAAATATCCATGAGATATATAAAGCTATAAAATCTTTTCTTTTTTGTCATCGTATTCACCAATGACCTTTGGATATTTTATAGATGGTGTGGTTTAACACATTTTATAGGTGGTATCCCCTTATCCAATCATGATAATTTCTAATTTACCATTTCCATTACTTCATTTACCCTCCCGTTTCTAGGAGAACTACATCGGATCGAGGTCCACGTGGACTATGTAGGTAGTTGTTGGATGCATGGGGCATCTCAATTTAGCTTAGATAATATTAGTACCATTCCACCTTTCCTAATTTAATATTAAATTATATCACCATTTTTTTAGTGTAATTTTATTATTGTATAATCAAATCACTTAATTTTCATCATTTTTATTCTTTCCCACATCCCTGGGAGAATTACATTTGGCCTAAAGTCCATTAGACTATGTAGTCAGTGTCTAATTACATGGGGAATTTGGAGATAACTCATCCACCCCTCATTTTTTCTTCTATTCCCCCTTCTATATAGGTTTACATCTTGTCCTATAAATTTTCCTCTAATAGCTTAGGTGAAAAGTTTCCAAGAGTAATTCCTTGATTTCACATACGCATAAATGATTTACTAATTACTTATTTTATGGTGTGTTTATGTTTTTGTCAATGATGATTATTTTTTATTGTTGGAACATTTATTCACTTTTAATCTTGAGCAACAAGATGCTTTATATTTATTTTCTATTTGATTTGTGTTTGTTTGATTCTTTGCTTGCTTAATTTTTTCCTTTTTTTTATTTTCACCTTGACTTAGTCCAATGTGTTGGCAAGTTAATCATCATGGTGATTACTATCATGTAGTTGTACTTTATTTCATCCATTAGCATATAACAACATTTCCATCATGGTTTTTTATATCATGTTGCATATCATTAGGTGCTATATCAAAAATCAAGTGCTAGAAGTCTTACAAGAAATGATGCATCAAAGTATTTTCTTATCTACTATCCTACAACTAGATCACTAAATCCCATGACTAATTTATATGATACTCATGATACATATAAAAAAATGAGTGTATACAAAAATTCATAAGCATTTCTTAGGAATGATCATATATCCATATCACATGACCAAGTGTACCACATTTTTAATATGAAAAAACATATCAGACCATTCTTCCTTAGAGGCCCACTTATGGCTCTTTTGACCATTTTCCATACCATTTTATTCAACATTCATCTATTTATTGACTTATTTTTCCTATGAATAGGGATTTTTATCCATCTTTTAGGTCTCATTTATTTTCAATTCATCCCCAACCATCCCATTGAGATGGCATCCAATATTAAGCAAACACCCTTTGAGGCATCAATCTAAGTTAATCGACTCATAATTTAAAAAATAGAAGAGTGAAGACATCGTTATTCAAGAATATCAAATTTATTCTTAATGAATTTTTTATTTTTTAAAAAATATGTTATTGTGCTTAGTGTTTTGTAATGCCTTCTCAAATAGGAACAAAATGTAGACACTTCACTTTATTCAATTCCATGTCTAAACTAAAATCAAGAATGACTTTCTATAACCTCATGTAATTTAATCATAAATCACAAATGGAATTAGTTTAGCTACAAAATTATTATTTTAACCCAAAATTAGAATGGCATGTCACTGATTAGGGAAATGAATCATATTATGCCATTAATATTATCTAGCACATCCTGAATCAAATAAACCCTTTACAAGTGTTATTGTGAGACAATTAAATGAATATTTGATTTATAGAATAATATTTCAAAAGTTACCATTATTATAATTACAAATTAATTACCCTAATCATTCCCTTAATGGAAAATTTCATGAATTTGGAATTATCTATTTAAAAATAGAATTATTTCTTCACATAGGTGATGTCACTCGAGAAAGTAAATAGAAAATAAAAGGCCTACAATCAAGATATTACACCCCTATTACACATGCTTCTTCTTACACCACTCTTACACACTGTAAGAGGAGCAATGGATGCACTTTTATTCCAACATGCCTTACACACTCTAGAAAGGTATTAAATGGCATATCTTACATAGTCCATGTGTTTTATATGGTTTTGAGGAATCTTCCTCCACCATTGATATTTTTCTTATATCAATGGTTCAAAAACATCTAAAAATTCTATAAATACAAGGGCCTTTGGTAATTATAGACAATATTGTTCATGCAATTTGACTCTGTCAAATTATAAAAGGAGTTTTAACCAATTCTCAAGCCAAGAAAAGATAAGAATCAAGTGTATACAAGGAGAGGTGCTTCCCACACATAGAATCAAGCATTTACAAAGACTCCATAGCCTATAAATTGATCTCAACCTCTTCAAAATTATTTTCAATAAAATATTCTAAGAGGTATGAACATTTACTATCTTCTAATGTGTATTTATTACTTGTTTTATAAATAACTCAACCTAGGGATTAGGCTTGAGATGTTAGTTATTCAAGTTGATTTTGATTTCATTCAGAAATGGATGGATTAACCTCTCTCATATTTCTAATCTACACATATAACTAGGCATGAGCCAATTGTGTATAAGAGGATGATCACAAGTGTATTTTTTTTAGCAATAAATGTTAATTTATGTGTCTACATTTTCTCCCATTTTATTATAGTAATGCAACAAATAAAATTAATAGAGTGGGGAAAATAATTATACCTAAACTTACCTATAAATAAAAAAAATTAATGTAAGACATGTGTTAATTTATGCATCATAAAATACAAACCTACAATGAAATATGTATAAATCAATCCTTATATATAATGGAAATTTGAAAGTAAATAAGAAAAAAATTATTGATCAAATAACAAGGAATGAATACACCTATTTGGCATAAATGATGAGCCCCTTAAATGTCATGTTATTATGTCCATCTATTGTGCTCATCTTGCTTGTTTACCATGCTTTTGAAACACTTTTCCATATAGTTTCCTACTTCCATAAACCATATAGAATTATGTTTTCAAACTCTTTTAAAATAGTTGAAACTATGTATTGAAATTAAATATATGATGGTTAGCTATTAATTTAGGATGATTTTTCTATGTATGTGTTTTGATTATGTTTTGAAGAAATAGGTATATAGCACGGAGCATCTTGCAGAAAAAATAATCTCATTACACAGATCATCCTATAGCCACTACGTGACCAAAGCCACAGATGAACAATTTTTTATTCTCTTATAATTGACTCATAATAATGACTCTAACCACTATGGATCTTAATAAGGAATTATTTGAAGATGGAAACAACCCTATTTATCTTGTAGCAAAGTCACAAGATTCTCACGAAGAATGTCTTCAATGAAAAGAGCTAATTTTAGTTATTCCAATTTGAATTTATCGTAGAATAGAATGTATATATTATTTTGCATAAAAAAATATCCTCTGTAGTATATAAATACATAGTATCATTGTTGATTATATATATATATATATATATATATATATATATAATAGTATTTACTGAATAGAGATTGTTAGAAGTACATTGTGTTAAGAAATTGTAATTATAACCTCATGAAACACTTCATTTCTGCACTTTTGATTAATATGAGTGATAAATTATGAGCTCAATATAGTATCATAAAATTAAGGGTTGAAGCTAAAGTTGGAAAGAGGAAGGGCCCCCTTTGGAAGGTTACAATAACAATCCAGCCTATCTAGTTAGTTAAGCATGTCATTTAATTTCCTTAAGCATTGTGTGTTTCATGTTTGATTTATCTAAGTTACATTCTTGTTTAATATTTGTTTTAGGAAGATTCCCACACATAAAAATTTATTTTACTATATTTTTTTATGTTTCAATACAAGTATTTCATTTACTACACTTCAGCATCTTAGATTCAATTAGTAGAATGTCAAATTAGAGCTTGAGTGTGCACATACAATGACATCATCCTATCAAGTCTACATCCCTATGTTGACATTTAAATGAGGTAGAAGTTACAGATCCATGGTTAATATCCTTCTTAATTTTGATCAAGAGAAGTATATCCAATTTTGAATCAGTTGTTGGTCATTTTTGACACTATTATTAGGGAAGGGTGTCACACACTTGTAATATTCAATCTTGATATCAATTATTTCTAAATGTTTATTATTTTCCCAAAGATTTCTATTTTTATATTTAATATTTCTTAATTTCATATTTTAAATTTCCCTTTTTTCAATTAGGATAGTGGAGATTTTCAAAAAAAAACCCATATTCTAACCCTCTATAGGCAGGGTGAGCAAAAAGTTTAAAAAAAAAGTGGTTGAAATATACAAAGTGAAGGGGATTATATAGGAATATTTTTCCCTAAATCATTGAAAGTTGTTACAAGACCCAAAATACATCCTATAGCAACTAAGGAACATGAAGGAATTTTTGAATATCACTCATAGTTGTCAATAAAAGAGGTTGAGAAAAAAGAATGTTTGGCTGGACTGGTAGCACAAGCTAGAAATCTTGAAGAGGTTCATACCCATGGGAAACATCCACACGCACCACCTTTGAAAATTCCCATCTTATCAACTCATAATCAGGAATCTAAATTTTTCTTCTCTCTATCACCAAAGTTTCTTATTAAGGAGGCATTCAAAGCTATTCTTTCCCCTAGAAGAAATACCAAGGCAATAGAATATTCCAATTTAAAAAGACTCTTTACTAAAACACTAGCTAAATAATTTGAAACCTCCAAACCATCCCCATTCTATAATAATCCATACATTCCTAAGGAAAAATATAAAATATCCATCTTCTACACTATAGGAAATAAAAGAATTGATAGGAATTTTGAGCATTAGGTAGCAACAACCTCCCATCTACCAACACAAAGAGTATTCATGGGGGATCACAAGGAAGAAACATTACCAATGATTCTAATGTTTTTGATTTTCCTATCCTTACTCCTAATGGAAATGAACCCATGAAGAATATACCTCACTCTTCCCTCCCTTCCTTTAGAAGAAAAGCATCTGAGGATCTAGATACATTTATTTTTAAGTTTGACATCTTATGTTGTAGCTATGATTACAATCAAGACACTCAAAAACTCAAATTGTTTGTAGAAACACTCAAAGATGTAGCACTTAGATGGTTCATGGGACTTGGAAAGGATGTCATTTATACTTGGGAATAAATGAAGGAGAAGTTTCTAATGAAATATCAAGACTATCATAGGGGCAGAAACTATAGGAGAGATGACATTTTTTGAATGATGCAAGCTGACGATGAGTCACTAGAAGAATATATAGAAAGATTTTTGTTCATCTTGAAAAAATCTAAGAAAACCACAATGAATAAGGAATTAGTCAATATGATATTCCTAAAATGGATTAGTGATGATTATCTAAATGCTCTAGATATAATGTCTGGTGGTGATGTTTCTACACTACCATTTGATGAACTAACAGTTCTATGTATGAACTACTCCATATCAACCATGAATAAAAGTAGGGGTAAAACCCTTCCTACAACATCTACTATAGAATTTTATAAAGGTGAAATTATCTACCTCCTTTAAGACATGAAGTAGGACATCATCAATCACCTAGCTATTTAATTTGATACATTACATACATGGAGAAAGCAAGAAGAAATTGAGAAAGCCTTAGCTACCTATTATCTTGGATGTAGAAAGAAGGTGGATTGTAAATGCAATTCCATGAAGGCTTGAGTATCTAGTATCATTGAGTAAAATCTTGAGATAGTAGAGTTTCATTCCATAAGAGAAGATAATAACCAAGTGTTTTTTGTTGCTTAATAAAAACTATGGGTACAAAGACCAAGTATGCCATAAAACTCTATGTTTGAAAATTCTAAATTCTCAAATAATCCTTACTATGGCTCTTGGATAAATATAACCAATCCAAATTGGTCCCAAATAAATTTTTAGCTACCCCAAAATTAGTTACAGATGCAAAAAAATGGACAACAAACTAAATAAGGACAATTCTAAAACAAACAATGGTTCTATCCCTCTAATCCATGGCAATAGAAATGGAGAATAAAACAAGGATTTACCCGATAAATACAACAACCAAAACAATAGGCCATCATGGAAAACACTTGGTAGCCTATTCAAACCACTCAATTACCTACCCAATCGATCCCCAATCTTACCAATAAGTTGGTTCAACCAATACAATCCACTGAAATAATGTAATATACAATATGCACCTTGGATATTAATCAATTTCAACTTCACTCAAGTCATGTTATTCCACAACCCACCTAACTCATAATCATAAAACATTTTTAACTAGCTCCACTCCATACTAATATATAACCACTCATAACTAATTCCATTAGAAAATAAAAAAGAAACTGACAAACTTCTAGAGAGATTGACAATATCACGTCTTAAACAAGAGCTTAAATTTGATATCCTAGGACAAATAAAGAATGTATACATCAAAATACCACTCTTTCAATCAATATAGTATGTTCTTATCTAAAATAAATTTATTTGAGAGCTATGTTTGAAAAAACTAGGAAGAAAGAAGAAGGATCTTAGAATAATTTGAGTCATTAGCTATTTAGTAGATATTATGTTGGGAAACATAGTTTATCCAAAATATTATGATATAGGAAGTCCTATAGTTAACATTAGCATCCATGGCCAACTCATTTCCAATACATTAATTAACTTAGGTGTAGCCATTAATATGATGACCATGGAAACCATATAATAAGTAAAGCCTACCACTATCTGTACAACACCTATTATCCTCTAGATACATAACAAATCAACTATTAAGCCTAGAGGAATTATTGAAGACCTTGTTATCACTATGGATTCTTGGTAATATCTTGCAGACTTTATTATCCTAAAATCAAAGAGAAATTTGGGGGGTTATCCTTTCATCCTTGGTTTCCTATGGTTGGCTACTGTTGATGCCTTTTTTGGCTACAAGATAGGAAAAATGCTAATTTCCAATGGAAATGACACCAATAAACTGGTGTTTTATCCACCAACTCAGCCTTCCTCTAATGATGGACCAATTCCCTAGATTGATGACCTTAAATAATCTATCTCTTTATAAAATCTTTGTATAATTGATTGAAGTTCATCTTTGCAGGCCTAAGAAGAAGACATTGTCATTACTAGTATCCTACAAAACACCTATCGATAGGATCATATAGAAACCAACCTATTGGAATGTACACCATGCCCTCTTTATAATACCTTTCTTGAGAATGATTTTGTTGAAACCATAAGATACATTTAGTCATTCCATCAATTAATTCCCCATTAATGTAGTTATTCTCCTTTAATCACCAACATAGAGACCATGCTTTCTTTAACAAATTAATTAGACATCTTGCTAAAAAAACCTCTCAACATTAGCACTTCCCTAAAACCTCAGTAAGAAATTTAGTTACTTATAATGATGAGAAGGCACACAATATCATTTTCTTGGGATTATCATAACATGAGAGGAATACCCCTAGATTTATGAATGCATCACATTTACATTAAAAAATTATTCAAACCTATTCGCTAATCCCAAATATGAATGAATCCTATAATCAAAGACATTGTCAAAAATGAGTTGCAAAAACTTTTGAATGCAATATTTGTTTATCCTATCTTTAAAAGATAGTAGATCTCTCACTTAGGCAATATCCTAAAGAAAGGATACAAATGGTGTATTAATGTTGAATATAAAGAGTTGAATGCTACTACCAAGAAGGATCAATTTCCCCTTCTATTTATTGACCAAGTATTGGATACATTAGTAGGTAAAAATTAATTTTATTTCCTATATGGATATAGTGGTTATAATCAAATACAAATTGCACCACAAGAACAAGACAAAACCACTTTTAGTTGCCTTTAGGGAACCCATGCAAATGTTGTCTTGCCATTTGGTCTTTGCAATGCCCCAACTACCTTTCAAAGGGCTATGTTGAGCATGTTTTCTAATCTCTCCCATGATTTTGTTAAGATCTACATGGATGATTTCATTGTCTATGGGCAGACATTTGATGAAATGCTAACCAACCTAGAGAAAGTTCTTCAATGCAACTAGGACCATCAATTATCTCTAAGCAATGAGAAGTGTTACATACTTATGACTGAAGGGATTATGTTAAGACATCGCATATCCCTTACTATAATTAAAATTGATCCAAAAAAGACAAATATCATCAAGGATATACCCACACCAAAAAGTAAGAAAGATGTTAGAAGTTTTCTAGGACATGCTAGTTATTATAGATGATTCATCAAAGTTTTTAGTAAAATTGCCACCCCATTATTTGGATTTATTTATAAAGATGATAAATTTACATGGACTAATGATTATCGAAATGCCTTTTAACAACTCAAATACCTTCTCATAAAAACTCCTATTCTAAGATAGCCTAACTAGAAGAAGCCTTTTCACGATGCATCTGAGACCACTCTAAGAGCTATCCTTGGCCAAAAAGATAAATCTTTGAGTTATGCAATTTATTTAATCAACAAGAATCTTCAAGGGGATAAAATTAACTACAATATAACAAAAAAGGAATTTCTCACCATCATCTATGCTATCAACAAATTTTTAACACTGCATTATAGGTAACCAAGTATTCATCCACACCGATTATCTAGCAATAAGGTATTTAATGAACAAACCTATTGTAATAGGTAAGATAATTCATTGGTTGCTTTTGCTATAAGAATTTGATATTACCATTATGGATAAACCTGGTAAAGATAATGTAGTAGCATATTTTTTATCTTGATTGCAAAATGATTAACATAGTCCTATTCTTGATGATTCTTTTAATGATAAAGATTTATTTATTGTAGTAATTCAATCTCCTTGTTTCATAGATATTGTTAACTATCTTGATGTAGATTCACTACCACAACATTTATCACCTAGGGATAAAAAACACCTAATCCAAAAGAGTAGACATTATTCCTATAATTTAGGATATCTCTTTATCTCTGGACCAACTTTAGTTATGAGAAGATGTATCTGAGAAGATGAAGCTTATGACATTCTTAGAGCCTACCATGATGCACCTTGTGGGGGTCATTTTGCTGCCAAATAGACTACCATGAAATTAATCACTTCTAGATATTATTGGAATTATTTTCATAAGGATGCCATGATTTACACATGTAGATGTGATCAATGCTAGTGTTTGGGAAAGCCCACTTGATCTGATGAAATGCCATTATAACCAAAACTAGTTATAGAATCCTTTAACAAATGGGGACTAGATTTTATAGGTTCCATTGATCATAAATCCAACAATAAGGAATATATACTAGTGTACACTAATTATGTTACCAAATAGGTATAGGTCAAGTCATTAACCCATGCTCAAGATGAGAAGGTAGTTGAGTTCCTCTATGAATAAATATTCACTCATTATGGATTTCTAAGAGAAATAGTCATAGACCAAGGCCCAAAATTCACATTAGACCTCATAGCTACCTTGGTAAAGGAATAAAAAATTAGACACAATAAATATACCTCCTACCATCCTCAGTTAAATGGTCAGGTGTAAGTGACTAGCCATGAATTTTAAAATATCCTCACTAAAACTATCAACTTACATAGAAAAGATTGGTCAGCTTGTCTTCTAGAAGTAGTTTGGGCTTATAGAATCACCTAGAAAACCATAAGTGGTTCACTCTGTATGAACTAGTTTATGGTAAAAATCCTATTCTACCCATTGAGTTTGAACATAAGACATTAAAGACAACACTTGATTTTGTATTAAATCTTTCTCAAGCTCAATAAGATAGGATTATGCAGCTGAATGCACTTGATGAATTAAGAAAAGAAGAACTTTGTCATATTTACATAGTGTAAAGGAAACATGTAGGATGGCATGATAGGAACACCAAGACTTATAATTTCTAACTAAAATACTAGGAACTCCTTTTTGAATCTAAATACAAGGATCATAAAGGAAAGTTACAGTCTAGATGGATTGGGCCTTATGAGATTGAATGCATTTTTTACAGTGGAGATGTAAAGCTCATAACCATTAACTCTATTTGATTCCAAATATTTGTTAATGGCCACAAGATCAAGCTATAAAATAAACCATTTTCCAAGGAAACTCTCACTTATCAACTTATTGAAGAACAACATCCCTCTCTTCTTCAAGAAGCAAATCAACCTATTCCTATTGCCAAAGGGTATTTCTGTCGACCCTTCTCTTATATTTTTTAAAAGTGATAAAGCTTCTTATAACCAAGAACAAGTCATTCCCAATGTCTTGGTTTAGGATAAATAAAATCCTACCCTCTATAATCTTGTGAGTTCAGTTGATTTTCAACCAAAAAAGAAAAAAAAGAAAAAGAAAATCAAAAAAATTAGCAATGAAAACCTTCAGGCATAGCTGATGGATGTTGTCACAGAAAACTAGGTCACTAGCTAATCAACATTCATTAAAAAAAATGCACTAATATAATAAAAAAGTTTTGTTTTCCCTTTTTTTCTTGCAGATTCATTCTCTTGGAGTAGAAATACATTTTCCTTCTTTTTACAGGATGGAAAACATGTCACTATAGGTGAAAAACTTGTTTTTATAAGATAAAAATTATTTATATAGGATGCATATCTTGCTACAAGATATATTCCTACATTTCATCCTACATCAAGCATTTGTTCCCACTCAAATGCTAGTGTATGCCATGATCACCACTTCACATCATCATTTGCATATTTATGAAAGGTATTTCTATAGGTGATACAATAACTATTTTATATTTATTTTATATCATACATTTTAATTATTTATAAAGATGATGAGACTTAATTCTATTAATTCACCACCTTATCATGCCTACTTATCATCTATTTCATGGTTGATGTGATCATTGACACAATTACTACTACCACCCATTACTCTTCCCATGATTTTTTGTGCATGTTAGCCTTCATCCCTTAAGGACAAGTGATAGATTAAGTTGGGGGGAGATTTTATATTAATTCAAAAGGATTATTTCACCTCCCAAAAAAAATTCATAAATCATTCTACCATTTCCAAAAACTCTTACTGTAAGCATTGAGACTTGTAACTCACATCATATGGAGGTGATTTTTTGAAACATGAACCATTGGATATTACCCCCTTGACCAATAGCCTAGAAATCTTGGCCTTGTTTTGGCATATAGGATGGGTGTAGTATTTTTATAAAATATAGTCCTTGTATGAATGAACTATAGAGGAATTTTTTGTTAAATTTCATAATATCTTATCCATGATAAAAATATGGAAGTAAAGCTAATGGAAATAGTCATCATTAGAGTAACAAGAACAACTAGAATAAGGGAGGAATGGAAAGATAAATATGATGTCAAAACTAAGAGATGAAGGTTTATAAAAGTAAATGAATGACTCAAAACCTAAAAATAGGTCACCACAAGGTTTTCTCTACCAAGAATATGGCTTAAGGATACTAATTTTATCTCCATATATTTTATTTGTGAAGGAAGGTATTATATGCTACATGGTATACACTTCAAGTTATTGAATCATTTATGGCATAGAGTGGAGATAAATATTCTCAACTTTTTTCTTCATATTATCACCAAAATGTTGAAGGCTTTTCAAAAAGGTAATTCTAAATCTCTCTCCCACCATTGTCTCATCTAGTTACTATTTGTAAAAAACTAGACCCAACATCGATTAGGAGCAATTTCTCTTGATACCAAAAAATGAAGAGAGTGATAGAGAAGGAAATGTATTAGAAGAAAAATTTGAGGTTGAAGAATAGAGATCAAAAGAAGAATCCCTCCCTATAAAACCACAAGAACCTATGGAAGAAGGTATTCCTGTAGCAACATAAGAACCTACAGCAAGGTTTAAGAGAAAGAAAAAGAGGAAACTCATTCTCTAGTCTAATTCTGATGATTCTGAAAAGAAACTTCCATCTTATTCCAATAAGACTAAATTAACCCCCACTCCTCATAGATCTCATAGATTGAGGAGAAAGATGAGAACTAAACATTATTATATTATTCAAATAAATGAAGAATCTAGGAAAGAATGGATAGCTAGTAGTAATGAGTCTTTAGAGACTGAAACAAATAGGGAAAAATGTTCTCCAATATTCCATCAGGAAGAAGCAGAATAATTTTAGCATAGTTTTGAAGAAATACATGAATAATAAGAACAAGTTGAGAAAAATATTGATTAAATGCATGAGGAATAATAATAATTGGAACACATTTTTGAATAATTATATGAGGAACCAGTATAACAAGATTTGCATGAGGAACTAGTGTAAGAATTCGAATAATTGGAGCAACCTATAGAAGTGGAATTTTCCACTCTTAAGCAAGCCTTATAATAAATTGACAAACTAAGAAAGAAACTACAGTATCAATCTAATGGATTTCTAGATGCACTTGCTATATTAACTTTCCAATTGTATCCCTTAGCTAAAGATCACTCTATAGCTAGCATTCCACAACCTTTTACAGAGGTCAACTAGTAAAAAGAACTTAAAGCTACCCTTGAGGTCAGGTATCACTCATGTTTTACAATATCTTTAGAACTATTGAATTGGATGGATAATCAATTGGAATATTTTAAGGAACTAATGAAAGAAAATAGGAAAGTTAAAGAGGAAAATAAGTTGAAAGAAGAGAGCATCACCAAATTGAAATAAAAAATTGAGGACATGGATATCATAACACAAGAACTCCTTGATTGTAGGCCTCTTGCAAAATTTTATTTAGTTTATCTTGAATAATAATGACACAAGTTTAGGTTGATGAGAATTTATTATGATATTCCCCATGAAGTTATCAATCCCCTTTCTTTCTTTTCCATTTATAAATTAAGTTCATAGGAAGAACAATCATAATTATGTGAATTCTACCTACATAATTATGTTGTTACATATGATAGAGAGTGGAATCCCAATCTATATGTTGGAGATGTCTAATTACAAGCATTCTCATCATATTTTTAAAATGAATAGAAAAGATGAAGAGAAATAGTAAAATATAGGATAAAGGAAGATGAAATATAGTTACTTATCAAGGGTGAATCAATGGAACTTGATGTTGTATTAGTTGATTATGACAATATGATGTCAAAGAAAGAAGTCAAAACTTGGTTTGGATATAAATGTGATGATGTTCAAGATTTTTATTTAGGGATAATAACTTTTGTTGGTCCTTTAGCCAAAGAGTCTTGTATTGAATGTTGGAATGAACTCACTGCTACATAAAATAAGAGGGATCCCTATTCCCCTTTTAATTGAAACACAACATTTACCAGGACCAAAAAATACATTCTTCTTTTAGGTGACATGGGATCACAATTATTGAACCTAAATTTATAGCCACCCCTATATTAGTATCCTATTCTAGATTGGTAGGACAAAATACCGATGGATGAAGCTTTTGAAACCAAAATTTGGAAAATATTTGTGTAGAGGTAGGGTTTTTATGCTCACCTTGCCAAGGGTGTTGTAGAACCCATGGATTTTAGAGTTCTTTGTGCACTAGGGATGAACAAGTATGATGTTTGAGGTCAAACAAGAGCTTAAGTTGGGGGGTGTGATGAACCACATAAATTTCATGTTATTGTGTCCATCTAGTGTGTTCATCCTCTATGTTTTTCATAGTTTTGAAACACTTTTCCATATAGTTTCCTACTTTCATAAACCATATAGCATTATATTTTCAAACTCTTTTAAAATAGTTGAAATTAAATATATGATGGTTGACTATTAATTTAGGATGATTTTTCTATGTATGTGTTTTGAATATGTTTTGAAGAAATAGGTATATGGCACAAAGTATCCTATAGTAAAAATAATCTCATTACATAGACCATCTTGTAGCCACTACGCGACCAAAGCCGTAGATGAACAGATTTTGATTTTATTCTAACCGACTCATAGGAATGACTCTAACCACCATGGAGATCAATAAGGAAGAAGTTGAAGAATGAAATAGCCCTATTTATCTTACAACAAAGTCACAATATTCTCATGAATAATGTCTTCAGTGGAAAGAACCAATTTTGGTTATTCTAATTCAAATGTATCTTAGAATAGAATGTATATATTGTTTTGTATAAAACAATCTCCTCTATAGTATTACATATGTAATAGCAGAGTTGAGGATATATAAAAAATAGTATTTACTAAATAGAGATTGTCAGAAGTACATTATGTTAAGTAATTACAAATGTAATTGTAACCTCGTGTAGAAATTCATTGCTACACTTTTGATTAGTATGAATGATCAATTCTAAGTTTAATATAGTATCATGAAAGGAATTTGGAAGGAGGAAGGTCCCCCTTTAGAAGGCTGCAATAACAATCCAACCTATCTAGTTAGTTAAGCATGTCATTTAATTTCCTTAAGCATTTTATGTTTAATTTCTAATTTGTGTAAGTTACATTCTTATTTAAGATTTGTTTTTAGGAATCTTCCCATGCATAAGCATTTATTTTAATTTATTTTATTTATGTTTCAATACAAGAATTTATTTTAATTTATTTTATTTATGTTTCAATACAAACATTTCATTTATTTCACTTCAACATCTTAGATATAATTAGCAGAATGTCAAATTAGATATTGAGTGTGCACATACAGTGACATCATCCTATCAAGTCTACATCCCTAGGTTGAAATTTAAATGAGATAGAAGGTACATATCCATGGTCACTCTCCTTATTCATTTTGATCAAGAGAAGTATATTTAATTATGAATTAACTACTAGTCAATAGACACTAAATATAAATTATATATCACCTCAATTTTTTAGACTTGAAAAATCCTTTCATGGTTGTGACCATTAGTTCTCAGACCTTCCTACTATTGAAAGGTTCACATACACTATCTATGCCAAATTGTTTATCTCTTAGTCTTAGCAGTGTTACTCTAATGACTCAGGCTCTCTATCATTGCTTATAATTATATAAACCTACTTATCTTCCATATTTTCATGTTTTGGACTTGTACTTGTTTTCCAAATTTCTAGACACTTATGTTACATTTAGATGCCTATGTCTGTACAAGTGTCTAGTGTTAATGTAAGTGTCCAGTGCCTAAATTCATCAAATTTACAATTGTAATGTGTCCCTATGATTTTCCTAAGTGATTTAATGTGAGATATTTCCCAATAAGATTGGTATATATGAATTATCAATCCTCATTCACTCACCACCTAGCATAGACCTAACAACTCACAAGGTAACTTACCAAAATCACTCAATCAAGCATTTAAGTGAAAAAATATTCCTAATTATTTTCTATTTTAATACTAATCATAAGGACAAACCATCTATAGGTTTAAATTAATATCATAGTATCCCATGAGTCCTATTTTCTATGTTACTATTGTGTTTAATTTTCACATATTGAACCCTTGTGCAAATATAATCCAACACATTAGGGGAGAACTAAATCAGTTTGAGGCCCTATTTAGTGTATTGGATATGTACGAAACAACCAATAATATAGGGGTATTTAGGGTTAGCTCAACATTTTGAGCCCACTAACCCATTTTTCCCAAGGTCACTATAAATACAAAGAGCTAGGTTTTTTTATGATTTGATAAGAGTGACAACTAATGATTCACATCTCAATGCACTAAAGTGAAGGTGACACATTATCTATAATATTTTAGGTGGTTTCATATATATCCAATAGGTATTCCATAATGGACACCTATGTCCAAGTCAAATAAAAGTGTTGATGTAACTATCAAAGGTCAACTCAAGTGTTTAAGGCCATAGAGATCAAATTTCTATAATTTGATGGCAGATCTAGAATTTAGATTTAGTATGTTTTCATCTTATTCCACATTAGATTTTCATACACATAGTAGACCATCTAATTATCTTCTTTCCCCTTTATTACAATATTAATTGATAGTTATACTTACTATTTTTAGCATATCTCAATATTTAAATTTAGAATATTATTTATCTAAGTTCGTAATTAATTATCTTGTTATAGATCAGTTTATCACCCTTGTGCTTATTCATTTCTATATTATTGACCATATAATATATTAACAGATATAAATTTAGGGTTAAAAATTTGGAGAACCTGATCTATATGAATGCAATTTTTTCTACTTCCTAGGTTTTTAGCTAGATATGGTTTTAGATTTTTTTACTTTTTCATTTATTAATTATATTATTTTGTATGAAACCTAGGTGTGTCCCTATAATAGGTGGTGTGTACTATTAACACATTAATCTTCTTATCCTACCACCTAATATGTCTCAAACTAATGAAGGGCCTAATCTTATGGTCCATGATGATACAAATGTTGAGAATGATCATACTGATGAGGTTATCATCAAAGAAGATTATGATAATAAAAACCATGAATATAATGAAACCAATGAAGATGAACAAATATATCATGAAAAATTCAATAAATTTCATTATTTCATGATCATATTCATCAAAAACCTAAATATCTTGATGAAATCCTAAGAAACATATTAGAAACTAAAAATCAAAAAACATACATGCAAGAGGTTGATATATTTATCATGATAATAGAGTTGTGGGCCATCACCATATACCCAAAACCCTCCCCTTAGACACATCATTGCTTCATGATTTTAATAGGGACACATTTTATGTGTTCACACCTTTGTTCCTTGAAACTAGTATTACTACATCTTACATTAAAAACATAAAAATTCAACCCAATTACCACTTTTGATGCATATATCCACTCAATCTATGGGTACACCCCCTTGGTAACTTCAAAATTTTCTAACCTCAAAGACCAAGAGGTACACACTCTTTCCAAGCTATTAAACTTTTGTAAACTAAGTTTTCAAATATTGAGCAAAATTCTATAAAATCATCTTATGTTATTTATTTACAAAATGTGTTACATAACCCTCTTGCATTAGTTGTATATTTGTAACCCTTGCCAACTAGTTTTTTTGTACCTAATTTCACATTTTATGATGTAAATGGTGATCGTAAAGAAAATATTCAATATGATATGAAGCATACTTTGCTTATGCCTCTAATGATAAAATTTTGACCAAATTATTTCTAAGGAAATTAAAAGACTATGCTAGTTATTTAGTTTACCATCCAATCAGTAAACACATTTAAACCTCTTTCATAACAGTTTTTGGCACACTTATCTATCAATATCATCAAAAAGGATTCTTATACCCAAATTAAAAAAAAAAATAAGGAACCAATGAACCTATTAATTAATATGTCCTACGGTGCAATACAATGTTAGATAAAATGACCAATCCTATGGAAGATAAAGAGATGAAAGATATCTTCAAGAGAGTTTGCTTACCCCTTTACATGAGTCCATTATTTTTCAAAAATTCCAATATTTTTTATGGCTTATGAAATATTTTTCATGATCATCAAATGAAATTTATCTTATTGAACAAGATTAAGTATGTAACAAACACACTGGCTACATATAATACCAAGTTTACTATCAAACCAAGATACAAGGTAAAACCTATTGATCCTAAAAAGGCAAAAATACCATGGTTAATGTGGTGTCATAATAACCTAATTATCTTGTCTTGTCTAATTCACTAAGGAGATAATTTGCAATCTTACTTGAGCCTCAAACTTCATTACTCCTAAGGCTTGTTGAGTATCACCTCATATCTCTCCCTCCTCTTATAAAGGTTGATATGAGTTAGCCTATACCCAAAGGATATGATGCAAATTCTTATCATGGAAATCACCAAGTACATGGGCATTCTATGAATAAATGTTTTCTTTAAAGCATAATATCTAATACCTCATCAATGAAAAAAATATTACATTTGATGGTCCTCTAAACGAATTAGGTTCACAACTTGGTGATCACCAAAAATAAAAATATTTAACAATATATTACAAGTTAATTATATTAAAGATACAAAATTATAGATGTTATATAATGTATATCTTCCTCTATCACATTATAACCAGCCACTGGATGGGATTATTGGTACTTAAATGTAACATACACTTCCTATAGATTAGAAATAGTGAGATTATGGATGATGATTTTGATGTTCATTACTTATTCATTTGAGCATATCTTGATCACTAGCCTATACATAGTGTTATGATTTATAATATTACTAGTGATAATGTTATCACCATAACTTTACTCACACATTTGGGTTATACACATAATTATTTACATCCTTAGACCAAATTAGTTAGATCATTTGATGGGATATCATAGCATATTCTTGGTGAGATATTTTTACCATTAAAAGTGGTTCCAAATAATGTGGTTACTACATTTTCAATTATACCATACATAATATTCTTTGATATGTTATTGGGATTACTTTGGATACATACTCTCCATGTAGTACCTTCTATAGTGCATGGGTGTGTTAAATGCATTCATCTCATTAGGATATTTATAGTTTCTAGTATTCCATATGAGCATCCAATTGAATAAGAGAATTTTATACTCAAATAATTATTTAAAACCTACTAAGGTTAATCCTCTATTAAATGATAAGCAATAAGCAATTCCCTTTCCTAGGTAGCTGACACTTGAGACACCATTACATTAGAGATACACATCAAATTCCATAGAATTGTCATATACTACACACCTTATTATGATATATAGAGCACCTAAACATGTTCATATTACTACTATTCTGAAGAAACCATAGATCACTCAATGATGGGTTCCACAAAACCCCATTACTTTTATTGTTTCTTCATGACCATAGAGTCTTAAAATACATATGTAGAGAATTATATATGTTGTAGTACCATATATTACACTTATACATGTTCCTTAGTAGTACCACCAGTTTATTGTGCTTGGATCCTAATGGGGAGATACCTATTACCATTTATTAGATGAAATCATAGGATAGTTATATATTTGTAAATTTTCCAAAAACACCATTAAATTTTTAAAAATCCAAAAATATTTTCAACTTGTACATGTACTATTAGTTCCTTGGCATATTTGATGTTAGTTATATATTGGTAGATGGCATATCAATACTTTATATATACACATGTTTCACACATAATTTTAGTTTGATATAGGCATACATAGATGCATGATCTACTCCTATATGGATTTGGGATTTCTTTCTACTCATTTCATATATAGACATTGGGGACATCCAATTATTTGATCTTGATATACACATAACTTATATGGTTATTTGATCACTTTACCTTATCATTATTGAGAATGTATACTTACACATGCCTTTATTCATGTTTATATATTTCACATGTACTTGATATGCTAAGTAGTTAACATTTTTTGATAACACACACACACACACACACACACACACACACACACACACACACACACACACACACACACACACACACACACACACACACACACACACACACACACACAGAGAGAGAGAGAGAGAGAGGGAATCATATTCTATGTTTATGTTAGTTGTTTATGCTTTTCCTTTATGCACCTCCTCAACATATTTTCTTACCTCTTGAGCATTTGAATATGATCCATTGTTTGTTGCTCCCATGCCTTTTTTTGATTATTTTTACATTTGCATATGTCATTATTTATTGTATAGACATTTGACTATGTCATTTCCTACTTTGTGGACATTTTAATAAGTCACATCCCTTTAATTTTACATCATTTGAGCATGCCCTTTGTTTGAGGTATCTTTGAACCAGTTTATTTTGATTTTTTTAGTGCTCTTATATGTGTGCTTAATTAATTATTGAGATTATATTTTCACTATCTAGACATTGTCATGATCTATATCATACATATTAAGGTTTGATGTCATCACATTCTATTTGATTTAATGATATATCTAACTAGACATGCTTATTTTATATGGTACATGGTTCATACACAAATTATACAGTTATATTATCCTTTTGAGGTAAGGTAACTACCAATTTATACTTCCCCTTACCTAAAAAGGTGGGGGGGGGGGGGGGGGGGGGGGGGGGGGGGGGGGGTTGTGGCATATGTGTGGGGAGGAGGGGGGGGCGTGGGGGGGCGGCATATTAGTGAGGGCATGTCATAGAGACATGTCTTTCATTTTTTTTATAGTTTAAATATTCATATATATCGTTGAGGAATGTTAAATAAACATTATTTACATACGTATACCATCAATTAGTTTCATATTTCAATGGGGGCATGTTTAGAAAACATGTTCTCCATACTTAAATAGTTATAAATTGGCCAAATTGCACAATTATATTATTTAAATACACATTTATGGCATAATTATATACATTGGCACCATTTATTACCCAAGATTTAGAATGAGGAATATATAAGGTGAATATTCTATGCAAAGAGAACCTAAATGACAAAATAAAAATTACTTTCTGATTTCAAAATACTTCTATGAACTTTAGCTCAATATTTTAGACTATTACAAAATGTTATTGAGCCAATCTAATCCAGCATCTAGTTCACTTTTAGTATGTTTTAGGTGATTAAATCACTCAATATTACAAATTTTATAGGTTGGAATTGATTACATCATCTAACCTCACCAGATTTATATTGTGGGTTGACTTGTATTAACTCATGCTCATCAAGTTATAAGTATGATTGGGTTGCATAGTTGAGCTAATCTCAATTATTGGGTGGTAAGTTACCTTTTTTAAAAGTTTGAGGTAATTTTTTAAATTTAAACTCTATATATATACACACTTCAAGATTTAACATTATCCTAATATCAATTTAAATGGTTCATAATTATACATCATTTCAAATCAAGTTACCAAAAATTAAGATAATTATATAGATACACATTCGTACTCCTAAACCTTTCCATTTTTATATCAATAATTTGAATGATTTTGAATTTAGATTATATGAATTAATTATATATTGTAGCATGTTATAGGTTATAGGTCATATCACCAGTAAATCACTCGAATTGGGATCACAAAAAGGTAAGGTGTGTTATACACACCCAAATATAAGGTTATTTTCCTTTAACCTAGGAATTTCATTACTACATTAAGGGGGGAATGTATAAAATAAAATATTAATTATATAAAATCTTAGTCTTATACACATATAAAATACCTATCATGTTTGTACCCCTTAGTTCTTAGACCTTCATGTTGATGAAAGGCTTGTATACACTATCTCTTTATGGCAAATTTATTATCTCTTCGTTTGACTAGTTTTATTCTAATGACCTAGGCCTTCTATCATTGTGTTTAAACTTAAATTAGACAAAGATCTTATTAATATATATAGGATTAAGAATATATAAATGCATAATCATAAGGGTGATAAATAGATCTATGGTAGGCCAATTAATTACAAAATGTATATAGAACATATTATACTTAGATATGTAAAAAATGGAAAGTAAAACTATGTTATATATGGTATTAAAAAATAAATAAGATATATAGTTGGTTATGATGCTAATATAAATCTAGATCTAAAACATGTAGGAAGCTACACACTTATATCAGCTTAGGATAATTAAATTGATGCTACTGTATGAGTTGGATGCAAGTGTCCTATATAGAATACCTACTAAAATAGGATTTGACCACTTATATTATTTTATATTTTTTGTCACATTCACTCTAGTGTATTTAGATATGAGTCATGGACTATCACTCCTTTTCAAATAGAAAAACTTTAGTTCTTCATCTTCATAGTGGTTGTTGGAAAAAATGGTTAATAATAACATAGTGTAAAGCTACCCCAAATACCCCTCTATAAATGAGTTCTTTCTACATATATAATACTCCATATAGGGCCTTAGACTTATGTTTGAATCATGCAATGTGTGATAATCAAGTACAATAGTGACCTAGCTTATAACTTAGAAAATATAGATCTTGGGATGCTCCTTTAGTATTTAAAAAATTTAGATGTGATGCCCTTATAAATGTTTAAATAAGAGAAAATATGTAATTTTTTCTCACTTGAATTTTTGACTAAATGATTTTGGTAAGTTGCCTGGTGAGTAGATAATAAGTTTCTAGGCAAGGAACAAATAAGGGTTGATCTTATATTTATACCAATCCCTTTGGAGAATATATCACATTAGAAAAATTAGGCCAAACATTAGGATCATTTAATTTTAAAATTATAAAACTTTTAGGTCACTTGAACTTGCATTAGAGTAGGACACCAGCATTGACATAGGTGTCTATCTAGGATGCGAGTGTCTAGGGAGTAGAAAAATAGGTCCAAGCCCAAAACTTGTAGAGGCTTAAGATAAGTAGGTTTTGATCATTTAAAAAAATATATAAGGCCTGGGTTATTAATTTAATACTATTTTTACTAAGAGATAGGCCAAATGGCACAATAAGGAGTAAATGAGAGACTTGCAAAAGTAGAAAAGGTCTAAAACTAAGAGTAAAAACTAAGGTATGAATTTTCCAAGTATACAAGATTGAGGAGTTGTATAATTCATAAATAGTGTCTACATTTTCCCCCTTTAATCTATTATTTAAATTTATAGTTTAAATGAAATGAATGCATACTTAGGTGTTTATGACACACCTTGCCTTTTTATGAGTCCAACTTGAGTCCTTTATTGGTGATTGACCTACAACCAATAACATGTTAAATTATATAATTAGTGCATATAGTATGAAATTTAATGTATTAAAATTATTTACATTGAAAGAGAGCAAGTATTAGGATTACACATATGTATCGATACAACCATCTTGCCTTTTGGCAATTTCATTTGAAATACGTATCATTATGAATCACTAAAATTGAGGTCAAGACAATATATAAATATAGAAAGTGAATATATAAGTGTGTGTGTGTGTGTGTGTGTGTGTGTGTGTAGAGAGAGAGAGAGATAGATATGAGGATTCATGTCCCAAACATTGGAGAAAATATGAATTACCACCTAGTAGCTAAAACTATCTCAATCATGTAACACAATTATACTTATAACCTGGTGAGTGTGAGTGAACCAAGTTAACTCACACTATCAAATTGATGTGTCTAGATGATACAATCAATTCAAATATAAAAAAATATAAATATTTATTAATTTAATCATCTCAACCATACCAAAAATTCCACCAACTACTAAAATAAATTAGCTCAATATGGTTTGAAAAAGTCCAACCTGGTGGGTGATGATAGTCCCTAAAAATGTTTTGAATCTGAAACTAATTTTGATTTTACAATATTAGATGCACATTTTATAGCATATGAACATTAGGTATGTTTCATGCTAAAAATATGTGTAACAATGGTACCAATGTATAAAATTCTACCATAAATGTGTATCTAAATCATATAACTATGTGTTTTTGCCAATTTGGAAATTTGAACAAGTGTGGGTGGAATGTTACCATAACATGCCCCCAATATATAGAGAGAAATATAAAAATTGATAAAAGTTCCATTTTAGATAACATGTTTTCAAAACATGCCCCCATTGTATATCTAAAACTGTGAATTTGTGTAAGCCATGTCTCTATGGTATGCCCCCATTGAATCTAAACTATGAATGTATGGAAACCATGCATTTATGACATTCCCCCACTAATATTTCCCCTTTGAAGTGAGTTAAGATAGAAACTAGTGGTTACCTCACCTCAGATGGATAAGATAACAATATAACTATGAATGAACCATGTAACATAGATGAGAACATGTCTAGGTAAATGTGTCATTGAAACACATAGAATGTGATCAAATATAGGCCTAAGATGCATGATAAATATCATTTCAATGTCTAGATATCAATAGTACAATATCAAGAAGTAATAAATTATACATACAAGGTCACTCAAAAGAAAATTAAAATACAATGGTCTAAGTATACTACAAATAAGGAGCATGTTCAAATGCCTCACAATCAAATGGACATGACTTAGTCAAATATTCATAAAACTAAGAATGACATATTCAAATGTCCATATGACAAGTAATGACATATTCAAATGTCAAATAAGAAAACAAAGGCATGGGGGATAAAAAAATGGACCATATTCAAATGCTTAACAAATAAGACAATAGAAAGCTAAGACACTCAAGGAATTGCATAAAGGAAATCATAAATAACTAAAATAAACATATCATAGTATCCCATGGATCAAATTTTTAGAAAAAAATGTCAATTACAAAGTATATCAAGTACATTTTATAATATATAAACATGGATAAAGGCATGTGTAAATAAATATTATCTCAAACATGATAATGTAAAATGACCATAAACGAATATAACTTAGATGTATGGTAATCATAGAGATGGATTCACTCAAACTATTAATGGCATGAGTAGAGTAAAATCCCAACATCCAAGAGTGCATGGATCATGTATATATGTATATCTATATCACACTAAAATAGAATCATGAAACAAATTTTTATGTATAAATACTGAATCTATTATCCATCAACATGGAACTAGCACATAGATGCCAAGAAACTGATAAAATATGTAGATGCCAAAAAGATTTTTTAGATTTTTTACTTTTTTTGGGTATTTTTGGATATGTGTAGAGACTATATTATGATCCCATCTAAATTATTCTCACAGATATATCCCCACTATGAACATAGTGTAATAAACTAGTGATGTTTCTAAAGAAAATGTATAAGTGTAATATTTATCACTTTAGCATCTAGGATACTCTACGTATGTATAAGGGAACTCTATGGTAATGAAGAAATAGTAGGATTAATAGGAGTAGGGGTTCATCAAACCCATAATTGAGTGTTATTTGGTTTATTTATAATAATAGTAATAGTAACATGTGTAGGTGCTCTGGATATCTGAATGTGGTGTGTAGTAGATGAGGATTCTATGGAACCCACTATAGAACTCTTATGTAATGGTCTCTCAAGTAATAGACACCTAGTAAAGGGGATTGCTTGTTTCTTACCATTTTATGTTAGATTAGCCGTAGTAATCTTGATAATTAACTTCCTAAGTATAAATTTCTCTTGTTCAAGAGAATGTTCATATAAAACTCTAGTAACTATAACTATTTGATTAGCATGAATGTATTTAATAGTATTTAATAGAACCATATACTGTATAAGGTATCACTCAAAGAGTACATATCCAAAGTCATCCCAATAACATATAAAATACACCTATAGAAGTTATAATTGAAAATGTAGTAACCACATGTGCAAGACCCACTTGTAAAGGTAAGTCAATATCACCAAGAACTTATTATGAGGTCCCATATATTACTCTAACTAATCTCATATAAGGGTGTAAATCATGATGAGTATAATGTAAGTCCATAAGTAAAGTCATGGTATAAATTTTCTCACTTCCACCATTATCAATCATAACATTGAGTATAGGTTCTTTTATCAAGGTATGCTTAAATGAATGAAGAATGAGGATCTAAATCGTCATCCTTAATCTCACTGTCATTAAAGGTAATATAAGGTCTCTAAACCATAGGTGGTATATACCATGTATAAGTACCAATAATTCAATATAATGAGTTCCCATAATGTGATGGAAGAGTATGTGCATTATATTCCATTTGCACTTTTGGTTTTTTCTTATAATGGTCTTGCAAAGGATTGTTAAATATTTTTTATTTGTGGTGATCATCAAATTGTGAACCTGATTTATTTAGAGTGTCATCAAATATAATATTTTGGTCACCAATAAGGTCTTGGATTTTATCCTTCAAGGTAAAACATTTATCCATAGAAATCCTTTATCCC
Organism: Torreya grandis; assembly: GCA_037957365.1. Classification (NCBI taxonomy): domain Eukaryota; kingdom Viridiplantae; phylum Streptophyta; class Pinopsida; order Cupressales; family Taxaceae; genus Torreya; species Torreya grandis. Next base: position 70,975 of record JARHVA010007969.1, on the reverse strand, counting down.
TAGTGATAATCATAATATTTATTTGCATTATATCCTTTGGTTATACGCCAACTCATATCAACCTCTATAGGATGAGGGAGAGATATAATATGAAATTTTACTTGTTACAAGAGTAATGAAGTGGGAGACTTGGGTAAATGTGTAAATTATCTCCTTGGTACATTAGATAGAATAAGTTGTGAAACTATATTAACTATGGTGGTTGTTTCCTTTTTAGGCTCAAGATCTTTTACCTTATAACTTGGTTTGATTGTAAACTCGACATTGGATGTAGATGTAGTTGGTTTGTTTGCTAAATAATTAAGGTTTTTCAATGAGATAAGTTTAATTTCATGGTCTTAAATAACATGGAACAAGTCATAAAAGGATTGAAACTTTTTTAAAATGATGGACTTGTGTAAAAGAGAAAACAAATTTTGTTTGAATATGTCTTGAATTTATTTACCTATCATAGGATTGGTCATTTTAGATAATATTATCTTGTACCTCAAGATATATTCATTGATAGTTCATTAATTACTTGTTTGATTTTTGAAATTTGGATTTTTGGTTATGTTAATATAGAAATTTTGAAAAAAAATTGTAATAGGTTTGAATTCTTTCATAGATTTGAGAGGTAAATCATAGAACCACCTAAAATCATAGTCCTTGAGGCTCCTCAAAAATAATTTGGTCAAAATTTTATCATTAGAGGCATAATTAAATCATTCCACATAGAAATATCAAATAATCTACTCAAGATCAACCTTGCCATCCTAAAGTAAGAACTTATGTGCAACAAAACCAATTGGCAAAGGGTGCAAAGATATCTCAAGTGCAAGAGGGTTTTGAAACATATTTTTAGAATCATTAGCATGAGGAAACTTTAAAGCATTTTGTTCAATGTTTTTAACCATGTCCTCTAATGTTTTTATAACTTGAATGATTATTTGAAATTTATATCCATTGGGGTTTAATTTAGTAATTTGAGTAGTCATCAATGGACATTAAAACCAGTATTTGAGTTAAAGCATTTATTATCCCCATGTTATATGTAGCAATTGTGTTTTCAAAAAATAAAGTTTGAAATACATATCTCATTCACCCATTATAATCATGAGTGGTAATGTAATCAAGGGGAGGTTTTTTAGTATATGGGGATGACCCATAGCTTGAATAACATGATCAATATATGGACCTACTTAGTCATCTATGCTTTTTTCTTTTTAATTTTTTAATATGGTTTTAAGTATTTCATCAAGAGATTTAGGGTTTTGAAAAATACACTCATGAGATAATTCAATAACTTGTACTTACTCATTATCTATTTTTTCATGTTCATTAGTTTCATTAGATTCATGGTTTTCTTTTTTAGAATCTTCCTTTATGGTAGCTTCATCAACATGTTGCTCATTTTCAACATGGGTATCATCATAGACCATGGTATTAGGTTCTTAATTAGTTTGAGACATATTAAGTGGTAGTAGGGTAATCTCAATGTGTTCAATAGGTACACCTCACAATCTAGGGCTATGCCTAGGTTGCATGTAAAATAATATAAGTAGGAAATGAAAAAGTACAACGATCTGAAACCCTAGATGAGTGAAAAAACCTAAGAATCCATGACATTTACATTGAAAATCCTTAATAAGTTTATAAAATGTTTAACCTTAAATTGGAAAAATATCCTATTGGGATAGATAGGATTAAGAATATATGAATTAATAAGCATAAGGGTGATAAATATATCTATAACAATCCAATTAGTTTCAAAACTTAGATAGGACATATATTGAATTTATTATACTAAAATATGCTAAAAATAGAAATTATAGCTATGATAGATATGGGAATGATAAATAAATAATATAATTATATGGTTTTGATGCTAATATAGTTCTATATCTGGAATAAGGAAGAAGTAGCCTAAATAGTGTTTTAGAATAGTAGCCAAATTCTAGATTTAGTGTATGTGTAGCTGCATATACTTATGTTATCCTAGGAGAATTATGTCGATTCTAGTTTCTAATTTGGACATAGGTGTCCTATATGTAATACATAATGAAATAATATATGACCACTTGGATGTTTATATTTTTTTCCTTAAATCTAATGCATTTAGATCTAGATCATGGAGTATCACACTTTATCAAATAGAAAAACCCTAGTTCTTAATCTTTATAGTGGATATGGAGAGAATGGGTTAGTGGGAACATGGTGTTGAGCTTCCAAAAATACCCATTTATCAATGAGAGATACCTATGTATCCAATACTATGAAGAGGGCCTCAGACTTATGTAGTTATCCCCTATGTGTTGGCTTGTGTGTTAATCATGCAATGTGTTATAAGCAAGTACAAAAATGACTTAGATTTTAACTTAGAAAATATATATCTTAGGTTTTCATTTCATTAATTTAGACTCGTATATTTTTTTCTCTATGATTGATGTGGAAATATGAGAAATTAGAGAAGATTTACTCACTTGAGTGTTTGAATTAATGTTTTTGGTAAGTTATCTAGTGAGTAGTTAAGAATTTTATAGGTGAGAAATGAATGAGGATTGATCTTATATTCATACTAATCCCTTTAGAGAATATCTCACATAAAAATACTTAGATCAACCATTAGGATACATTTTATTTTAAAATTAGATGAATTTTATGGAACTTGACACTTACATTTGGAACAAGACATTCTTTCTGTCTAATTTTTGCTTTTTCTTAAGTGTGAAAAGAAGAGACTAGTTAAGAAGGGTGTGGAAGAATACATGTTGAATTTGTGTGCATAAAATCTAATTGATTGTGAGATATCCTCTATGTCTCAAGAGGATGACATGAAAATAATAAAACACTAAAATAAACTTGTTTTTTAGATAAGTAGATGGGTGGATTGCCTAACATGAGCTAGATCCTAGAAGTGAAAGCTTTCTAAGAGGCTATCAATCCACCTTCTTTAAAACACTTAAGTGGAAATGATAAAAGAAATATATTTTCTTAAATAAATATAAAACTAAAATAAAATACATAAAATAACAGTAAATTATGTGAGAAAATTAGATGCTTTCCTAAGTTTACCAAAATGAAGCAACTAGTTTGATTATACTAATGCTGAAAATTGGTTAAGGAAAGGTTGTGGTTATGGGTTTGGTAATTTGATAAGGGTCAAAAGAATGGTTTGTTTTGGGTTGATTGAGATAATAAAATGAGAGGGATATATGTTTGAAAATGTAAAACAACAAGTAACTAGTGTAGCAAAGTGATGAGAGGGCAAAGAGGGTGAAGTTGGTAAAGGTGTAAAGAGGGCAAAGGAGGTAAATATAATTACAATGGCAAAGGTGGTAAAGGAGGTCAATGGATTAAGATGGAAGGTGAATTAAGGGGTAGATGTCAAGGTAATTAAAGGATGGACTTAAGTAAATAACTAAAATAAGAAAAACCAAATAAGGTTACCTTGAGGCTTGTTGATGTGGTTGATGTTGTTGATGATGTGATGAATGAATCCCATGGTAATTTTGGTATAGATTTGTTTCTTTGAATTCTTTTCCTCCAAGATGTGGGTGAACTCAAAAATTATTACCTCATTAAAAGACCTAAAACAATATGTTAATAACCAAATACTAACTTCCAACTTAACATTGGGTGAAGGAGAGGGGGGTATTTATAGCATTTGTTGTTAAGAACCATTCTAAAAGAGGATATAGTAAAAGTATGGCACCATTTCCCATGTGGTGCATGACTGAGTCAAAATATGAGGGTGGTGGGATTCCTGCATTGATCATGGGTATCTCATTTACGTTGGTGTGTCTCTCACCTTTCACATGAGTCCAATTTTGAATAGGAATCATGCACATGGGTCTAAATGAGGCTAAAAGACTTTTTACCACCCTTTCTTATCTTTATCCAAACACTTAAATAGATGCCTCACAAATGTGGTACCATTTTCCATGTGGGTGCATGAATTATTCAAAATATGAGGGTGGTGGGATTCCCACCTTGATCATGGGTCTCCCATTTGGGTTGGTGTGTCTCCCACTTTGCATATGAGTCCAATTTTGAATGGGAATCATGCACATGGACCTAAATGAGGCTAAAAGACTTTTCACCACCCTTTCTTTTCTTCATACAAGCACTTAAAAATATGTCCCCCCAAAATGTGCTTCCATTTTCCATGTGGGTTCATAAATGAGTCAAAAGATGAGGTTGGTGGGATTCTCACCTTGATCATGGGTCTCCCACTTTGCTAGAAAATCAAAAATGGGTGGATATAGTGCCCTTTGTCCTTTTTAAAGAACTAAAAAGGTGGGTATCACATTTTGAATGTTACTTTCATGTGTGAAAACAAAATACATGTTGAATGATGACCCCTTAAGAGGAAATTGTCTGTATTTCAAGGGGGGGCCTTATGATGCTTAAATGAGGTCATTAAGCATCTTGGGAAAGGGTCCCAAGTGGTGTATGATGTCCCACATCAATCCACATCACTTCTAAGCCATGTCACTTGCCATATCATCTCCCAAATAACCTTCTATGTCACTTTCCATGTCACTTGCCATGTCATCATGAATAGTGATAGTGGGGCCCATAATGAATAGTGATAGTGAATAGTACTATGTGAATAGGATAATAGTGATTTAGTTATATTAAGAGGGTTTGGTTAAGTTTTATGAATTTTTATGGGGACTTGAGGGGGTTTTGAGACATTTAGTCATTGAAAACTATAAATGTGCAATTTTTTAGTTCTATATTTTACCCCTTTTTATTATGCAACTATGAATTAACAAGATACAAAATAAAAATGAATCACTTGGTTAAAGGTTAGGGTGACATAAGTATGGTAGGAGGTATTACCCCTCAAACCAAGAGTTGATGAGGAAAGGGTGAATCAGGTTTAGGCTTGATAAGTACTTGGTGGGGAGGCACTATATGGTGCCACAAGGTAGTTGGGAATGTGAAATGCTAATGGGTTCACAAAATGAAAAAAAATAATTCTATTCACAATTGAATAGAGATTAAATCTACCAATGTTGATAAAATGAAGGTCAAGTTATAGATAGACATATGACAGGGTAACTGGTCCACAACATTAGTCATAGCTGATCGAATTAAGCTTATCAAGTCATCTAGACAAGGTCAGTGTTCTTCATAGGTATCCAGGGTAGGAAGTTTTCTTATATAACAATACAAATGGTATAGTTTCACATGAGGTGGGGTGAAAAAATTGCAACATAGAAAGCATATTCAATGTAGTCAAAAGAACCAAGGTAAGGTCATCATAAAACATGTGAAGAGGTTAGATTGAAAATGGCCAACATCAAGGTGGACATGGGTAGGTGGGTTGGTTGGTTGGAATGAGGTGGATGAGTAGAATCCATATGAACTAGGAAAGTGGACACATCTTACATAGTTTCATGGACATAATGTCCAACATGAACTTTAGACCTAATGTAGTTCTTTTGTGGTGGGGAGTGTTACTTAACTTGGTTTCACCAATTTGATGTATCATGTAGTTAGGTCTATTTGAAAGATGTTGGAGAAAGGTAATTGTTGAAAAAAAATTACCTTTGGTCAAATTCAAGTCAACCCCCTATGTTTCAAACTTTTTAGAAGCTTATGCCTAGCCTAGTCTTAGTTCAAGTCTAACCCTTTGTACTATCCAAGTCAATGATGGTCAAGCCTAGTCAAACAAGGTAAAAAATATTAAATTCATTAATTATGATATTTTGGTCCTAATATTGTTTTTAATATGATATAATACATCTTTAGTTCATTTAATTACTTTTACCTATTTAATATGCAAAAAATTGCCTTATGGGCCCACCTTGAGCTAAGAAGGAAGGATTGTATGGATGGATAAAGTCAATAAATTATCACTAAGATATTATTAAATTTTGTAAAAGATAGATAAGGTTATAATCTGGTTATGATAGTTCAAGAAGTAGTTATAGTTAGAAAATATTAGTTTCTCCTTGTTTTGAGGGCCTTTATGCCACTTGTACGAAATATATCATCTCATTTTTAGTTGGAAATGTTAAAAAGGTGTCTATTAAACTCCCAAAAACCATTTAAATGTTTTTTTGTATGAAAAATTCATAAAAGTTCATCTCTTTCTTGTTTTCCTCTCTTCTTGTCTTGGCAAGTAAAAAGGAAGTAACTTTAAGCATATGGTACATACCGTACAGATGGAATGGGAGGGAGTGATTCTATAGGGGGATATGAATATAAGTGATCTTCAAATCCATAATATTAACTTAAATTTTTGTGCCTTATCCTTGATGAACCAATTATAACACTAGAAGTAGCCTTATTTGGTTTTACAACTAGGAGGGGGTCATTATTTGTAGTCATCTTCATTTTCTTATTTTGGTCTAATAATTTCATGTTTTGTAGAAGTGTAAACATGTTTTCCAAGGTTTTATTATAGGTTATACATCCTTAATTTGGTTTTAAAGGAATAAATAATGCAAGGAAGCTTTCTCTAGGCTTGTCTTCCATTTTGGGTCAAAATTATGCCTTCTTCTCAAAAAGAGTGCACCTATAGATGTTTTTGGGAAGTTATCCATTCCAACATGAGGGATTTGGATATGTACTATCTCTTTAGATGTCATGTAAATGGTCTAATTTCATATTCATTCTCATAAGGTTTAAAACTATGCACTTTTCATTATTGCTTCTCACTGCCCCTTCCAACTCAATCCAACATGTAGGAGGCCATGAATAGGGAATAGAAGGAAAACGAAATATGGAGAGATTATAGGGGTATTTACTCAAGGTTATATGTACTATTTTTTGCATGTCAGATTATAATTCACTCACCAAGGACCTAAATATAAGTATGATTTCAAAATAAAAAGGATGATTGAGTTTTATTCCTCAGTTCCTAAACACACTAAATAGATCTCCTAAGGGTCTTTTTGGTTTTCATAAAGTGAATATATATTTGGTTTTGAGGAATAGTATTATTACCACTTTGTATTACCATCAATGGGAAACCATCATGCCAAATTTTAGCTTGAAAGGACAAGAGTCATATATGTTTTGAGACCTCCCAAAATGGCTAAAAAGCACTGAAAAGAGGTAGTAATGTCTACAAGATTATGAGGGGAAGGTTGATATTTTCATCCTATGAGGAATTCATAAATATTTGAAAGTATAGTAAACACTTATAAGGGATATAAAAATAAGTATTGAGAACTTATGTGATGGAGAAAGAATATATTGCATCAAGTGACCTCTTGACCTATCCCTTGTCCATACATAGGGTAGAGTAGCCAGTGAATGCAATGTCTCAATGATTGCCATAGAGAGTTTGTTTTAATGACTCCTAAGAAGGAAATAGTATAAATATGACTGATAAAAACTAGATTCAAGCTCAACAAATCCATAAACAAGGTGAAACATGAGCTAAATACTCCAAATCAACCTACATGCCTAGAAATGAACACCTACAGCTAAGGACAGTGGAGGGTTAGCCATAATCAAGGTGAAAAGAGTCTTTTGTGCTAAACATGAAGAATGTATATGGTTAAATAGAGATAATATGATTCCAAGAACATAATTAAAAGTTTTCATACAACCTTTTTAAGGCTATATACCTACCAATATGTACCTATAGGCCTATGAACATGCACCTACAGCCTAAAATGGAGGTTAGTCTCAGTCAGGGGTAAAATGAAGTCTTTGGAGCTCAAGTGGAGCATGTAATCAAATTAGATAATTATAATGGAATGATAATAGGACAAAAAAATATTTTCATGCTTTTTGAGGTTAAAAACATACCTTAACAACCTACAGGCCTGTAGGTGTGTGTCTCGATCGTGCATGGAATGTGACCATAGTCATGTGATAAGAGTATGCAAGAGGTTTTGGATAATACATAGGTGAGGTGGAATATTATAAACATTAAATGGATCAAATTAAACCTCTAACCTACATTTACATGAATCTCAACCAAGCCTAAGGTGCTACAAGGTATGTCTTAGTCCATACAGGAATATTTGGAGACCATAACTAGGGGAATAAACGGTTTACACAACAAAAAAGGGTATAAGATGATCCCCAAAGATACATGAGCTTGAAATAAATATTATAAACATTTTTAGTAGCATTTTATCACGTAAATTTCATAGAGGTAACAACTATAGGTAAATTTGAATAAAAACATGTAAAAAATAGGGGTTTTGCCCCCCTTTTTGATGAAATTGAGTTGGTTAGACCCCTTAGAAAAAGAATATTAAAAATAATTGGTAAAATTGACCATTTATACCTTTTTAATCTAAAAAAATAGACTTTACTCATTCAATCAGGCCTAATATCCTATGTTTTGTCTCAGAGGTAAGTAAGTCCTTTCATGAACAAGAATGGTAATTTTTGGTAAAAGTGAAGAATGGATGGATTTTACTAATTATTATTAGTAAATAAGGTTTATATAGTTTAAGGACACATTAAATATCACAAAAAACTATTTTTTGTTTTTGGGATGCTAATAGGGTGGTCTGGATAATGAGGTCTGAAGGCAGGTCTAATAATGAAGCATGCAAATCTACCCCCTAAGGCAAAGTCACTCCAAGTCCTAAGCTTAGGTAGCTCAAAAATGCAAACTGGCTCATTAGCAAGGTGTAGGCCTTGTTCCAAACTAGGGGTCATTTCCCTTTTTGGCATTTGGTGATCCATTATAGGTGTTAGAGTCTTTATGGAGTATACAGAGATGTCACAACCTTTATTTGGAAAAATAACTCCATAATAATCCACTTTTGGCCTTAAGAGGCTTAAACCCTCATGAGAAGCATAGAAATGACTTAAAGGTGAAGTTTGGACACTCATACCTTCCATAATATTTTTCATGGGACCCTGATCAATTTTTAAATGTTAGGGAAGATCCTTGAAGAGTCCTTAGTGGAATTTATAAAGGCTTTCAAAGTATGACCTTTATGAAGAAAGGTTAAGAGTTCAGGTCACTTAAAACCCTTGTAAAACCCTCATAAGGACCTAACTAGAGAAATATTGCCATTAGAACATGTAAATGAAAGGTTATGGAAATTAAAAAACCTATAGTTTTTATATTAATCTTATAGGATCCCACATATATGTTTTTTTGTATGGAATTGTATGGATCAAGGGAAAACAAGGCTTATTTTGAATGGTGTGAAAGCTATAGAAGGAGTTAGGAGATGAAAAAAAATTAGAAGGAATATTTACACTTTAAATAACTCCAAAAATTCATATAATATCATATATAAACCTCTGATTACCCTAAATAGGCACTCACTTTTAGCTAGTCCAGTGACCCAGCTAGTGAACACTTGTGGAAAGTGGTGAAAAGCAATTAGGGAAGCCTTTTAAAGTTTTTTTATTGAAATTTATGATATGGGAAACTTTTAAAAGTGGAATCACCTATTTTTCATGGATTAATTTTAAAATTTGGAGGCTTCAAATGCCAAGTGTATAAGGTGTAGGGGAAAGAATGACTTTAAAACTACCATAGATGATTTTGCATGTCCACAATTATAGGGATGGTTGAGGATAAATCCAATGAATGTGGGAAATTTTTTATAACCAATATTACTCATACCAACCATCATATCTAACCATATGTTGAGGAAAGGTAGTTTTAGAAGTTGAATCATGAAGGCAGTTTCCTATGTTAGAATTACATGTTTTATGCCACTTTTCACCATTATTATGACTTGTTTTGGATAAGTAGACCTATATGACATGGAATAGATAACCCCAACTATCTTTCACATGAAAATTTAATTTATTATCTCAAGGTGACACATGTCCAAGTGACCCTTGGACTTCCTTTGCTTGCTCCACTTCTCAAAACTATAAATATGCATTCTCTTGACTCATTTGAGCATCCTCCATTGGTTAATGGGGAAAATCTTGCCAAATTTGTACTTTAAGAAATATTTAATAAATATACAAGTTTTATTTCCACTCATATGCTTTAATATTGAGTAATGACTTGAATCATTATTGGTATAGTCTAGTGAAAGATTGTTTTTTTTAACTTGTACTCTTGATGGTCTACCGATTTGCAAAAAGGAGATTATTTCAGGTATTTTCTAGTATTATTTATTAAGTTTTGAGATATATTTGAAATGTTTCATGATTTTATCCCTCTTTGGAATCATTCATCCCCTTCCTAATAATCACATACCTTCTTAAATCTAGCATATGAAACATTGATGTAGTAATGGATCCTAAGTTGTGAGTCTTATGTATGAAACATCCTTGTTTGTCTTTAAGTAGTGGTTTCAGTCAAGTGAGAGCAAATTATATATTGTTTCATTAATCTTTTTTTGTTTATTTTTATTTATTAATCCTTTTTCATCTTCAAGTTATTAAGTTTAAGAGAAAACTTGAAAGAGTGCATCAAGGGGAGCTAGCCCCTCATCTAGAGATTCATTTCTCAACATTATCACCCATAGCAAGAGAAATGTCTCCATGGTACCACTTGGATGAGGAGGATTATGAATATCTTCAAGGGTGCTAATCCAAGTGTCAATAATAAGTTCCAAAGGGTGGAAAATATGTTTATCAAATAATTTTCTGATTGGTTTGGTAAGAACGGTGGATGAGCTTACCAAGGATGCAATTAGATGATTTATAAAACTATGCAAAAGGAATATACAACCATGGATAAGTAGGCTCAATTAAGAAATTTTTTCCACCATTTTAAATTAAAAAAAGAGAAATATGCTTTATTAGGCTTTAGAAAATTTAGCACTACTCAAATTACCATAATGACCTGATGGGTTCTTTCATCACCATCCAAATAAGCCAATATTATGCACACTCCAAAAAAATGTCATTAACAAGATATGGAAGGGTAATATTCAATGATTCAAGGAAACAAAGTGGGTAAATTAGAAGTGGTGATAATTAAAACCCTTGACCCTTGATCTAGTGGGGACCCAAAATAAGTAAGCATTGAGTTTTGAGGGAATTTAAAGAAAGACTCTAAGGGGTTTTAGAATACAAAGTGAGACAAATAATAATAATAATATTAATTAAATGAGGGAGAAAGTTGAAATGGGAAGGAAAATAAATGGTATAAATGGGAAACCAAGAGAGACAATAGAAAACTAATGTACAAAGATAGACAAATTGGGGAGTTGAAAAGGAAGGTGGGAGAAATAGATCTAAAAGATACCAAAGAGAAAAATAGTTTGGTGGAAGAGGTGACTCCTATAAAAGGTTACTGGGTGGAATGTGATTAAAGATTAGGGCTATTACAATTCATAGGAAGATGTAGGATAGATAGGGAGAATGAAGGGAAATTATTGGTTTGGAGATAGGTCGTATGAGAGGGTATAGCTAGTATCCACACGTAGGTACCCCAAATTTTCCATTTGAAGGTGGTTTTAGTTTTGATTATAAAACATATAAAGCTAGAGTAAAAGGGGTTTAAAATAGACAAGACCAGAGGATATGGGGAAGGAATTTTTATCCTAATAATTTGTGATGTTCATACTCACTTGTGGGTTATATGAGCTTATGATCATGGTCAACTATGTTATAGAGTTACAATATTAGTATATATCTCATAGTAAACCAAAAGTGAATGGAAGACATTCACGGCTATATCACACTATATGTTGTGATCATATAAGCTCAAAATTGGTAGAGGGTTTAAAAGGGAAAAAGGTGATAGGTAGGGTGAAGGGAGTAATTAGAGAGGGATAAAAAAAGGATCTAGGCTCAACATGCAAAGGCATTAAAGGAAGAAAGGAATGTTCTTGAAGTAACAAACCTAGATATATTTTATTTATTAAATCAAGGGTGTAGAGGACATGAGGAAGTAGACAAGGAGATGTACATAGAATTAGTACAATTGGTGACCATACTCTAAAGAGGTGGAGGTTGAATGGGATAAAATATAGGGGATCCAATAAGGGATGAGGTGAAGTTAGACTAGGAGATGGATGACAAGATAGGTGAGGAAAATAATGAGGTCACATATAAATATGAAGGTGGAAAAGGATGGAAGGAGCCAAGCATGGACATATAAGATGGAAAAAAATAAGGTTAGGAAGAATAAGGTATCTCCTAAAGATGAGAAAAATGAAATGAAATGGAGAAAAGGGAGAGGATGGTGGAAAACAATGAAAGGGAATGAGATGAAGATAAAGGATGAAGATCAAGGATGATAAGAAGAAAAAAGAAGAATTGAAGAAAGGATATAAAACATGGATACTCACATAGATGTAAAATACAAGTGAGTACCAAGATGGAAAGAGGAACAAGGGAATGCAAAAGGCAAAAGGTAAGAACTGATAATAAGAAAATGGGCAATTATGGAAGGCTTCTCAAAGGATAAATACTTAGGTAGAAACTATTTGTGGGCAAAAAAAAGAAGAAAAAAAGAATGAAATGATGAAAATAAAGTAAACAATAAGAATACAAAATGGGAAAGGTGGGAAGAGTGGTGAAATGATAGAGAATGGTGGTACACATTAATAAAAAGTGTAGCAATAAAAGAAACAAAAATCTTACAAGATGCATAGTATGATGTGGCATTGGTGAGAAAATGAGAGTGATGAAGAGGGTGTGATAAATTGCCAAGAACAAGGGGAAATTGTGAGGATGTTAAAATAATACAAAGGAGATAGGGGCAAGGTTGGTAAAAAGTGGAGACAGAGGCAAAAAAATTAAAAAGTGGGTGGGGAAGTGAGTTGTGAAGCATACATAAGGAAAGGTGTCAAGGAGGCCAAAAAAGTATATTAGGTGGTTTATTTATGGGAGATAAGAGGGGCCAATGAGGAAGGCTATCAATCCTTGTGTTAAACTAGATTTATAAGCTAGAAAAGTGGTTAAAAGAGATTGAAAATGTGAAGGGAGGGAGGTGGTGAGGAGATAGGTGGAGGGGTAGAGGAAAAGATATTAGGTAAGAAGGGAAAATAAAGTAAAGGATGTGGCTAAGTTGACCTCAGTAAATTAGTGTTACCTACATTGTCCAAAAAGACCTTAGGCCAATGTAGTTCTCCTAGTAATGGGGGAAAAGTGAAGAGGAATTATTATATGATGTTAGAATATAAGGATATTGGGAATAATCCAAAGCTTCCCTGACATAAGATGCCCTAATAAAGAGGGAATTGTTAGCAATGAAAGTTAATGATAAGGAAAATGGGAGGGTAATTAGTTTTTAGTGGCCAAACTACCCTTAAAATTAAAGCAACACCTACATAGTCATTAGACATCAATCCAATGTAGTTCAACTAGGGTTGGAAAATGGCACTCAAATTGGCTGCCCCAATTTGATGGACCACATGGGTTGGTTTGGGCTAATGAATAAGGTTTTATAAAATAGAGTTTTTGGTTTTTGGTAAAGGTGATGATGAATGTACATGGTGTAGATTGGTGAATAGTTACCATAATGATCCCACATTTAGTAGGATGAGATACATGGATGGGTAAGGTAGTATAAATTATAAGGGAACACAATGTTAAACACCACAAATGAACTTTGATGGAGATAATCCAAAGAAGAGGTGCCTTTGTAAGGAGGTTTCACTTTCTAAAACTATTTAAAGGTATAAGTAAAGTACTAACATCTATCATTATGAGTTGAGTTATAGGAGGTGGGTGTCTATCAAGATCTGCATAGTTGTGTTGGTGAAAGGTCATCATCACTATGAGCCAAGTTTTAAGGGTAGTAGTGAAGTGATGACCTATAAATAATTTATTTAATAACTAGGTAGATTCTATGAGTTATAAAATTGGTAGCATGGTGAGTGATAGAGGATGGATCATGCCTGACCCAAGCCCTACATGGATAGGCTAGATGAAAGGTGGCCATATCTACATCCTCTATCCTAGTTCCTTATAACTGATGACTTGGGGTTCCACTTAAAAGAGGCCCTGGTAATAGGGAGTTATGTGTCCAAGATATTGGTATACAATTGGATCATATAAGGGAGCTTATACAATGACAAGCATTTGGGAGTTACCACCAACAACAACAATGGTAGTTTCTAAGGTGTGATCATTATAGTATCCCATGGTTGGAAGCTAGTTTATGTCAATTAGGATAAAGGTGGAAATGATGAATATGACCACCAATCCCACAAGGATCATAAGATGATAAAGTAAGGAAAGACATTAGATGTGGATTAGATGATAAGGGAAACAAAAAGATATCATGATGGTGCATAATGGATTTATCAAGACAACCAATCAAATTGAGGGTGATGTGTCCATACAAAAAGGTAATTAGACATGACCCTTTCAAGTAGGAGGACTATTCAAGGGAATCAATTACATCATATGACCTTCCCCATCAATAGAAAGGAGAATCATCTCAGTGATGAATAATGGTAAGGTATTTTATTTAAAGAATCATGATAAGGATGAATGTCTATCATTGACTTATTTAGTTTTACAGGTTATAGAGAGTGCAAATAACTACACAAGGTTGAAGATGGTGAATAATGGGAACAATGGTGGAGATAATTAGCAACCCCCATGACCCAAAATAATTAATATGGTGAATGTGTAGATTTACCAGATACTATATGTAATGGAGATAATGGAACTACTCTTAGATCAACAACAAGAGGAAAGGCACCCGTGGCTTGAGCTTGAGCTTGAAATATTACCTCTACAATAGTGAAGAAGGTGAGAATTTAACTACATAAGATGTAGGGTTGGAGAACATTACCATCAACCTATCTATGGAGGGAACCCTCATTATCCAAGGGGATGTGTGCTGAGACAATAACTTGTGGTTCCTATGTGAGTAGAACAACCAGAGTAGAGGGATGCAATGGTTGTGATAAGTGAGAAAGGTGAAAGACCTAGAGTGGAATATGACTCTTGCCATGTGGAGATGAATGCAAAAGAGGAGAATAGAGTAACCCTTTAGTAACTATTGAGATAGGGAATGTTATGGATGTTAGTTTAGGGAGAAATCAAGTAGAAGGATGGTTGAACACAAATCTAGAGTCACTATAAAATTAGTCTATTGATTAGGTAGGAAAATAATGTATGTAGGGGCCTTAGGTGAAGTGTGGATAGTCTGATAACTTTGTATGTGTTGTGTGCCTCCTTGCACCCTAAATAAAATATTCTATAGTTTGATATAAACATGTACAAAATGTGTTAGATGTTACTGGTTGAATGTTATCATGCTTAAGGTTATATGGATACTTATGAATGTTATGGCTATGGTTATGATTGGTATGGTTTTGGTTATTTTAATCTTTCTTAATTCAAAAAGAATGATTATTGTTATTGTAACACTAGATGGTAAAAGTCATGATGAAAACATAAACAAAATACATTAATATAAGAATAAGGCATGATGATTTTTTTTTATAAGGGCTAAAAATAGGCCTAATGTGGGATCAGCTTAATGGACATAAGCCCTTCAAATATTATACATGAGTGGTCATAATTTGATTAAAAAAAAAGGTTTCTTGATCATAGGGTTTCAAGTAATCTCTAAATCCCCTAATTTATAGAGTCTAAAAGGAATATGGGTGATAGGTAGTGTGAAGGGTAATGGGTGATATGTATGATAACCTCATGTAAATTAGTTTGTCCTTTCTATAGGTGGCCTAAGAATGCTAGTAGGCAAGTTCATGTCATGTCCTAGATGTATACTGATCAATGTAGGAAGTCTTCATGTGAAAGATGATTACAGACTCCAACTTATTATGCTACTTGAGAGTTGATTATGGATTTAGATTTTATTGTGATAGTGGGTCTTTTGATTTATTACTGTGTATAGAAAGCTGATCGATGTGGAAGCTTCTAAAAAATGGATTTATTTTTGACAAAGTTAACTTACCCATCCTTCAATGGAGTGGTCTAAGATTATTATATTTATTTAATTCTCTTGATAGCTATCCTTCAAGGGAGCAATCTACCTTATATTTAGCAATTTTAATTTTGTTTTTGGGTAGATGTCTTTTGAGAGAACAGTCTGCAATGCTTAAGATATTTACCCAAGTAGTATTTTGGTATCTAAATTGTTTTTGGATGCAAGTATAATTAGGTTAAAAGGTTTACCTTTATGAGGGAAATTTTTTAACATAATAAGGTTAATGATATGAAAAGGTGTGGCTTTTGAGAGACAATGACCATGGGATTCCATCTTGTTAGAGACAAAAAGTATCCATGAGAACCATGTTATGGGTAGAGCTATAGAACCCACATTTATGATTAGGCTCTGACTATGATGTTTAATCACATGGTTCTATGTTGTAATCTATTCTCCTCAAAAGGAGAGGAGAAATATGGGTGAAGGTTAAAATCTTGTAATCAAGGGATGAGCTGAAGTTAGACAAAAGGAGTGAGTTTGATCCTTCTTTAATAGAAAAATGGGTATAGATGTGAAGCATTGAGAGGCTCAAGTTCCATTTTTCCATTTATAAAGGATAAATGATAAGATCCTAAATCATACTTATGGGTAATGATGTAGTGTCCAAGCTAATTGAAAGCAAACTTGCCTCATTTACTCTTCTTCATATTGGACATGTGTTGATTTTATTTTAAGATGAGGTCTCTAATATTAAATTCTCATTGTTTGAGATGATTTTTATAAGCACATTTGATATGATCTTGATAGGTATGGATGTGGGTAAGGGATGTTAAATGATGCTCATCAAGTAGCTCAAATTGAGCTAAATGGTATTGATGATAATCTTCTTCAGAAATAAGATCTTGCAAAGATATGTGAAGAGAGGGAATTTGGACTTCAAGAGGCAATACTGCTTCTAATCTAAAGACTAAAGATAAGGTAGTAGTATCCATACAGGTTTGAATGCTAGTACAATAGGCCCATAAGGTGAATGGGATGTGCAAGTTCCAATCCTTACCTAAAGCAATGACAACATTGGTTAGTATTTTTTAAGGATTTTATTAAAAGCTTTTGTTTATCCATTTACTTATGGTTGGTAAGGTGAGGAAAAGATTAAATTGATGCCAAATTTATCACATAAACCTTAGACTTGATTATTTTTGAAGGATTTACCATTATAGGTGATGATCTCATGAGGAACACCAAAGTGGTAGATGATATGATGGTTGATAAAGTTGACAATCTTCTCTACTTTGGTCAAAATAAGAAGAATAAATTTCACCCACTTAGGGAATTATTTGGTTGTTATGATGATGGAGCTATGTCATTATGAAGTATGGGGGTTGATTTCCCCAAAGAGATCGAGCCCCCATTATGAGAAAGGCCAAAAGTCCTTAGATACTTGGAGGCCACTAGCTGGTGTATGATGCAAATTAGTGTGTTGTTAACATTTAACACACTTTTTTGCATAATCACAATAGTCTTGTTTGAGGGTGGGCCAATATTAATTGAGGAAAAAGATATGTTTAGTGACCACTAGACCACTAAAGTGTCCCCCATAGATATCATCATGTGTTTCATTGATGACATGGTAAGCTTTATAGATGCATAGGCAATGAAGAAGGAAACCATCAAAACCATGTTTGTAAAGGATTCCCCCTAGTATGGTGTAAAAATATGTAATCTAAATAAATTTTTTGTAGTCATTCCTAGAGAGGTTGGGAGGAATGATGCCTAGGTTGAGGTAGTTAAAAGTTTGGTCATACCAAATGTTGGATGGGGATTCTTCCACATTACAAATGATAGGGAGGTTAGATTGTCTATAAGAGGGTGTCATAAAATAATGAATGGTGACAAATATTTTGGAATTGGAAGGCTGAGAAGGGATTTGGGAAGCAAGGTAAGCCATTGTATCCATGAATTTATTAGTAGATTAGAGAATGGATTAGACCAAGTAATTTTTGAATGATGTGAAGAGTTTGTTAACTAAAAGTTTATATTTTGGCAAGACATCATTCTTACACTGATAGGATCCATTGACCTAGTTGACCACAAGCTGGGAATCACCAAAGACATGGATTGTCTTAATTGCCAAGGTTATATTAGTTTAGAGACCTATCACTAGGGATTTGTACTCAGCCATATTTTTGGTGCATTCAAAGGCAAGTTTGAAGGAGAGAGGAAGGGGTTAACCATTGAGAAGAATGATAATAAATATAGCACCACCTCCTTGTTAGAACTTCAACCCATAAAACAACATGGTTATTTGGTAGGCTATGCCGTCCTCTTGAAAAAGAGTCATGATAGACTCATCTAAAAAGGAAAGAGGAGGTGGTTGGTTTTTTGGAAAAGGAGCTTCAACCAATTGGTTATAAATTATCTACCCTTTAATTGACTTTTGCTAGAGGAATTCAAGGTTGAGTTTGGCTAGGAACATGAGCCATCTAGCCATACACTGATTTTGGTATGGTTTACAGTGCATGTACTTGAGCATGTCAATATTATTTATGACATAGGTTTATGGTTAAGAAGGTAGTGGTGGAGTTTAGTTGCCATGAAGGTCAATGTCAAGTAGAGTTTCTTGGTATGTGTATATTGATTTTCATATTATACAAGTGTGTGGATAATGTAGTATATAGCTTACTCTTTGTGTTATTCATCTTGGTGAGAAAATATTACCCCTAGAGAATGGTCAGTGATAGAGATATATAAGCAAAAGAGGTGGTCATCTTTAGGATGGGTGAGGATATGTGGTGACAAAAGGCACTATTTGAGTGAATCAAAGGCCTTTTTACAATATTTATTCCATTTGAAAGAGACATCCTTCTTCAAAAGGTGATGGAAAGGTTGGTACCAGTCTGAAAGTTGGGAAATAAAATGGCAAATGGATTGAATTTTTCCCTACAAGCTATGAAGCTACTTAAGGTTGGTTGGAGGAGGCATGCCCAAAATTTCTCTAACTTTAGTATGGTCTACTTTGATTCCATGAAAAGAGATGATAAAGCCAAGAATATTTCCTGAAAGGACCCTAAAAATGCATTTCTTGGGATTAAGGTGAACATGATAATGGATAAGTCATTCAAATATTATTGTAAGAATAGTTAGGTAATGTTTTTGGAGTTTATATTTCTTGAGAATGTCATCTACATAGTCTTATACAATCTTATGGATGATATCATGGAAGATATAAGTCATGGCATGTTGGTAAGTAACACTAACATTCTTTAAGAAAAAAGGCATGAATCCATAGTAAAAATCTCCCCAAGGGGTGGTAAAGGTAGTTTTGTGGTGATCTTTAGGAGCAATCAAGATCTGATTATAACCCAAAAACCCATCCATGAGAGATAACATCTCATGGCTGGTTATAAGATCAACAAGCTAGTCAATTCTAGGAAGAGGAAATTCATCCTTGGGATAGGTGAGGTTAAGGTCATGAAAATACACACAAATTCATAGATCCCCAGTGACTTTGGGGATAGGTATGATATTTAAGACCCATTGGGGGTAGTTAATGGGTTGAATGAAGATTACAAATAGGAAACACTAAAGATATTCTTTGATGAGAAGGGTTATATGAGGATGCATGTGTTGAATTTTTTTTAATAGGTTTGGCATAAAAATGAGTGACTATGTTACAGGTAGTAATGGTGGGGTCAATCTTAGGCATATCACTATAAGACCAAGTGAATGGTATGCTACGATCTTGGAGGAAAGAGGATAAGTCATGAAGTTACTTAACATTTAGTGATTGGCCCAATTTGACAATGTGGGGGTTGTATAAAGTACCCAAGTTGATATTTATGGTGGATTCATTAAACATGGTTAAGGCCTTAAGAGGAAGGGATTTATGGATAGAAGAACCTCATATATTAAGGTAGGTAAGAATGGAATCATCATCATGATATTGGATGGTGTTGATGATAGGAGAATCATTATCTACCATTTCAAGGTATATGAGTGGAAGTACTTTGGTTTGTCCACCTATTAGGACCAACATATCCCAATAATTTTAAACTTTGAGGAACCTTGAGAGACCTGTGTATCCAAGTTTGATATATCTAAACATTGATGTCCCTTTTTAAAAGAATTTGAAGATCATCCACTCATGAATGAAACACATTTGTGTATTTTGAAAACCTTTTGTTATAAGATAACCTCACTAATAGAGTTTCTTGAGTTGTCACAAGTTCCTTAGAAGGTATAGGGTTTGGTTTTCACAAACCCTAGTTATACTTTAGTTATAATTCAAATATTAGTGGGAACCAAGTCAGTAGGAATGATTGAATAAATCGGTTAACCAAATGGTTTATCATGTTTTTTAACATGACTTGAGCCTTTATCCATTCCTTTCCCATTTATTTTACCTTGGGTCTAAATTAATATGCTTTATGTGTTTTATGCAATCCTTTTTTTAAAAAAATTGCCTAACATAGACTAGGTTATTAGTATTAAGGCCTTGATATTTAATCTTGACCTTAGTCTTAATAATCTATCCTAAGTATTTATATCTTTAGGCCTAATGGTTATTCCTCATGTCCTTTATAGGATCTAATTGTGATTTCTCACTTTCCAAATCTAATCAGATGGAGCTTATTAACCAAAAATATCCCACTTAAGTATCATGCATCATAAAAAGAATAATGACAAACACTCACTCATTAAATTTAATCCAATGGTACAAAGTGTAGGGAGGAAAGTGTAAAGGTACATAAAGCCCCAAAAGATGGATGCATGATGACTTGCTAATCAAAAGAATAAAATTAAAGGGACCCACTTAATAAAGGTGTTTAATTGACTAGGTTTACCATGAAGATCAATGGCAATTATTCACTTGTTGGATTTGATCTAATAGTGTGAGAGGACCTCTACTCAATAAAAGGGCCCTGAAAAGATCAATGGTGATCACTCACTCACTAGATTTGATCCAATGGTGTTATGAGCCTGATGACTTTTGAAACCTCTATGAACTTGACACATGGCCAATGCATCACCAAGATGGCAACTGACAAAGATACATAACACAAAAAGATATGTGATTGTCAAGTGTCATAACTATGAGCCTACAAATTGATGAGTTAATGGGAGCATAAGAACATGTATTTAGATCAATAGATCACATTAAACCCAAGATCTTGATCTGATAGAGTGAAATAAAGGGGGATTTTAAAAACTAATGGCTAGTATCCAAAGGGTAATTATGAAAATTATCATGAAAGTCCATAATAATGCCATATGGACTCCATTAAGCATAAAAGGTCAAAATTAAAGATCTTCTGAGCTCAAAAACATAATGGCATGAATAAAAATGTACCATCATATCTAAGGCACATATGAAGTTAATGCTTGAATAAATCCACCATTAAAGCTCAAAACCCTAAACCCTCTATAAAGAGGATTCAAGTTGACTCAATTAACTTCACATGGTCAAGATAACATAACTAAGCTTTGAGAAATAAGTGCCTTAGTGAAACCTTTGGAAATCCTTTGAGGAAAATTCTATATCATCAATGGTAGCAGGCAGACAACAATTGAAAATGGAAGCTGAGCTCTATCTGACCTTTAACAATGAAGGGTTTTCAAGGATACAAAGTTAGACTTGACAACCTTAAATGTCTATGAATTCAAGAAATGGTTAGAATTATTCTTCTTGATGGAAGAATTTTAGCCTATCTCTCAGGAGGAGAGGAGAACTTCTACTACACATCAAAGATATGATGATATAGTTGTAATTTAGATGGTAGGCCTTCACCATGGAATAACAAAACCAAAGGTAATGCATTGTATTGATGTCCTTGCTCCTATTTGTATGGATTATAGAATAGATGGGGAATGGATTATTCAAGAGGGAAGCACTAAAACTGTTACATGTATCACCCCCATGGCCTTTGAAACCTATTACAAGATTCCCTTACACCATCTCAAACTCCTAATTCATGAGAGATTGGACTAACACCCAGGACCTCGATTCAATCCTCACACCCTAGTTAATCTAAGGATCCCATGTTTTTAGGAGTGATGGAAAAATTGTGATTATCCAATTTAGAGAGGGCATCAGGATATCCATGACATTGATAAATAGAGCCCTTGGTGAACCTTCTACTACTTATGTGAACAAAGTCTAGGTATTTTATGTCCACTTTATGATAGGAGAGAAATTAACCCCTCTTGTGGGAGACTTGATAAGCTTTTTCTTGGCCAATAAATTCATGGAAATTAAAAGGACATCCAAGAAATTTTATATGGTGTCTTATCTCTTGGATTCCCTCCTAGCCTATGTGACCTTCCCTAGCATAACAAACTGATCCCTTGATGACAAGACCACAATCTCTCACCATTACTCTAAATTATATATATTTAAGTACATGAAATAGATGTAATTTATTTGTGATGGTGTTTTCCCATCCATTTATGAGGTAATCATAGGCATCTCCATTCCAAGACTACATATTCTCATCAATAAATAAATGGAAACCATGGGGGATATGTGGTACTACCCAAATTTCACCATGATAAGGATAGAGGGGATCTTGACTCAGCCCTATGAATTACCAATTCATGTCCCCAAAAAACTTGCAGAACAAGATATCAACTCTTAGATTATTCAAGGTGTGGACAAGACATGTAAATAAAATAAGAAATCTCAATTCCATCCCTTCCCATTGGACATTAACAACATCATAATTAGATATTGGAAGTAGATGGAGATCATGGTGGTTCATAAGAATTCCCTAGAATTTTAGTTTGATGACCTCAAAATGTTAGACCCTAGGAATAGGTTAATCAACCACATCAGAGATAGGAATGTCCCAAATATTGAATATGGACATCAGCTAGGTGTAGGTGATGACATCTATATTAGATCCAACAATTTTAAAAAATTACTTTATAGAATTAGAGGTCACAACATCTAATTGGAGTGCACATTGGTCAGGGACAAAAATACCTCAAGAAAAAGATGTAAATTATACTCTTTAAATCATCACTTGTTTCTTGGTCCATCTAGGACTACTCATCAAAAGCCACCTACTGAGGGATAGTCATTTGATCCTCAACAATTAAAACCAACAGGATAAGCCTAGGATAAGTAGCCTAGGGATATCAAAGGAAAAGGTAAAGCTATGGATGAAGAAATAAATATAGAGGAGAGACTTGGAGAAGGCCCTAAACCTTTAGCACTCCCACAAATACCTTCTTCCCTAGTGGAAATGATTGGCATGGTTGCCTTTGAAGAAGGAGAAACATTGGAAGGTGCCCTTATTGACATAGTAGTTGTATATGATTCTAATAGGGAGGAAGATCCCTCTATTAAAGTAGGTAAATAATTAATCCCACATAATGGGGAGAAGATGAAGGAATAATTGGCCTTGGTGCTTGTGGCTCCAAGAAAAGGCCTAGGTTGACCATCACTCATCCCACTAGTGAAGTCAATATTTTTAGTGATGAAAATCCAATTCATGGAATAGTCATCCCTAACTAGTTTTCCTATGAAAAGATATAAAATATCCCATCCCTCTTCCCTTCTTAGGCCTTAACATGGATTGGCTTGACTAAATATGATAACATCAATCCATGGATCAAAGATATAGTACAAAAAATAGGAAGAGAGAAGAATGCAAATTCAACATATTCAAGAGAAGTAGAGAATTAACACCTCAAGAGCCTCTAGGAGTAAAAGTGTGGAGGTTCCTAAGCCTCAAAAATTTAAGGAACTAGAGTTTAAGGTGAAATTTAACCTAGACAAAATAGCCTTGGAGAGAACCTCAAAGAGGGTAGCCATGGTGGGCCAAGAAGAGTTCACATTTCAAAAGGTGGATCCATTCATAGGGTTAACCCCTATTAGAGGACAACAACTTGGTAAATCTCCCATGCATGAGGAGGATGTGTTAAGTTTAATTGAGGATCAATATCAGTAGGCTAGAGCTGGTGTCTAGGGATTAGTGCAAAGAATTAAGAACTTGAAAGAAGAAAAGGAGAATTTGTAGACTCAAGTTGTTCTCTTAGTCCTAGACTCCATGATCGATATGCTAGAGAGATAATTTTATGACATGTATAGGGCATTAAATTCCATGAATTCAAGGTATAATGCCCTTCAAGATCAAGTTGCCTTAGCTAGGGAACTAGCTACTCAATGGTAAGCCTCTAAAGATAAAATTGCTTAGCTCCTTGATATCCATATTAAGAAGTAAATCCCAAAATTCAAGGCTATCAGTATGGTGCATTTAAGTGCCATATTGGGGATTGTTGGAGAAAAACTTTAGGCTTTGAATGTTTGTCATGTCAAAGTTGAGGAACACATAGAAGAAGAAAAATAACTCATTGATAGAATTAAAAAAAACCTAGGCACCATGCTCAAGGATCCTACACAGACTACTACCCTAGGGATTATAACTAACAAAGAATTCCATCATAGAACCACCTTGGTGACTCAAGAAATTAAAGTCAAGGGTCAAGGACAATCAAGAAGGGACAATAGTAGATTTTTTAACATGATAGTTAATGTATGGGAGAGAAAATAAAGCTAAGAGCATTAAAAAATCCTTGTCTAAGAATGATAAAGATTTTGATGAGATAGAAAACCAAGAAGAGGACTACATCACTAGGCCAACCATAGATTTAGGCCTAGTGGATGAACATACAAAGGCCATGAGCATCCTACATCAGTGAAGGGAACCACCCCTAGCAGCTTGATTATGTCTTGCTAACAGGGTAACCTATTCATATTAGGCACATGCTAGTTTGTTATCATGATTGCCTCTAGGTTAGTAGGATTTTAAAAGATTATTGTATTATATTTATAATAAAGACAACTATATTTTGTACACTTATAGTTGTAAAACTAACTAGTGTACTACCTAGCTTCCTATAAAAGGGCATGTATTACTATTTGTAAAGGGAGAGACTTAAAAATATTTGTAAAATGTTGAGTAATTAATACAAGAGATCAAATAATTCTACAAGAATTGTATGGTTTTGGCATGTTTAAATTTCTAAGTCTCTCAATTATTTTTTCTATTTTGAATATGAATGATACCAAGAAATACTTAGCAAGATTATTAATTACAAGGTTGCTAACCTGTGTATTCTAGGTTAGTTGAAAGAATTGAACTTACTTCATTTCATTTACTCTGTAATAGAGATGTGCTTTATGTATCAAAGTGTAGTGTAAAACCTTAAATAAAATTCAATTTTACTTGTATTGTTGTTCCTCCTTTTGAATCAGGCCTAGTTTGTGGTGAAACGTGAGCTTAGACTACATTACACTGCATTATGGTTAAGATCATGCTTAGAAAATATTGAAGTCTTATCAATATGTTAATAATAAAGATCGGAAATCACTATTTCTTTCTTACCCTACTTTCCCTTTTTATTATTTAAAAAAAAAATCATATTAGCTTAAATACATTGCTCATAACCATTTTATTCTAGTCAGTAATCTAGATTTGGGTCATTTTATCCAAAATTTTTATTAAAGGTATTAAGATGGCCCCCTACCATCAAAATTTATAAATATTGTGGAACAATCCATATTGCTTTGTCATTATTTTCACCATAGGCATCTTAATTGCCAAATACCTACAACTCATGCTTTGAATCTTTAGATTCTAAAATGAAAAGTGTTTTTTAAATAGTAGAAATCACTTATGGTTCATTTATAAGCATCAACAAGAGGGATCCATTAGCCCTAGAAGGAGGTCCTAATCTATATTCTTGATCTATGGTAAATTTGACTCAAAATTGAAATTTTCAAGTATATTCTCCTTCTGCAAAGCATTTAAGGCTACTATAAGCTAGGAATTGAGGTTCTTTAAGTAGGGATGCATTAATATAGGACTTATTCATGAAATTAAGTGAATCTTTGGTAGGATATAACTAAATATTTGCATTATTTACAAATATTATCTTGTATTAAAACTTAAACCCCTTTCTCATGGAAATTTAACATGTTATATTGTATCCTAAATAGATTCTTCAAATCTCACACTAGAGTTGCTTAGGATCAGGACAAGATCACATTTAGAAACTAGAGAACCTTTTCTTGAACTTTAGGAACACATGAGATCAAGATGGGACAAAGGTAGATGAAAATAATCTAAATCCCTCCCAACATCACCTATTCAAGGTATGTTTTATTTTAACCCTCGTACAAGAGTGGCTTGGTTAGGTGATTCTTCCATCAATGTGCCTAGGGTGGTCCATGATCTCCCATGTAATCTAGAGAAAAATTTACCTATATTTAGTCCCATGGGTATAGTAACTGCTAAAGAATGTATAAAGTCTTTCAAGGCTACCTTGACATTACTCAACATTGTGTATGATTATGTAGCATGTTGATTATTCCCTTTGACATTTAAGGATGATTCTTATGAATGGTTTTTGAACTTGCCTAATAACTACATTACTAGTTGGGAAGATTTTAATAATGTGTTAATAAATTAGTTTTGAAAAATCATCAATCCTTGCATCATTTATCATCAATTTATAAATATTAGAAGTGATGTTAATGAACCTATCAGGTCCTTTAATGCTAGGTTTTAGAATATGTTTAGTAGAACCATAGATCCATACAATAAAAATGAGATTCTAGCTTTACAGATCTATAAGGATGAAGTGTAACTGATGACCTCTTTGTTCTTAAAAAGATCCATACTAGACATAACCTCACTGGCAAGGGCTTATTCAAAAGCAATAACTATTAATGATCAAATGTAACCACAAAGACAAATGGCTTATTCGGTGCCAAATGTTAACCCCCACATTTTAGTGATGAACTTGTTTTTTAACAATAATCAAAACATGTATATTATAAAACAATTTCCAAACCTCACTTATTTTCCCTTGACTCATATTTCCCCTAATCAAAACTTAGGATTCATGAGCTAGTCCACTAATAATGGATTTAAAATAGGATATCAGATGATGCTAATACCAACTACTAATGTTAGCAGTAATAAAGTGCATAATTATGAGACCTATAAAATTGAAAATGAATCTATCCTAAAAATGGTTTAGAAGCTAAGTACTGATTTTATCTAATTACAAAAACAAGTGGGGAATACTGATGAAAGTTTAGGAAGGAAATTTTCATTTCAAAGATATAACAGGCTAGGCAATAGGTTCCAAAATGATAGTTTCCATAATAATAGAAACCATGACCCCTCCTCAAAGAAGAAAACCATGGATATCAAACTCATAGATATCTCATTACCTAACTATTATAGGGTACATCTCATAGCTAAGCATGGGGGGATTGATTGCATTGAATTCTACAAAGCATTTGAAGCATACTAAGAGGAGTTAGACACATTTGAGGTAGTTCCCAATAAGAATAATAGTGCACATACATCTGGCCCAAAGCCTTCTAACCAAGATTTCATGGTAGAAACCTTTGATTTCCCATTTTAAGAAGAAAATGAACTAGATGAGATTCCTAAAGAAATCCATGCATTTTAATAGTTCCTAAAAAAGACTTACCCATTGAGGAATAGAGAATAGAGGCAGCCCTTGACTACCTCAACCTCTCCAAATAAATTTTGAACTCCTCAAGATCCTTCTTCAATTAATAACCCTGAGGCCCCTTGAGGGAGTATTTCCAAGCACATCCATGAAGTCCCCAGTCCTCCCAAAACTAGTTACAACATAGTTGAGGACATGAAGAAGATAAAGGCTAATATCACCTTGCATGAGTTAACATAGATCATAGATTAAAGGGATTTGTTGCTCGAGTCCTTAAAGTTTAGAAAACCTCCCAAGATAGATCATGATAATGTAATAATGCATAAGGTAAAATCTAAATCTCCCCCTTTATTGCTCATAGTTAGAATATTTGGTAAAAACTTGCATAATTTCTTATTAGACTTAGGTGATTCCACTAATATCATGCCTAATGGTACATGTAAATAACTTCGATTAACCCCCATCAAGTTTGATATGATTGTCACCCAATTAGACAAGTCAAGGGTTAAATTGGTTGGAGAACTTTTGAATGTCCACATGTAGATAGCCTCTTAGCCTAGGGTATAATAATTCATTGATATTTAGGTAGTAGACATGCCTGATGCCTATGGGATCAAAGCTTTAAATGGGTATATGTCTAATAATTTTTCCCACTTATGGCTACCTTGGAAGGGAGTCCCAAACCAAATTAGATTTGAGAGGGAACCACGGATCAAGCATATGATAATAGAGTATAATGCTATTAATTAAAAAGTCAACATAATTAAATCAGAATTAAGAGTTTTCACCTTATAAGCTAATAAATTGGATGATTCTAAGGACATGGAGACTCATCTTGGGATATGGAAATTATACTTTGATGGTGTTAGGTGCAAGTCTAGATCAGGTGTTGGCATTGTCTTAACAGATCAGGTGTTGGCATTGTCTTAACTGATCTAACTGACAAAAAGTATCATGTCTCTTATAGACTCCAATTCCCCTACACCAATAAAATTGCTAAATATGAAGATTTCATCCTTGGTTTGTAATTTTCTATCAAGAATAAAGATAAATAACTACTAGTTTTTGGAGATTCAGAACTAGTAGTCAACTAGGTTAAGAGTAGGTATCGATGTAAACTCTAATACCTCAAGAAGTATAAGTTTAGATTTTTAGACTTGATTGAGTCTTTTAATGATTTTAACATCATTTCCATTCCCCAAGATGAAAACTAAGCTATCGATGAAATGAAATCAGCTGCACTGAACCTCATGCCTAGTCTAGACTCCCATTATTTCAGTATTGAATTGGTCCCATGTCCATTAATGCCTAATAATATTAAAATTTTTCAATTCTTTAATGATGACCAATATATATTGGGTTTCTTGACCAATTATAAGGCATTTTAATCCCATATCATCGAAAAATCTAATAAAAATGCAACTAGAGGGAACAAGATTGATAACAAAATCATTCAACTAAGTGACAACAAAATCCCTAAAGGAATGATTACTTTAGAAAGACTTTTTGATCAAGAAAAAATATTTGATGTTTTCAAGGTTCCCAATGTAAGTGGAAAAGATTGAAATACTATGGATCTTGGTTCCCAAGGGAAACCCTAATTAGTAAACATTGGAAAGGCTTGTACAACTTCTAAGAATAAGAAGGCCAAAGAACTCCTTATCAAATATAAGGATATTATATCTTGGTCTTATGATGACCTAAAAATATTTAATCCAAGGGTCATTACCCATACCATACCCCTCAAAGAGAGTTATAAACCTTTCAAATAGAAATAAAGACATGTTAAGCCCATGATAGAACCTATGATATTCAAAAAAATAAAAAGGTTAATGAATGCAAGGATAGTTTTTCCCATTAGACATTCAACTTGGGTGGCCAATTTAGTGCCAATCAGGAAGAAGAATGATGAGATTAGGCTATGTATTGACTTCAAAAATTTGAACAAAACATC
Source organism: Torreya grandis (assembly GCA_037957365.1). Taxonomy (NCBI): domain Eukaryota; kingdom Viridiplantae; phylum Streptophyta; class Pinopsida; order Cupressales; family Taxaceae; genus Torreya; species Torreya grandis. The sequence continues at coordinate 41,783 of JARHVA010007969.1, read as the reverse complement.
AAATAAGGAAAATTATCCCTTCCCTTCCCTTGATCAAGTAATTTAAATTATTTTAGGTTCAGCTATGATGTCCTTCCTTGATGGCTTTTCAATCTATAACCAAGTACTAATTGACAAAGAAGTTAGGATGAAGACAACACTCAAAACAAAGTGGGGGAACTTTGCTTACAAAAGGATGCCTTTTGGACTGATCAATGTAGGATCTACCTTCCAAAGAGCTATGGATAACACCTTCCAAGGCTTGATATGTAAGTGAATCATCATTTGAATGCATTTCCTTAAACCCTAAGAAAAGCATATTTTGTGAAACTGAAGGAAAACTATTAGGTCAAGTTATAACTAAAGATGACATGTCGATAGACCCTGAAAGAGTGGAGGCCATATCTAGAATTGAGCTCCTAAATAGTAGGAAGGAACTAAATTCTTTCTTTGGCAAAATAAATTTTGTAAGAATTTATTTATGGTTTTGAAGAAATTGTTAAGCCACTGAATGACATGATCAACAAAGATGCCAAGGTGATTTGGAAGGAAGAATCTAAAAAGGCATTCAATGACATAAAAGAAGCCATTGGCCAAGCCCTAGTGCTTACAGGTCCCAATTTCTTAGAGGATTTATATCTTTACTCTTTTATATTTTATCAAACTATGGCTATTATATTGACTCAGAAAGTTGATGAGTGTGATCACCTAATATCTTTCATGATTACTAATTTCAATAATGTTGAGTTGAACTATTCTATCATTGATAAGCATGCATATGCACTAGTAAAGGTAGTAAGGAAGTTTAGACACTACATCCTTATAAATGAGGTGCATGCCATCCTACATGACCCTACTACCAAACTTATGTTGAGACAAAATGAGCTAGGAGAATGCAAAGGTAAGTGGATGTTAGTTCTATAAGAATATGACTTGAAAATAAATATATCAAAGTTGGTAAGGTGCCAAGGTTTAATTAAAATGATTGCCAATGCTAGATCTAGGATAAGTATCATGCAAGTAGACCAATAAAGTTTTTAAACCAATGAATGGTATGATTCAATCATATATTTGTTGATTAATGGTGTTTATCCTCTAGGCTTATCTAGGGAATAAAAGAGGGCCTTAAGGCTTAAATCAACTCACTACTTGATCAAGGATAGGGTATTATATAGGAGGAACTTTGAGGTGATCTACCTAAGGAGTGTCTCACAAGAAGAACCCACTCAAATTATGGCCACATTCCATGAAAAATTTGGTAGTGGACATCCCTTTAGAAGGACTACTACCCACAAGATCTTAAGGTCTAGTTATTATTGGCCCACTATCTTCAAATATGCCCACAAACATGTAATATAATGTCAATCTTGCCAAATTTTTAGCATCAAAGAGCCAAAAACAACTATGCCTCTATAAGTAGTCATGATTTACAAACCATTCACATGGTAGGGTTTAATATTCATTGTGGTGATCAACCATAACTCATATGAGGGCCACAAGTATGTCTTAACTACCATAGATTACTACACTAGGTGGATAGAAGTAGTAGCTACCAAGCAATGTAGAATGTAAGAGGTGATTGGCTTCCTAAAATAAAGTATATGTACTAGATTTAGGACCCTGATCTCTCTAATATGTGATAATGGATCTACATTCATTTCAATTGAGATGATTTAATGGGCCTATGATAATGGGATCACCCTTAATTTTTATTCCAATCACTATCCTCAAGGCAATGGTGTTTTAGATTCCAAAAATAAGAACTTGATGAAGACAATCAAGAATTCTATTGAAGACAAACCTAGAACTTGGCACAAGTTACTCAAGTTTGCACTCTGGGCTGATAGAATAAGATTCAAGCAAGATTTAAAAGCTTCACCATTCATGTTGGTGTATGGGTGGGAGCCCATCTTCCCCATTACCCTCAAATTGCCTACATATAGGTTCATGTAAGAATACATGGAGGATAGTCAAGAACATATAGCTTTCAAGCTAATAGACCTCATCCAAATGGAGGATGATAGGGAAACTAATTTTACTAAATTTAGTAGACACCAAGCCATAGTAAAAAGATGGTTTGACAAAAGGTCTAAGATCAAGGTTTTTAGGTAGGAAGACTTAGTTCTACTTTGGGATAAAGCATCTGAACCCAAAGGAAATCATGGAAAATTCACACCCTTGTGGATTAGCCCATATCATATTAGTGAAACGTTAGGAAACAACACCTTTAATATAAAATATTTACAAGGAGTAGAGTTCATATTTCCTACTAATGGAAAATACATCAAGCATTACTTCTCTACCACCCCTCATGGGGTCTTTATGGAGTAAGGTGTAAGGGGATTAGATTAGAGTAGGTAGGCTAATTAATTTTCTTTATGCATCATTTCTTTCTTATCCTTGGTTTGTACATAAGTCTATTCATATTTGTTTAGTTCCTTTTTTTTATTTCTCTTGATTTTTGCTAGGTGTTTCTTGTCCTACGGTTTTCCCTTTATCTCAGAGTATTTTGGAGTCATCCCTAAAGATTGGAAATTATGAAATTTTCTAAAAATGGTCCCAATCCTAAAGAGAATATGTGAACCTCATGCAAAGGCAACCCTGGTCTTGGAAACCAACATCATGATAAAACTTTGAGAAGCTGAGTATAGACAAACTGAGAGGAAGTCATTCCATAAAATTTAAGTCATGACCCTAGATCCACTGGTTTTAATAAGATTTGTAATAAAGATTTGAGACCTAAATTATCAAGAGCATGCCATTAACTAGAACTTAAACAACATCTTTAAATAGGGAAAGGGTTGTATCCCTGTGATCCTTCCAAAATAAAATATTTGACTGAATCCTAAACCTAGCTATCTTGGTTCCCAACCTTATTAAAATCATAAAGATATAAAAATACAAAAAATATAATAAGAATACAAGGCAAAATTGAAGCTTTCATAAAAGATGATTCAGGCAACCTCCACCAAGGCTATGGATGCCTCACTAGTAGCGGAGCAATACCATGAGTGGAACCAAAGGTATCTCTATCAAGGATATGGATGCCTGGTTAGAAATAGAGCAATGCCCAAGCTTTCCTTGATGTTAGGTATGTGGAGCTAAAAGCTTCACCAAGGAGCATAGACAAACAGGTTCGGGTCTACACAGACGCCGGCGTCGGTCAGGAGCGACCGACGTCGGTCAGTTGCAGTTCAGAGGCACCGACGTCGGTGGTATGGTCGGCCGACGACGGTCACTGGTGAACAGACAGGAACCGACGTCGGTTACCTGCGTGTCCAGAAAGCTATTTCCGAGGACAGAAGCGAGTGTTTGCATGATGAGTTTGAGTTGTAGACTCAAGCTCGCGTCTCTATTATTAGCAATATTATTTTTAGAGCCCTTGTTGAAGAGGCTTAACTGTTTGTTGTAAGAGCATGCTTAAGTTTCCTATTTTTCTATATGTAGGAGAGATCTTCTAAGCTATTGAATGATGATGGATGAGAGAGTGTAATTGAGTACTAGTAGAACATTGTGAATGTTTGAAGGACTGTACTTGAGAGAGAGCTCTTAAGGAATAGAGATCTAGTGAGAGATCTTGTGTGCATCTGAGAGAGGTGTGGAAGAATAAAGTTCTTCATTTGTATTCCTATTGTAAAGAGTTTTTAATACAAGTTTTTAGGGTGTTTTCTTGTATATCTTGTTCTGTGCTATTTATCATTTCAGTTACTTATCTATCTGATTTATTTCCGCATTGATTGATTTCATAAGTGTAATCCATTGTTGGTTGATCCCCAACAAGTGGTATCAGAGCTCAGGTTCACTAACAGGTGGTTCAGATCTGTGTAGTGTGTTCGGATTACAGGTTGCTCACAGGGATTTCTGTTTGAGTGGGAGAAGCAATGGCAGAGGAAAGTAAGTTGAGAATGGAAAAGTTTAATGGCAAGAACTATCAGCACTGGAGAATGCAGATAGAGGACTATCTGTATCAGAAGGATCTTTACTTACCGTTAGGTGGGATAGCAAAGAAGCCCAAGGACATGGAGGATGAAGAATGGGAAGTTCTTGACAGAAAGGCTCTTGGTTCTATAAGACTGAGTCTGGCCTCCACTGTGATATCCAATTTGTCACAAGCAAAAACTACGGTAGAGTTAATGACCACGTTAGCAAATTTATATGAAAAACCCTCCGCTTCAAACAAGGTATATTTGATGAAGCAGTTATTTAATTTGCATATGCAAGAAGGTGGATCTGTTTCTAATCACCTGAATGATTTCCATGGTATTGTTAATCAGTTAAGTTCTGTGAATATTGTATTTGAAGATGAAATAAAGGCTCTTTTAATTTTATGTTCTTTGCCTGAAAGCTGGCATGGCTTGGTAATGGCAGTTTCTAATACTGCTTCTGCTTCGAATATTTTAAAAGTAGAGGATGTGATTAGTGTTATTTTGAATGAGGAAATTCACAGGAAAAGCACAGAAGAGACTTCTGGGACATCCGGGAACGCTTTAAATTTCGAGAGCAGAGGAAGGCAAAAAGAAAGGAGCAAGAGGAGATCAAGATCTAAGTCTAAGGGAAGAGGCAGATCCAAATCCAGGAATGGCAGAAGGCCACAATGCTGGAACTGTGGAAAGTTGGGGCACATAAGCAGAGATTGCTGGTCAAAGCCTAAGGAGGATAATCAACACGAAGGAAAGGAAGAGACAAAGGTTGCAGGTATTGCACAGGATGCTCTTATTTTCTCTTTGCATAATAACATAGAATCTTGGGTATTAGATTCTGGTGCATCTTTCCATGCTACCCCTAACAGAGAATATTTCAGTGACTATGTCCATGGAGATTTTGGAATAGTATACTTAGGGGATGATGAGCCTTGCAAGATTATTGGCAAAGGTAAAGTGCAGCTAAAGATGCAGAATGGAAACACATGGGTGTTGAGGGATGTGATGCATGTTCCTAGTTTGAAGAGAAATTTGATTTCTGCAGGTAAGCTAGGTGATGAGGGTTGTACAGTAACTCTCACAGCAGATTCTTGGAAAGTGACCAAGGGTGCACTTGTTATGGCCAGAGGTAAGAGAGAAGGTACTCTCTATTTGTGTAATTGTATTACTAACAAATCTCCTTCAGTTTTATCTACTTCAGATGTGGATGCTAAATTGTGGCACTCAAGGCTTGGCCACATGAGTGAGAAGGGGATGTCTATCCTTAAGTCTAAAGGTATGCTTTCAGATTTGAAAAGTATGGATCTAGAATTTTGTGAGCATTGTGTGTTTGGAAAATAGAAAAGGGTTAGTTTTCTAAAGACTGGGTCTACTAAGAAAAGGCAGAAGTTGCAGCTTGTTCACACAGACGTGTGGGGACCAGCTCATGTAGCCTCTATTGGCGGATCGCAGTACTATGTTACATTCATAGATGACGCCACAAGAAAGGTATGGATCTACTATATTAAAAAGAAATCTGATGTTTTTGAGACTTTTAAGATATGGAAAGCCATGGTTGAGAATGAAACAGGCAAAAGATTAAAGTGCTTGAGATCCGATAATGGTGGTGAGTTCTGCAGTCTTAAGTTCAAATTGTATTGTTACATAAATGGGATCCGTAGGCAAAGGACGGTTCCAAGGACACCTCAACAGAATGGTATTGCTGAAAGGATGAACAGGACTATTATGGAGCGTGCAAGATGTATGAGATTGCATGCAGGGTTGCCCTTAGAGTTTTGGGCAGAAGCAGTTGACACCGCAGTGTACCTGATCAACAGAGGGCCCTCTACAGCTCTAGATGGTGGAATTCCAGAAGAGGCATGGACAGGTAAAAAGGTTGATCTTTCATATCTCAAAGTTTTTGGTTGTGAAGCCTTTGTGCACATAGATAAGGAAAATAGAAAGAAGCTTGATGCTAAGTCTATGAGGTGCACGTTTATAGGCTATGGCTCAGATGATTTTGGTTTCAGATTTTGGAATCTAGGAACTAACAAGGTAATTAGGAGCCGTGACGTTGTTTTCAATGAAAGAGTGATGTACAGTGATCAGACAAGGAAGCTAGATCAAGCTGGGCAGAGCAATAATGAGTTGGACGAAATTATGGTCCAAAATGAGCTCGCGGGAAAAAGAAATAATCACTTACAGGAAAACACAGAGACCGACATCGGCAGGTTTGGAACCGGCGTCGGCAGTACAAAAACTGATGTCGGTCATACAGAGACCGACGTCGGTAGACCAGGCACCAGCGTCGGCCAGGAAGAACCGGCGTCGGCCAGTAACAGGTCTACAGGTGGCCGAGGTCGGTCACTGTCAGAAAATTTGGGTGGACAGATTGTGGAAAACGAGTCCAAGACACCAATCAGGAGGTCTGAAAGGGTAAGTAAGCCTCCAATTAGATATTCTCCTTCTTTATATTATTTATTTCTAACCGATGGTGGAGAACCAGAAAGTTTTGAAGAAGCTTTACAGGTGGAGTCCAGGAGTAAGTGGGAGCATGGCATGGTTGAGGAGATGGAGTCCTTAAGAGAGAACCAAACATGGGATTTGGTTGAATTGCTAGCTGGTAAGAGAACACTGAAGAACAGGTGGACTTACAGGTTGAAGGAAGGTGAGGATGGTCAGATGAGATACAAGGCCAGATTGGTTGTAAAAGGATTTGCACAAAAGCCAGGTATTGACTTTGGCAAAAATTTTTCTCCAGTTGTTAAGATGACTTCTATAAGGGTTGTACTGTCTTTGGTTGCTTTTGAGGATTTGCATCTCGAGTAGCTAGATGTTAAAACAGCATTTCTTCATGGAGATTTAGATGAGGAAATTTACATGGAACAGCCAGAAGGTTTCGAGGTCAAGGGTAAGGAGAAACTAGTGTGCAGGTTAAAGAAAAGCTTGTATGGCCTCAAGCAAGCTCCAAGACAATGGTACTTGAAATTTGACAGGTTTATGACTGAGCATGGTTTCAGTAGGTGTCAATCAGACCATTGTGTATATTTTAAGAGATTTGATAACGGTAGATACATTATTCTATTGTTGTATGTAGATGACATGCTGGTTGCAGGGTCTCACATGCAGGATATCTCAGAGCTTAAAGTGAAGTTAGCTCAAACGTTTGCCATGAAGGATTTGGGAGCAGCTAAGAAAATCCTTGGCATGAGCATTAAGAGAGACAGAGAAAATCACAGGTTGATATTGTCTCAAGAAGATTATGTGGACAAGGTGTTGAAACGGTTCAACATGCAGGATGCGAAACCGGTAAGCACACCTTTGGCAGGACATTTCAAGTTAAGTAAAGAACAATGTCCCAATTCACATGATGAGGTAGAGTACATGAACAAGGTTCCATATTCTTCCGCAGTAGGAAGTTTGATGTATGCAATGGTGTGTACTAGACCAGATATTGCCCAAGCAGTGGGAGTAGTAAGCAGGTATATGGCCAATCCAGGAAAGGAACATTGGAAAGCAGTACAATGGATCCTTAGATATCTGAGAGGAACCAGCAGTAGACACTTATGCTATGGAGGTTCAGATACTACTCTACATGGCTATGTAGATTCAGATATGGCAGGGGATTTGGATGGCAGGAGGAGCACCACAGGTTATGTTTTTACTGTAGGTGGAACGGCAGTTAGTTGGATTTCTAAGTTGCAGAAGGTTGTAGCCTTGTCAACTACAGAAGCAGAATACATTGCAGCTACAGAAGCTAGCAAGGAGATGATATGGATGACACGGTTCATGGAAGAGCTTGGAAGGGAGCATGGGAGTTGCAGATTGCATAGTGACAGTCAGAGTGCAATCCATTTAGCTAAGAACTCAGCTTTTCATTCTAGAACCAAGCACATACAGCTAAGGTACCACTTCATACGGTAGGTATTGGAAGATGGTGAGTTGAAGCTGGAGAAGATCCATACAGACATGAACCCTACTGATATGCTAACAAAGCCGGTTACTAAGGAGAAGTTGAATCTTCATTCAACTTCTGTTGGTCTTCACGATTGAGTTGAAGATGGAGGAGCTAGAAGATCTTGCTGTACAGGTATTGGTGCAGCTGGTTTATCTCCAAGTGGGAGATTGTTAGGTATGTGGAGCTAAAAGCTTCACCAAGGAGCATAGACAAACAGGTTCGGGTCTACACAGATGCCGGTGTCGGTCAGGAGCGACCGACATCGGTCAGTTGCAGTTCAGAGGCGCCGACGTCGGCGGTATGGTCGGCCGACGACGGTCACTGGCGAACAGACAGGAACCGACGTCGGTTACCTGCGTGTCCAGAAAGCTATTTCCGAGGATAGAAGCGAGTGTTTGCATGATGAGTTTGAGTTGTAGACTCAAGCTCGCGTCTCTATTGTTAGCAATATTATTTTTAGAGCCCTTGTTGAAGAGGCTTAACTGTTTGTTGTAAGAGCATGCTTAAGTTTCCTATTTTTCTATATGTAGGAGAGATCTTCTAAGCTATTGAATGATGATGGATGAGAGAGTGTAATTGAGTACTAGTAGAACATTGTGAATGTTTGAAGGACTGTACTTGAGAGAGAGCTCTTAAGGAATAGAGATCTAGTGAGAGATCTTGTGTGCATCTGAGAGAGGTGTGGAAGAACAAAGTTCTTCATTTGTATTCCTATTGTAAAGAGTTTTTAATACAAGTTTTCAGGGTGTTTTCTTGTATATCTTGTTCTGTGCTATTTATCATTTCAGTTACTTATCTATCTGATTTATTTCCGCATTGATTGCTTTCATAAGTGTAATCCATTGTTGGTTGATCCCCAACACTTGAGATAAACTATGACTCAAAAAAACACACAAAAAAATGTTCAGTATGCCTAGGTCAACATAAATAATTGAGGGAAGAAAGTTAAGGAATATTTCTTAAGCCCTATGGAAAATAGTAAGTGGAATCAAATCACACACATAGCTCAAGTATGTCTTGATGTTTAGCCTTAAATCCATTAGTGAAAGGTTTGTTTTAACCATAATTAGATCTAGATGGTAGTTTCTTAGGTCAAATGGAATGGTGACCTCAATGTTTATCTAAACTCAGAGTCTGGAAGTTCTAACATATTTCTATGTTTCCCCTAGAAGTTAGCATTTATTGGGACTAGGATACCCCACTCATTTAAAAAATTAGGGACCCTTGAGAGACTTGTGTATCCATGTTTGAGATATCTAAACATTGAGGTCCCTTTTTGAAATAATTTGAAGATCATCCACTCATGAATGAAACGCATGTGTGTATTTTATAAACCTCTTATTCTAAGCTAACCTAGCTAATAGATTTTCTTAAGTTATCATAGGTTCCTTAGAAGGTATAGAGTTTGGTGTTCAAAAACCCTAGGTACCCTTTAGTTTAAATTCAAATATTGGTGAGAGACAAGTCAGAGGGAATGATTGAATAAATTGGTTAACAAAAGGGTTTATCATGTTTTTTAACATAACCTAAGCCTTTATCCATTTCTTTCCCCTTTATTTTACCTTGGGTATAAATTAACATGCTTTATGCAATCCTTTTTTAAAAAATAACCTAATATAGACTAGGTGATTAATATTAAGGACTTGATATATAATCTTGACCTTAGTCTTAATAATCTATCCTAAGTATTTATGTCCTTAGGCTTAATGGTTATTCCTCCTATCATTTGTAGGATCCAACAATGATTACTCACTTGCCAAATCTAATCAGATGGAGCATATTAATTTAAAATATCTTTATTAAGTAATGTGCATCATAAAAAGGTCAATGATAACTACTCACTAGATTTGATCCAACAACATGAGGCATAGGGAGAAAAGTCAAAAGGTGCATAAATCCTTGAGGGATGGATGCGTGGTGACTTGATAATCAAAATAAGAAAATTAAAGGGACCCACTTAATAAAGGTGTTCAATTAATGATAGGGTTTACCATGAAGATCAATGGCGATCACTCACCTACTAAATTTGGTCAAATTGTGTGAGAGGACCTCTACTCAATTAAAAGGCCCCATAAAGATCAATGGTTTTCACTTACTCACTGGACTTGATCCAACAGTATGAGGACCCCAATGACTTTTCAAATGTATATGAGATTGACACATGGCCAACATGTGACCAAGCTAGTAACTGATAAAGATACGTAGCATGGAAATATTTATGAGGGTGCCAATTGTCATAATTATGAGCCTAAAGATAGATGAGCTAATGGGAGCATAGGAACTTAGATTTGGACTAATGGATCACATTAAACCTAAGATTTTGATCTGATGGAGAAAAATAAAGGAGTCTTTTAAAAGCTAATGGTTAGTATCCAAAGGTAAATTATGAAAATTACCATGAAAGTCCATAATGTTGCCACATGGACTCTACATAAGCATAAAAGGGAAAAATCAAAGATCTTCTGAGATCAAAAGCACAAAGGCATGAAGAAAAAGGTCCCATAAAATTTAGGGCATGTATTAAGTTAAGGCCTAAATAAAATTTCAATTAAAGCTTAAAACCCTAAACCCTCTATAATGAGGATTTAAGTTGACTCAATTAACTTCACCTAATCAAGATAGAATAACTAAGCTTTGAGAAACAAGTGCCTTAGTGAAATTCTTGGAAATCTTGTGAGGACAATTTTGTATCATCAATGGTGGTAAGTAGACAATAATTTAAGATGGAATCTAAGTTCTATCTAACCTCTGACAATCAAGGAAGGGTTTTCAAGGATATGGAGCTAGACTTGGTGGACCTAAATGTCCATGGAATCAAGAACTAGTCTAAATTATTCTTCCTTATGGAATAAGTGCAGCCCATCTCTCAGAAGGAGAGGATAAACACTACTACACATCAAATATTTAGTGATATAGTTTTAATTTAGATGGTATGCCTTCACCATGTAACAACAAAACCTAAGGTAATGTATTGTATCGATGTCCTTACTCCTATTTTCATGGATTGTAGAATATGTGGGGAGTGGATTATTTGAGAGAGAAGAACCAAAAGGGTTATTTGTATCTCCCCCATGGCCTTTTAAACCTATTATAAGCTTCCCTTGCCCCATATTAAAATCCCATCCATGAGAGATTGGACTAACACCTAAGACCTTGATTCAGTCCTCATACCCTGATTAATCCAAGGATCCCATGTTTTCAATTCCCCTAATGGAAAAATTCCTATTGTCTAATTTAGAGAGGGCATCAAGTTATCCATGACCCTAATAAATAGATCCATTTTTATCCCTTCCACTACTTATGTGAACAAATTTTGGGTATCTTATGTCCACTTTATGCTAGGAGATAAATTGACCCCTCATGTGGGAGACTTGATAAACTTTTTCCTGGTCAAGCAATTCAAAACCATTAAAATAAGGACCTATAAGTAATTTTTTATGATGTATTATCTCTTGGATTTCCTCCTAGCCTTTATGACCTTCCCTAGCATAAAAAGCTAGTTGCCTGATGATAGGACCACAATCTCTTACCATTACTCTAAATTGCATATATTCAAGTACAGGAACCACATGAAATTTATTTATGATGGAGTTTTCCCAACCATTTATGAGATAATAATAGGCATCCTTATGTGAATACTATATCCTTTCATCAAGAAATAAATGGAAACCATGGGTGATGTGTGGTACTACCCAAATTGCACTGTGATAAGGACAGAGGGGATCCTAACTTAGCCTTATAGATTACCAATTCATGTCCCCAAAAAGCTTGCAGAATCAGAGATTACCTCTCAGATTATTTAAGGTGTGGATAGTACATGTTAATAAAAGAAGAAAGATCAAGTACATCCCTTCCCATTAGACATTAGCAAAGTCATAATAAGATATTGTAAGTAGATGGAGATCATGGTGGTTCATAAGAATTCCTTTGATTTTCAATTGGATGACCTCAAAATGTGGGACCCTAAGAACAAGGCAATCAACCAAATCTGGGATAGGAAGGTCCCAAAGATTGAATATAGACAACAATTAAGTGTAGGTGATGACATCTACATCAGAGCCAAGAATTTAAAAGAAGTAATTTCTTGAATTGGAGATCACAACATTCAATTGGACCACAGGTTAGTCATGGACAAAAAGCCCTTAGAATAAATATGAAAACTACACCCTTTACATTATCAGTTGTTTTCTAGTCCATCTGGGATTGCTAATCAAAATCGACCTACTGAGGGATAGTCATCATAGCCTCAATAATCAAAACCAACAAGATAATCCTAGGTTGAGTAGCCTATAGATATCAAAGGAAAAGGCAAAACTATGGATAAAGAGCCAAAGATAGAGGATAGACCTAGAGAATGCCATGTACCTTTAGTACTCCCATAAAGACCTTCTTCCCCAATGGAATTCATTAACATGGTTTCCCTTGAAGAAGGAAAAACATTAGAAGGTGCCCTTATTGACATAGTAACTACATATATTTTTGATATGGAGGAGGATCCCTCTAGTGAAGTAGGTAAATAATTGATCATAATATATGGGGAGAAGAGCAAGGTATAATTGGCCTTGGTGCCTCTCGCTCTAAGAAAAAGGCCTAGGTTTACCATTTCTCATCCCATTAGTGAAGTCAATATTTTTAGTGATCAAAATCAAATTCATATAATAGTCATCCCTATCTAGTTTGTCTATGGAAAGCTAAAAAATATCCCATCCCTCTTCCCTTCTTGGGCCTTAATGTGGATTGGTTTTCCTAAAGATGACATCATCAATCTATGGATCAAAGATATAGTAGAAAAAATAAGAAGAGAGAAGATTGCAAATTCAACATATTCATGGGAAATAAAGAATTGACACCTCAGGATCCTCTAAGAGTAAAAGTGTGGAGGTGATTTAACTTTAAAAATTCAAGGAACCAGAGGTTAAGGTGAAATTAAACCTAAACACAGTAACCTTGGAGAGGACCATAATGAGGGTAGCCATGGTGGGCCAGGAAGAGTTCACATTTCAGAAGGTGGAGCCATTCATAAGGTTAACCCCTATTATAGGAGAGAAACTTAGCAAAGATCCCATCCATGAGGAGGATATGGTATGTTTAATTAAGGCTCAATCTCAATAGGCTCGAGTTGGTGTCCAGGGATTAGTGCAAAGAATTAAGAACTTGAACGAAGAAAAGGAGAATTTATAGACTCAAGTCATTCTCTCAATCTCAAACTCCATGATCAATATGATAGATGGGTAATTTTATGACATGTTCAAGGAATTAAAGTCCATGAATTCAAGGTAGATGACCCTTCAAGATCAAGTTGTCTTAGCTAGGGAACTATCTACTCAATGACAAGCCTCTGAAGATAAAATTGCTCAGCTCCATGATATCTAGATTAAGAAGAAAATCCCAAAATTCAAGGCTATCAGTATGGTTAATTTAAGTAACATATTAGGGATTTTTGGAGACAAATTTTAGGCTTTAAATGATTGGCATGCCAAATTTGATGAGCTTATATAAGAATAAAATGAGCTCATTAGTAGAATTGAAAAACTCCTAGTCACCATGCTCAAGGATTATACATGGACTACTACTCTGGGGATTATAACTAATAAAGAATTACATCATAGATCCACCTTGGTGACTCAAGAAATCAGAGGCAAGGGTCAAGGAAAATTAGGAAGGGATAATAGTAGAGTTTTGAACATGATCTTCAATTCAAGGGAGATAATCAATGAAGTTAGGAGCATCAAAAGCCTTGGCTAGGAATGATAATGATTTTGATGAGATGGAAAACTAAGAAGAGGAGTGCATCACTACGATAATCATAGATTTAGGCATAGGGGATGAATAAAATACAAAGGACATGAGAATCTTACATCAGTGAAGGGACCCACCTATAGAATCTTAATTATGTCTTTCTAGCAAGGCAACCTATTTATTTTAAGCATATGCTTGTTTGTTAGTTTGATTGCCTCTAGGTTAGTATGATTGTAAAAGATACTTGTATTATAGTTTTATTAGAGATAACTATCTTTTGTACACATATAGTTGTAAAACTAACTAGTATAGTACCTGGATCCCTATAAAATAGCTTGTATGACCATTTGTAAATGGATAAACTTCAAGATATTTTTACAATGTTGAGTAGTTAATATAAGAGATCAAATAATTATGTAAGAATTGTCTGGTTTTGTCATGTTTAAATTTCTAAGTCTCTCAATTATTTTTCCTATTCTGAATATGAATGATATCAAGAAATATTGATCAAGATTATTAATTAAAAGTTTTCTAACTTGTATATGCTAGGTTAGTTGAAAGAATTAAATTTAGTTCATTTCATTTACTCTATAATAGAGATGTGCTTTAGGTATTTAAGTGTAGAGTAAAACCTTAAAGTAAATTTAATTTTACTTGTATTATCATTCCTCCTTTTGAATCAGGCCTAGTTTGTGGTGAAATGTGAGCTTAGACTACATTATATTTAAAATCATGCTAAAAAAAGATTGAAGTCTTGTCAATATGTTCATAATATAGATTGGAAATCACTATTTCCTTCTTGCCCTACCTTCCCTTTTGCTTCTTTTTTTAATAAATCATAGTAGCTTAAATACATTATCCATAAACAATTTAGTCTAGTTAGTATTATATATTTGGGTTAGTTTATCCAAACTTTTCAAGAATGGTACTAAGATGGCCCCCTACCATCAAAATTTATAAATATTGTGGAATAGTCCATGTTGATTTTCCACTATTTCCACCACAGGCATCTCAATTGCCAAATACCTATAACTCATGATTTGAATCTTTAGATTCTAAAATGAGAAGTGTTATTTAAACACTAGAAAGCACTTGTGGTTTATTAATAAGCATCAAAACCACCCTTTTGGTAGATGAGAAGGACCAAACTAATGATATTGACTAAAAAAAGTGAGGGGGCATGATGTCATGATCTTCAGGTGGTGAAAGTAGTTAGATTGGTAAGGATGGGATATCTTCCTCCATGGTGGTAATGGGCTTGGGTGAATTAGTGGGTTCTTTAGGTGGTTCATACCCAAGGCCAAATGACTCATGAGGTTGAATTTTTTTGATATGGGATAACTCATGAGGCTCTTGTTCATAATGACCAAGTCCAAATCCTTTCTAAGCACATTTATGAAGATACAACTTAGCAAACATTGGTCTACTAAGAGAGGAAAAGTTAGAGGTAAATGGTTAGATGGATGAAGTAGTGGTAGGGGATAGAATTGGTTGATCAATTCCCCTATAAACGAAATTTTTTTGATGGTTAAGGATCCCAAAGGGGATGATGGTTCTAATGTTAGGGTTGTAGGAAGGGTCATGTCTAAGATTCCCATATTCTTAGTGAGTAGAGAAGGCATCCAAGCCTAAGAGTCTATATTCCCTAAGGAAAATATATTGTAATGTGGTTACCATGGGGATATCTATAGGAATTTAGGAAGAATGGATAGATGAGCTAGTAGAAGATTCATCAACATTTGGTGTGGAAGTGTCACAGGTTTTGGTTGGTGGGGTTGTGTCATTAGAAAATGGTTATGAGGTGGATAAAGGAGGAAGAAGGATGTCATTAGGCTATATGTCATATTGTAAGATGTGAAAAGACTAGGGTCAACTTGGATAGTCATAACTTGCCCTTTGTGCTCAAATTTGACACATCGATGTAAGGTGGAAGGGACACAACTCATGGTATGAATCCAAAGGTGCCTGAGTAAAACCTTGTATTGTAATTCTCCTTCTACAACATAAAAAATTTAGGAATGTTACAGGGACCTACATAGATATGGAGGATAATTGTACCCAAGGTAGTAGTCATGGTATTATTGAAAGAATGACCACTGTGATTTCATACATGATGTTCATGGGTAAGTGCAGCTGGTCATAAGTGTGGGAGTAGATAATATTGATGTTGTATCCTGCATCAATCATCACCCTTTTGATGAAATTTTGATTAATGTACAACATAATAAAGAGGGGGGGTTAGGATCCTCCAAATGAATAGAAGGTATTTTTGAATTTTTGAAGGTGACAAGGTTGGAAGTTTGAAGGGAACCAAAAAAGGTGGCTAGAGGTTGAGGTTCATTGGGTTGGACCTCGATGGATTGAAAGTCATCTATGAGTGCTTGGTGGTGATAGGGAGAGGTAGAGACTAAATTATACAATATCATTTTTGTTGGAGTTTGATGAAGTTGCTTGAGAATAGCTTTTCATATGGCTATTGTAAATGGGTTAGGGTATGGTCGGTTAGATGGGGAGGAACCTAAGATAAACACCTTGGGTTTGTTTGATGATAGAGATGGTTGAGTATTGTTGGCTTGGGAGTTTGGGGAGGAATAAGTTAGAGCAATGGATGCCGTATCCTTCCCTTTATCCTTTTATTGTGATCTTGTGACCGCATTGATTGTATCGATAACATGAGAGGTTGAGGTAGTGAAGTTGTCCAACTCACCTTTATTCTTAGGTGAAGGTGGAGGAGTGGGTAGGTTTTGGGTAGGTATGGTTATTATTTGGGTCAGTAGGGGTGGCATATGAGGTTCATCTATTAATAGATCATCCTCATCATAAATATAATGGATAAGAATTTGGAGAGATTTATAGTTCTTCATGTCATGGCCAGGTGTCCTATGATATAGGCAAATAAAATTGTCATTGAACCATGATGGTTTAGGATGTGAAGGGTCAAAAGGTTTTATGGGTGGTAAGGCCAAGGAAGAGGTTTTCAATAACCTTTGTAGAATGGTTAAATAGTACTCAGCTAAAGGTGCTAAATATTTAGTGGCTTTTTCTTTGGGTGTTGAAGTAGAAGGTTGTTTGGATGTGGGTTTGGTGATAGGTGTCTTAGGTAAGGCGGTATGATTTGATGTTTTTGGTTTAGACAAGATGGTTGATGAGTTGGATGTAGAGGATGGAAAGATAGGTAACTTAGGAATCATCAGTGTAGTGAAGAGAGGTGTCTTAAAAATAAAATATGAAGGTGTGACCAACAAAGGTGGTGGGTTTTTGGTTAAAATAATGGGCTTCATGCTCAAGGTAGAGGGATGAGGACCCAAAATGGAGGGTAAGTTTGAGGGAGGTAAAATTCAAGGTTTTGGGCCTTTTGGTGGTTTTACCTCTTTGGTTATTTTGGTTGCCAATTTTTTAAGGGGTTTTGGTTACTTGGGTCTTATTTTTAATGGCTAAGCCCTTAGGTGGAGGAGAAGGAATGATTCCTTTACCTTTGTCTTGGTTTTTGATAGAAGGTTCTACAATTAGATTTTGGGTGGATGAAGTTATCTTCTCTTGTGAGATAGCTTCCAAAGATGGAGTGGATGGTTCTATGATAGGGAAGGTAGGTGTGGTATCCTCAAATGGAGGTGTGGGTATGATGGCTCCCTTTGTTTGGGTGTCTAAAGGAATAGAAGATAGTTTCTCCCCTTCCATTAGGGGGATGGGGAAAAATGTGTTTGAGTTGATGTTTTCTTCAATAATGGATTTATTATTAACCACATTAATAGTATGTGACTCATGGGATGGTTTGGTTTATTATCATGATAAGGGATAGAAGGATCATGATTAGGAAAAGGCTTGTGGAATATGTTAAGGGCCTAGTTTGGTGGTGTATTGGGATTATACAACATAAGCTCCCCCTTATCAATGAGGGATTAGATAAGGTATTTGAATGTATTTCACTTATTTATGTCATGTCATATGACTTGGTGAAAGGCGCAATGATCATTCTCATTATACCAACTCGATATGAGGTGAGAAGCATCAAATTATTGGGGTGGTTTAATTGGTGCAAGTTCGATGATATTGGATTTTAGTAACCTTTACAAAATAGAAGGATAGGGATCCCTAAGTGGAGTTAATTTCTTATGATTATTCAATTTTGGTTCCTTTGGTTTTGGTTTAAATAATTATAAGAATTAAAGGTTTGGTTCTTTGGGTTCTGTTGGCTGGTAGATGGTGGTGGTGTAGATTTGAGGATAATATAAATGGTGGTTTCTTTATTTTTAGTGTTGGGATTGGTTTGGTTTTTTGGTTTGGATGAAAAGGTCTCATTGGGTTTGTAAGTTGAGTTCTTGCTCTTCAACTTTAACCTTCCTTCATCAATGGCTCTGTTATCTAGCTTACGAGCCATGGTAAAATCTTCATCAAAGGTCTAGAAGCTTTGAACACGTAATGTAGATGAATTATGTTTTACACATCATTAGGTGAAGAGATCTATAATCTCAAGTTGAGGCAATGAAAAGGAAAGTTGGTTGATTAGGCTCCTCTAATGAGCCACAAAATTGGCAACAGATCCATCTTTGAATTACCAAATGGAATAGAGGTTGATAATAGAAAATTTCTTGGATATATTGATCAAAAATTGATCCAATAAGTTTTGGGCTAATTGGGTGAAAAAGAGGATGGAATGTTTGTGTATGGCACTATACCAATCCAATGTTGGTCTAGATAATGACATAAGAAAGGTTTGGAGGAAAAGAGTGTCATCTTGGAAATCAAGTAACATGAATGCCTAAATGCTCTTAAATGTTTTTTAGGGTCTTTTTTACTATTAAAATTGGTAAATTTTGGAAGTACCACCAGATTTCCCTAAATTTTTTTGTCTAATTTTCACTTTTTCTTAAGTGTGAAAAGATGAAACTAGTTAAGAAGGGTGTGGAAGAATACCTATTGAATGTGTATTAATATAATATAATTTATTGTGGAGATATCCTCTTTGGCTCGAGAACATGACCTAAAAATAATAAAACACTAAAAGAAAATTTTTTGTTAGACAAGTAGATGGGTGGATTGCCTAGCATGAGCTAGATCCTAGAAGCGAAAGCTTTCTAGGAGGCTGTCAATCCACCTTGTTTAAAACACTTAAGTGGTATATTTGAATTAAATGAATATAAAAATATAATAAAATAAAATAAATAATAGAAAATTAATTGAGAGCATTAGATGCTTTGCTAAGTTAACAAAAATGAAGCAACTAGTTTGATTATACTAATGTTGAAAATTGGTTAATACAAGGTTGTGGTTTTGGGTTTGGTAATTTGATAAGGGTTAAAATATTGGTTTGGTTGGGGTTGATTGAGATAATAAAATGAGAGGGATATATTTTTTAAAATATAAAACAAAAATTAACTAGGGTATCAAAGGGATGAGGGGGCAAAGAGGGTGAAGGTGGCAAAGGTGCAAAGAGGGCAAAGAGGTAAATGGAATTACAATGGCAGAGGTGGTAAAGGAGGTCAATGGATTAAGATGGAAAGTGGATTAAGGGGTAGAGGTTGAGATAATAAAAGGAAACACTTAAATAAATAAATTAAATTAAATAAACCAAATAAGGTTACCTTAAGGCTTGTTAATGTGGTTGATGTTGTTGATGATGTGATGAAAGAATCCCATGGTAATTTTGACAGAGCTTCATTGCTTTGAATTCTTTTACTCCAAGATATGGGTGACCTATAAAATGATGACCTCATTCAAATAACTAAAAAAATATGTTAATAACCAAATACTAAATTATAACTTAACCTTAGGTGAAGGAGAGGAGGGGTATTTATAGCATTTGTTGTCAAGAACCATGCCAAAAGAGGGAATAGTAGAAGTATGGTGCCATTTCCCATGTGGTGCATGAATCAGTAAAATATGAGGGTATTGGTATTTCAACCTTGATAATGGGTCTCCTATTTGGGTTGGTGTGTCTCCAACCTTGCACATGAGTCCAATTTTGAATGGGAATCATGCACATGGGTCTAAATGAGGCTAAAAGACTTTTAACCACCCTTTATTGTCTTCATCCAAGCACTTAAAGAGATGCCACACAAAATGTGGTGTCATTTTCCATGTGGGTGCATGAATGAGTCAAAATATGAGGGTTGTGGGTATGCCACCTTGATCATGGGTCTCCCATTTGGGTTGGTGTGTCTCCCACCTTGCACATGAGTCTAATTTTGAATGGGAATCCTGTACATGGGCCTAAATGAGTCTAAAAGACTTTTCACCACCCTTTCTTGTCTTCATATAAGGACTTAAATAGATTCCCAAAAAAATGTGGTGCCATTTTCCATGTGGGTGCATGAATGAGTCAAAATATGAGGGTGGTGGGATTCCCACCTTGATCATGGGTCTCCCACTTTGCTAGAAAGTCAAAAATGGGTGGATATAGTTCCCTTTGTCTTTTCCAAAGTACAAATGAGGTGGGTATCCCATTTTGAAGGCCACTTTCATGTGTGAATAAAAAATACATGTTGAATTATTGTTCCTTAAGGGGAAATTTTCCATATTTTAATAGGAGACCCTTGTGATGTTTAAATGAGGTCAATAAGCACCTTGGGAAAGGGTCCTAGGTGGGGTATGATGTCCCACATAAATCCACCTCAATTCTAATCCATATCACTTGCCATATCACCTCCAAAATCAAACTCTATGTCACATGCCATGTCACTTACCATGTCATCATGAATAGTGATAATGGGTCCCACAATGAATAATGATAGTAAAAAGTACTTTTGTATAGTAATTTCAAATAGTATTTTTAAATAATACTATGTGAATAGGATAATAGTGATTTATTTAGGTTAAGAGGGGTTGGTTAAGGGTTAGGAAATTTTAGGGGGTATTTAGGGGTTCCTAAGGCATTTAGTCATCAAAAAATGTAAGTGTATGATTTACTAGTGTCTATAGACACATGCATCAATGTAGGTATTTTTCTAAGATGCAAGTGTCCAATGAGCAATAAAATAGGTACATCATTAAAACATGTAGAGGCATAAAATAATTAGGTTTTAATCATTTTGGGAAAGATAAAAGGCCTAGATCATAAAGATAAGAATAATCAGACTAAGAGATAGGACAAGGGGAATACGAAAGAGCATATGTGAGAATCATAAAAGTGGAAAATATCTAAAATTGAAAGGAATATACAAGGTCTGAGTTTTCTAAGTGTAAAATACTTAAGTTCTGTATAATTTATAATAGTTTCTAAACATTATTCATAATTATATAAAATTTATTATCTTTTATCTTTGCAAGTTCTAGACCTATACTTATTTTTCATCTTTAGATACACTTGCATCCCAATCAGACACTTATGTCAATACAAGTATCATGTGCCAACACAAGTTATTAGTGCCATAAATTAATCAAATTTTCAATTTTAATTTGTCCCTATGGTGAGTCTAAGTGTTTTAATTTGATATATTTCCTAATAGGATTGGTATAAATGAATGATCAATCCTCGTTCATTAACCACCTAGCATATATCTAACAATTCACAAACCAAGTTACCAGAAGCACTCAACCAAACATTCAAGTGAATAAAGTTTCCTTATTTTTTCCTATTTCAATATTAGTCATTAGGACAACCCATATATAGGTTTGAAGTAATGAAGGAGCATACCATGAGTCATATTTTCTAAGTTACTTGGTAGGTAAATGTTTTACTTACTTTCCACATATTTCACCCTTATGAACACATAAGCCAATACATTAGGGGATAAGTACATCAGTTTGAGGTCCTCTTTAGAGTAGTGGCTATGTAGGAAATACCCACTGATAGAGGGTTATGTGGTGTTATCTCATCACTATGAGCCTATTAACCCATTTTTCCTGATGCCTCTATGAAAATAAAGAGCCAGGGTTTTGATTATTTGATAAGAGTGATAGCTAATGATCCATATCTGAATTAACAAAAGCAAAAGAAACATATAATCTAGAATATTCTATTTTGTCACATCTATATATAGTAGGTATTTCTTACTAAACATGTTTCTAAGTCAAATAGAAGGGGCATAACCATACAAGGTCAACACAAGTGTTTGATTCCATAGAGGTCAAAATTCAAAAATTTGGTCACTAATCTAGAATTTAGATCTAGACTATTTCCATCCTATTCCACATCATATCTACATACACATATTAAACCATCTAAGTACTCTTATTTATCATTTATTTTAATATAAATCGATAGTTTTCTTTACTATTATTAGCATATCTTAGAATTTGAATTTAGAATATTATTTATCTAAGTTTTCAATTAATTATCTTGCTATATATTTGTTTATCACCCTTGTGCTTATTAATTTCTATATTATTAGCCTTATACTATATTGACCCATCTAATTTTAGGGTAAAATATTTGGGTAAGAAAACCACTATGTTTTTTTGTGCAAAATGAGTGCCTAGAAAGGATCAGACCCTTTGATATTTCTTCATTAAAACACTTGGATTAGACCATGCATGTTGCAATCCTAATTAGAAGAGGAGTGTTCTTAAGAACTCAAGGTGTGCTTGATTCCGTAATTGATCAACTCATAGTATAGTATCTTGTAATCCTTATATGAATGCTAATAGATCATTATAGTGTAAAAATTAGTGAAAAATATGTACTAAAGGTGAATCAATAGTTATATATGGAATAATATTCAATTCTAATACAAAAATGGTGAAAATAGCATGATCTAAGTCTAGTATATACAACATAAATAATGATAGGGATTTCTATTCCTTCTACTAAAACTAATGCAAAACTGAGAGAGGAGTTGGTCATATGCCACATGTATGCCCCAAATATGATATATGTATGCAAATAGATTTTAGAACTAAGAAATATAAAGTGATTTTATGAGAAAAAAACCTATGTGATAACCTAAAACACATGATACACATGATGCCTCTATATGATAAAAATTTGAGACAAACCTAATTACAAACTATGATGAACTAAGAAAATTATTTATTTTACTATCTTTGCACTGGGTTTTTGTAGCTTAGTCTCTAATACAAGCCACTATATATGCCCTCTCTTTTGAGGTGAGATGTGAATCATGTATAATAACTTAGTTCAAACTAAAAAACATTATGTGAATGATGTTATATAAAATATTTAAATCTAAGTAATAATGATAACATTGAAGATCATGGCATTGTTATAAATAAACTAATAAATATAGTAATGTAATATGCATTTAGAACTAAGCATACATAATGCCATGTCAATATAGATGTTAGCAATTAAGCACAGAGTAAACAATAATCATATATATATATATATATATATATATATATATATATATATAACATTTGAAAATTATATAGATCAACTTGAGGAGGATACATGATATTCATCATGGATTGAAAAGGTGTAAAGATGTGTTATATCCATCATGGCATCAAAAAAGTGAGAAAATAATATTCATAGCCATGACACACACAAACAAAGAGTATAATAAATAACACACAAGAATTCTAAGGGGATACATACAAGGTACATGTTCAAATGTCACTTACACATATAAAAGCACATAGTAAAGCTTAGAGACATAATCAATGACATTTTAAAATGTACATAATCCAAATAAGTTTAATACATAGAAAACATGAAGTAATAATCAACACAAAGCATGCATGAATAAGTTAATTTGATCTAAATAAAAAACTTGGTAATATTAGTATTTTTAACAACTCAGGTATCCAATAATATATCAATGTGAAAGTAAGTGACCACTAATGATAGATTTTGCATAATGTATTAAACTAAAGTATAAACAATATGTATAGTAATAGAATAATAAAACATGTGTAATAGTATGCTCCTAGTGAAATTTTTGATATGTAAACAAGTTTTAGAAGGCCTGTTACTGGTTTGGATTTAAGAATTGATAGTTTGTGTTCACTAAGACAAGTTTTCTATAATTAGATAAGATTATAGTCTGTTACTATCTATAACATAGTAGTTTTGTCTATGTATTTATTCTAGGTTTAATATAGTATCACCAACTATAATTGCATGTATAAGTGGCAACCTATATGTTCTGTAACTCATTCATGTGTAATTTTTTATCATATTTGATATAAAATAAATATTGATAAATATTTCATATAGTGAAAACAATTTAATTGATGTAAATGCACTACACATATCATGCATAGGTCCTCATTTTTAATTTTATGCTATAATTCTTTTTTGTATTTTTGCATATATGAAACTAAAAAAAAAAAGAGAAAGTAACATACTAACCAATGAATCACACAAGATATACATAGTCAATTAGTCTTATATCTAGCATCATAAGGATGACCTCTCATGAATGTAAAGTATCATGCCATTATGGAGGAATAGATCTCAACTCAGAATCTAAAAATTGATCTAGCATTATAATATAAGTACCACTCCCATGATGATAACTTATAACATGTTGTGTATGTTTCTTAATATTGTGAACTCTAGTAATTTTTGGACCCCATCATGGAGCTTATTAACTCTATGTTGGTTTCATTTATGGAACAAGCTTGGTGATTTATAATATCAATCTAGGACATGGTGGTGTAGAGAGTGGATCTCTAGAATCTATGACACAACATTAATTGAGTGTATTTTCAAGGATAGGTATCCTTGGAAATTTGGACACTTTTTATAAGCTTTATAATTAGGTTTAACCTTTTGAGGTTATTCAACTAGAATATGCCATGTAGGAACAATAATCTTTGGTTAGAGGTGGTATTCATATGGAATACTATAAACAATGATGACCTCATTAGAAATTATATATTTAAAATATTTATGTAATATATTTGGAATTACATGAATATTCTAAATCTAAGGGAATGTAATAAAATATTGAAAAATCACCCACTTGATACTACTATAAACTTGGTGACCACATGTATTGTAATAGACTATAGCAGTAACATAATCTTATCAATAAAATTATGAATATGGAAATCAAAACATTTAATGAATATGTTTGTATGAATTAAATTATTATGTGTATTTAAGATGATATAAAAGTGTGATAATACACATATTCACTCTTGATACACATATTCACTCTTGAGCCATTTTCAACCATAACACTATCTATAGGCTAGTGATTGATGTGAGCTCAAATGAATAAATAGTGAAAAACATTACCATCATCAACTATCATATGATCTTAAAATGTGATGAGTGTTCTATATGGAACATAATTATCATAAGTACTAATGATTGAATTTAGATGATGTGCCTCTATATGAGGATGATAAGAATCTAGTGGAGGGTGTGCATTGTATGTGTAATGCACTCCCAAAGTATCTATTATTTTTATATTTGTGTTTAGGAAAGGATCATTGAACATCTTCAGTTTTTATTATCACTTGGCTGTGATTTTTAACTAATTATATATGTACTCACATCGACGATGTTTTCATATATCATATTTTGTATCTTATGTCTTAAACTAATGCATCTATTATGTAAATTGAAAAAGGCATTCTAATCAAATCCTTTTGAAGAGGCTTACTCACATTAATCTCTTTAATGAGAGGGAATGATATGAGATTGCATTCCAATAAATTTTGTAATACCTTGTATGAGATTCTATCAAATTGGTAAATTATCTCCTTAGAGGAGCTAATAATAAAATACATGGAATAGGATATGAAACTACATTCATTTTTTCCTTTTTATCTCTCTTTTTATAAATTGGTCCCACCTTGTATGGTGGATTACTTGGATTCTTGGCATGGGAATTAGAAACTACATTGGTTTCATACTTTAACTTATCATTTTCCAACAATTTGACCTCTCTTTCCTTTATTATGTGAAATAAACTTGTGAATGAGAGAAACTTCTTAAACATAATGGATTCATCTAGTGGTGAAAGAAATTTTTTCTTGAATATGTTTTACAATTATTTATCTACCATAGGTTTATTTATCTTAGATATAGTGGTCTTATAATATAACGAATATTTTGAGATAGGCTCATTAGATTCATGTTTAAGATGAGAAATTTGAGCATATGAAATATTTTCACTTATATTTATTGGGAATTGTGCAATGAAAAAAATTATAAAATATTTAATGCATGAATTTACTAATGTATTAAATATTAAAACCATATAATTTCATATTAATTTAAACTTATTGTAACTAACTTAGTCAAAAATCTATCATTGGACACATAATCCAAAGATGTGTGGAATTATCTCAAATATTACTTGAGGTCACCTTTTCCATCATACAATGTAAGATTAGGTGACACAAACCAATTGATATAGGATATGCTAAAATATATTGAGGCAATGGAGTATGAAATAAAGTCTATGAATCAAGTTCATGATTAGATTTAAAAGCACTTTCTTCCATTTTTAACAACTTAGTTTGTAGATCAGTAATGTTCTGCATAAGGGATTGTACAACATGAATGAAATGTGTACTAACCAAAGGTGGTGTATCAAATTACTAAGTATAAAATTTAATATTATGTTGAAACCCTTGATTTACCCCCAAATTAGATGGAAATACCAAATTTGTGTTGAATGATTTAGAGGAAGTTAAGTTACTTATAACTATAGAAGTCTCATAAGATTGGCATTTATATTATTTCTTCTCTCTAATATTTTTTGAAGAAAATCCTTATAATTTTCCTGTATCCATGTCATTAAATATATTAATTTATTCTTCCATTATTTTATTATCAACTAAAATTTGAAAAATTTCAACTTTAATATAAATTAATCTAGCACTTCATCTAAGATAGGTAGAAAAATCTACTTATATCTAATAAAATATTAAGTACAAACTTAGAAGATTATTTTTTAAAAAGATTTAATCAAATATAAAACCCTCATTACAATAATTAAAAATAATAAAAGGAGATAAAACCTAGGAATACCTAAGGGTTAGGGTTTTTTAATATTCAATCAATAGATGAGTTCACATATGTTTTATCAAATTTTTGATTAAAAGATTTTTACTTTAATTAGACAATATGTTATGTAAAATTATAATGTATAAAATAATAATAAATTAATAATTCCTAATTTGGAATTTTATAAATATATAAATATGTGAAAACTTTAAAGTACCAAAGAGTAATAACTTAGTTGGAAATAAAACATGCAAGACTATGATTATGACTTAGAAACTGACTATATGAGTTCAATATGAATTAAGAATAAGGATTTAAATCCTCTTAAGACAAGGCCATTTTATCTATATAATGTTGGCCTAAGTTTTTATCTATAGAGAGTGCTAGTATTTGGTAGGATTTTTTTTCTTTTGCGTAAATTTAGATCAATAAGCCTTCTCCTAGAATTTATGTGTGTGTGATTGAGGTTACTTGATTCACTATAGAAGATATTTATGCCTTATTCTTTACTTAGATGCTCAATAGACCATGAGGGATAAAATAAATAAAAGTAAAAGTAGGTTAGTGTTTGAAGTTATGTTTAACCTCAACACCACCAGTGTTTATCACTATTTACATGCAAATACTCCAAAGAGGGATAAAAATCCATGTAGTTCTCCCATGATATAGTTGTGTGTATGAAAAATTTGTGTAATGTTATGTGTTGGTGTAATCCTAGTATAATTAAGTTCCTTAAAATTTTATAATTATTTTTAAGGTATATTAAAACTTATCTCAAGGCTACTTGGGTTATGTAGACTCAAAATTGGGAAGATTAGGTGTTTTAATCTCAATATGCAATTAGATATTCCAGTGATTTTCAATAATATGGGCCTTTAGTGAATAATGGTTATAAAATGTGGCTTTATAATGATATTTTTGTAAATTCCTTCAATGGGGATTATAAAACATGTAAATTGACTCATTAGGTGCATTTAAATTTGAACAAATAGTCTTTATTTAGTGGGAGGGTATCCAAAAAATTCAAACACTTCCAGTGAGTGGAATAGTCTTGAAGGAGTGGCCTTGTCCAAAGAGTAGAGATAGATAAACTAAATAATGTGTATTAGTTTGATAGTGAGTTTAGGATGCTTGGAATGGTTAATAGGTTTATCCATAGGATTAAAAAAGGTTTATATTTCCTTCATTAGGGAAATTTAAAAATCAATGCAATGAAACATACTACCCTAAGCGTAGGACCTCTTCATCCAAATCAAGGGTGAATAGAAAAATAAATATGAAGACAAAACCATGAAAATTATAAATTCCTTTATAGATTCTTCACTTTTTGAATGCAATCAGAATGTGACTCATAATGTAGTATCAAAGGTTCTTTATCAATGTCATATTTGAAAAATTGAGTATCTCCCTTTGATAACTTTGAAGAATAGTTTGATAAGAAGTTGAATTGATGCACATGGTGGCTCTAAAACTTGGCATAGATTATCTATAAATATTTAGCATCAAAAAGTAAGAGGGATTCCCATTTATTTATAGGCACAATGATTGAACATGATCCCTTCATCTTGTCTCTTAGATGAATGATCGATAATTCACCCCAAGGCATCACATGGATCAAGACATGGATCACCAATATGATCCCTTCATCTTGTCCAAGATGAAGGGTGGAGGATATTATTAAAAATATCCTAAGGTTGATTAATATTATCCCTTCATATTGTATGCAAGATTAAAGGTGGATAATGCCCCTCAAAAATATATTGAGGGATGAAATGATAGCCCTTCATCTTGTTTCAAATATGGAGGGTAGAGAATCCATCTCAAAAATATATTAATTCATGGAATGAAGGCCCTCCATCTTGTATCCAAGATAAAGGGTGGATAATGTTCCTTAGAGAGTGATTTACATGAGGTGGAAAAGGGAGAAATTAAATTAAATGAAATTATAGATTCCAATCCCATAGAATTTATAATAAGAGGAAAGATTAATTAAACTCATAAAAAGTATTAGTTTAATTAATTGATATGAATATGAATTTATTTTATTTGATTATAATAAAAATAATTGGTTAGTTGACTAAAGATGGAAATGACTAGTGGTGATGAGAAATATGAATAGAGTGGCAATTTAATGATCAAATACGATGAATTATCCCAATTAGGTATGACCCACGATGAATTAGAACTCATACATTAGATGTACCAAAAAATTAAGATGAACATATGATATTATACCAGTTTGTGGGAATTCATTTCATTTTGAAAATTTGACATGGAAGTGATTAAAATAGAGTGTCTACATTTTCCCCCTATTTGAGGAGGTGTTACAAGACATAAATGAAGTAACATCTTAAATATTGATAAAAGTGTTAAAATGAGTGGATGAAAAATTAGATAATGAAATATAGATGTTATAAATTTAACATTTTTACTAAATTTGTTATCAATCAAGTTCAAATATGTCCCAAAATGGCCCTTGGTAATCCCTAGACATCCCCTCGAAGGGATAGTCAAAAAATATTTTTAGAAGAGTGGACTTGTGAAATGATGAAATGGTAGCATTAAGAAATCCTAAGAGGAGAAAAACATTAAGAAGATAGAAGAAAATATGAATATAAATGGAAATAAAAGATAACATTAAGCCTCTAGAGAATAATGAACAACATACCATGTCTTGGGTGGAATTTTGAAATTGGATACTATATATTCACCTTATGGAGGTAAATTGATTAATTTTTACCTTGGCCATTCAAAAAAATATCTTTAAGATTTGCATGAAAGTGAGCCAAATAAAATGGCTCATAGATCATGTATGATATTGATTTTAGACCAAGTGTGAGATTTCATAAAGGAATGGGGAACAAGACCACTGGTAGGTACCTTTTTTATGTTTAATTAGTATTTAAACTCATTTATTACATATAAAAGTAGGTCAAACAAAAAATTCACTATGTTTCATAATGGCAAATTCAATTTCAAAAATTATGAATTAATCTATGAAATTTGAGAATTCAATGTGAAAACAACAAATTCAACCTTGAAAATGGGGAAAATGCACCTGAAAATGGTGATTTGACCAAAAATGGCAAAATGGCACATAGAATTTTAGAAAGTGATGAATTTGACCATGAAAATGGTGAATTGGTTGTGATAATAATTAAAATGCCCAAAATAATAAAAAAATTTCCAAATGGTGAAAATGCTCATGAAAATAATGAAATGGTCCTATAATCAACAAAATGGACCTGTCACATGGAAAATTCACCATAAAATGGTGAAAATGACTAAGCCAAACTGGAATGGGAAAAAATAACCTCATAAGTGGTGAACTCACATGAAAATGGAACAAATTACCCTATAAAATGGTGATTTCACCTAAAATTAGAAAAAAACATCCTAATGCTTAGAAGAAAATAAATTAATCAAGGAAAAGATTGAGAAAGCTAATGATAATTTGAATAGAAGGGTAAATACAAGACAGTATGAGAGGATTTTATGATGAGGATTAGGTTTAAAATGACTTGATTAAGTGAATTTATCAAAAATAAAATTGATTAATGAGTAAAATTTTATTAAATTAGATATATATGACTAAATTTAGCTACCTTGTTATATTTTAGGAGTAGGTGGATGTGTTCATAGCATGCTAGAGGTGATATCACATTCTATGGTAGGTAACAATATAGATATAGGATATTAGTAGCTTTTTTGTATTGATTAGCCTCTTATACATGGTGAGGATGCTGATGATTAGGGCATATTAGGAGTTTCTCAGTTCCCTTGCTGAGAGATGGTGATTTGATCCCTCTATATTCTAGTTACTAATAGGAAAAATGACCATCACATTGGAAGATGTTTGGCATATATTATAAGTGTCAATTAGAATCTAGTCACTATATTAGCTATCACTTGGGATTATATAGGATATGCTAGAGGACTCTACTAGCCACATTTACATTGAGATGGTATGAGAAGGATACATCGATATTGATGAGATCAAGCTAAATATGGATGTGCTATGAGATGGGGAAGTGAAGGCTAATCCCCCACCACTAGAAGTAGTTGATAGACTGGTGATTATTTTTATGGCTATTACCGATATCCTTACATTACCTGACAAGAGTAGATAATTCTTCAACATGGGCCTAGGAGGAGTGGTTAAGGATACATTAGATAAGATATTACCATTTTAATCGGGACCTATCATACTATCATAGCCATACCATGATTTACATTTTATGATATTTTAAAGAGGATGTAGTATAGGTACTTCCATATTGATCTAAATTTGGGCATGGGAGCATAATTATATTGAGATACTAGTGGCATAGAAATAAAGGAGGGACCCAAGGATTTGATGGCCTTCATTTTATACTAAGTTAGACCCATACATATGGGACATATGGGTATCCATGGTATTATAGATGATCCATAGATGAGATGATAGTAGAAGATCTAACGTTGAGATCATACTTAGGTATTCAATACTAATGGGTTGAGGATGTAGAGTATACATAGTATATGACCATGGTTTACTACATTATTGGTCTACATGACTATAGTATTGAGAGGTCTAGACTAGATAGGGTGCAACATTAGTTTAGGTTATAGTAATATATACCCACAAGTCCACATCATTTTTCCCATGTGACCAAAGAAACATATCATTGTGGAATAGGAGTGGATCAGGAAGAGGTAGTGGATAGTTTTGGTTTGATTCCTTAGGTGTATTAGGCCTAGATAGGGTGTTAAATAGATACAAGAGTGATTATAGTGTATGTGACATGGTGGGCCTAACATTGGCCATAGAGATTGACCACTCTAGTTGGTGGTGATCAAGGATAGAGAGCTCAGGCATAGGCACATGTATCACTATGGGTTTAAAGGTCAATCCCCATAGTGATTTTATAATTCACATGATCCCTTCATCTTGAATCTTATATTAATGGTGGATCATTCACCGCAAGTCATCACATGGATAAAGAGATGGATCACTAATATGAGCCCTTCATCTTGTCCAAGATGAAGTATGGAGGATATTCCTCAAAATATCTCAAGAGGGATTAATATAATCCAATCATATTGTATGAAAGATTAAAGGTGGTTAATGCCCCTCAAAAATATATTAAGGGATCAAATGAGATCCCTTCATCATTTAAATCCATCTCAAAAATATATTAATTGGTAGAATGAAGGCCCTCCATCTTGTCTCCAAGATGGAGGGTGGAGAATGTTCCTTAGAGAGTGTTTGACATGATGTAGAAAAGGGAGAAAATTAATTAAATGAAATTATAAATTCCATATGAAATTATAAATTAAAATCCCATGGAGTTTATAATTATATAAATGATTAATTAGACTAATCAAAAGTATTGATTTAATTAATTGATACGGATATGAATTTATTTCATTTTATTATATTAAAAATAATTGGTTAGTTGACCAAAGATGGAAATGACCAACGGTGATGAGAAATATGAATAAAGTGGCAATTTAATGATCTAATACAGTGAATTACCCTAATTAGGGATGACCCAAGGTGAATTTTAACTCATACATTAAATGCACCAAAAAAATTAGGATGAACATATGTTATTATACCAGTTTGTGTATAGTTTGTGTGAATTCATTCCATTTTGAAATTTTGATATGGAAGTGATTAAAATAGAGTGTCTACACTTTTCCCCTATTTGAGGAGGTGTTACAAGACATAGATAAAGTAATGTATTATTAAATACTGATAAAAGTCTTAAAATGAATGGATGAAAAATTACATAATGAAATAATAGATGCTATAATTTTGACATTTTTACTAAATGTGTTATCAATTAGGTTAAAATATGTCCCAAAATATCCCTTAGTAATCCATGCATGTCCCATTGAGGGAATCATCAAAACATATATTTGGATGAGTGGACCCATGAAATGATGTAATGGTAGCATTAATAAATCCTAAAAGGAGGAAAAAATGAAGAGGATAAAATAAAATATGAAGATAAATTGACATCAAAGTTATAATTAAGCCTTTAGAGAAGAATGCCCAACACACCATGTCTTGGGGTGGAATTTTGATATTAGATATTATATATTCACCTTGTGGGGGTAAAATTAATTCATTTTTACCCTAGCCATTCAAAAACTTATCTATGAGATTTGTGTTAAAGTGACCTATAGAAAATGGCTCATAGATGAAGTATGAGATTGCTTCCAGACCACCTGTGAGAGTTCATACAGGCATGGGGAACAAGACCACTAATAGGTACCTTTATTTTTATGTTTAATTAACATTAAACTCATTTATTACATATAGAAGCAGGTTAAACAACAAATTCAATATTTTCATAATGGAAAATTTGATTTCAAAAATGGTGAATTCATCTATGAAAATGGAGAATTCAATGTGAAAACAATGAATTCAACCCTGAAAATGGTGAAAATGCACCTAAAATGGTGATTTAACCAAAATGGCAAAATGGCACATAGCATTTTAAAAAGTGATGAATTTGACCATGAAAATGGTGAATTGGTTGTGATAATAATGCAAATTCCCATAAGAATAACAAATTTTCCAAATGGTGAAAATGCTCAGGGAAATCATGAAATGGTCCTGTAATCAACAAAATGGACCTATCAAGTGGAAAATTCACAATAAAATGGTGAAAATGACTAATCAAAATAGGAATGGGAAAAAAGACCCTCATAAGTGGTGAATTCTCATGAAAATGGAATAAATGACCCTGTAAAATGGTGATTTCACCTAAAATTAGAGAAAACATCCTAATGCTTAGAAGAAGATAAACTAATGAAGGAAAATATTGAGAAAGCTAATGATAATTTGACTAGAAGGGTAAATTCAAGATAGTATGAGAGGATTAGGTTTAAAATGACTTGATTAAGTGAATTTATCAAAAATAGAATTGATTAATGAGTAAAATTTGATTCAATTAAATATATATGACTAAATTTAGCTACCTTCATTAGATTTTAGAAGTAGGTGTATGTGTTCAAAGCATGTGAGATGTGATCTCACATTATATGGTACTTAATAGTATGGATAAAGGAGATGTGTAGATTTTTTGTATTGATTAGCCTCTTATACATGGTAAGGATGCTAATGATCAGGGTCTATAAGGAATTTCTTAGTGCCCTTACTGAGAGATGGTGATTTAACACCTTGATATTCTAGTTGCTAATAGGAGAAGTCACCATTATATTAGAGGATATTTGGCACATTTTACAAGTGTTGATCAAATTCTAGTCACTATATTGGCTAGCACTTGCGATTATATAAGATATGATAGAGGAATTTACTATCCACATTAACATTGAGATGATATGAGGAGGATACATGGATATTGATGACATCAAGCTAAATATGGATTTGCCACAAGATGGGGTAGTGAAGGTTGAACCCCCAACACTAGTAGTAGTTGATAGAGTGGTGATTATTTTGATGCCTATTATCAGTATCATTATATTACCTAAAAAGAGTAGATAATTCTTCCACATGGGCCTAGGTAGAGTGGTTAGGTATATGTTAGAGTACATGGGCATATTTTCATGGGTGCATGTCATACTATCATAGTTATACCATGATTTACATTTTATGGTATATTATTGAGGATTTAGTATAGGTGCTTCCATATCGATTTAGATTTTGGCATGGGAGCATAATTATATTGAGATACCAATGGGATGGCAATAATAGAGAGGACCAAAGGATTTGATGGCATATGGGAGGTACCAAGTTAGACCCAAACACATGGGACATATGGGGATCCATGGTATTATAGATGAGCCTTGGATGATATGATAGTAGAAGATCTGATGTGGAGACCAAACTTAGGTATCTATTACTAACGGGTTGAGTATGTAGAGTATACATAATATATGACCATGGTTTTATAATTTTTTGGTCGACACAAAAATAATATTGAGAGGTATAAACTAGATAGGGTGTAGCATTAGTTCAAGCTATAACAGGATATAACCATGGGTCCACATAATTTTTCCCATGTGACCATAAAGACATATCATTGGTGGCTAGGAATGGATTAGGAAGAGGTAGGGCCTAGTTTTGGTTTGATTCCTTAGGTGGCTTGGGCCTACATAGGAGGTCCAATAGATGTAAGAGTTAGTATATTTTATGATACATGGTGGGCCTAACATTGGCCACAAATATTGACCACTCTAGTTGGTGGTGATCATGGATAGGGATCTCAAGCATAGGCACATGTACCGCTATGGTTTTGGAGGTCATTACCTATAGTGATGGTATAATTCACATGAGGCCTTCATCTTTTATCTTATATGAATGATGGATAATTCACCCCAAGGCATCACATTAATCAAGACATGGATAACCAATATGATACATTCATCTTGTCCAAGATGAAGGGTGGAGGATATTCCTCAAAATATCCCAAGGGAATTAATGTGATCCCTTCATATTGTATGTAAGATTAAAGGTGGAGAATGCCCCTCAAAAATATATTAAGGGATGAAATGAGAGATCTTGTTTCAAATATGGAGGATAGATAATCCATCACAAAAATATATTAATTGGTTGAATGAAGTCCCTCTATCTTGTCTCCAAGATGGAGGGTGGAAAAATTTCCTTAGAGAGTGTCTGACATGAGGTGGAAAAGGGAGATATGAATTAAATGAGATTATCAATTCAAATCATATGGAATTTATAATTATAAGAAGGATTAATTAAATGAATCAAAATTATTAATTTAATTAATTGATAAAAATATGAATTTATTTAATTTGATTACAATAAAAATAATTGGTTAATTGACCAAAGATGGAAATGACCAGTGGTGATGAGAAATATGAATAGAGTGGTAATGTAATGATCTAATATGGTGAATGACCCCAATTAGGGATGACCTAAGGTGAATTAAAAATCATACATTAGATGCACCAAAATAATTAGGATGAACATATGATATTATACTAGTTTGTGTATAGTTTGTGGTAATCATTCCATTTTGGAATTTTGACACAGAAGTGATTAAAATAGACTGTCTACATTTTCCCCTATTTGAGGAGGTGTTGCAAGACATAAATGAAGTAAATTTTTCTTAAATATTGATACAAGTGTTAGAATGAGTGGATGAAAAATTATATAATGAAATAATAGATGATATAATTTTGACATTTTTACTAAATGTGTTATCAATCAGGTTCAAATATGTCCCAAAATGGCCCTTGGTAATTTGTAGATGTCCCCCTCGAGGGGATAGTCAAAAACATATTATGGATGAGTGGACCCTTGAAATGATGAAATGATAGTATTGAGAAATTATAAGAGAAGAAAAACATGAAAAGGATAGAATAAAATATGAAGATAAATAAACATCAAAGATAGAATTAATCATCTAGAGAAGAATAAACAACATACCATGTCTTGGGGTGGAACTTTGATATTAGATATTATATATTCACCTTATGGGGGTAAAATTGATTCATTTTTACCCTAGCCATTCAAAAACTTATCTATAAGATTTGTGTGAAAGTGACCTATAGAAAATGGCTCATAGATGAAGTATGAGATTGCTTCTAGACCAAGTCAAATAGTTCATATAGGCATGGAGAGTAGGACCACTAGTAGGTACCTTTGTTTTTATGTTTAATTGGCATTTAATCTCATTTAATGCATATAAAATTAGGTCAAACAAAAAATTCATTATTTTTATAATGGTAAATTCAATTCAAAAAATGGTGAATTCACTTATGAAAATGGAGAATTTAATGTGAAAACAATGAATTCAACCCTAAAAATGGTGAAAATGTACCTAAAAATGGTAATTTAACCAAAATGGGAAAATGGCACATAATGTTTTAGAAAGTCATGAATTTGACCACAAAAATGGTGAATTGGTCATGATAATAATGAAAATGCCCATAAGAATAGTGAATTTTCTAAATGGTTAAAATTCTTTAGGAAATAGTGAAATGGTCTTATTATCAATGAAATGGACTTGTCAAGTGGAAAATTCACCATAAAATGGTGAAAATGACTAAGCCAACCTAGAATGGGGAAAAGGACCTTGATAAGTGGTGAATTCACATGACAATGGAACAAATTACCCTTTAAAATTGTGATTTCACTTAAAATTTAAAAAAAAAACTAATGCTTAGAAGAAGATAAAATGATCATGGAGAATATTGAGAAAGATAATGACAATTTGACCATAAGGGTAAATGTGAGATAGTATGATGAGGATCAGGTTTAAAATGACTTGATTAAGTAAATTTCTTAAAAAAAGAATTGATTAATGACTAAAATTTGATTCAATTAGATATAGATGACTAAATTTAGCTATCTTGATTGGATTTTAGGTGTAAGTGGAGGTGATCATAGCATACAGGAGGTGATCTCACATTCTATGGTAGTTAATAGTATGGATAAAGGAGATGCATAGCTTTTTTTCCAATCATTAGCCTCTTATACATGATGAGGATGCTAATGACCAAGGTACACTAGTCATTTATTAGTGTCCTTCCTAAGAGATGGTGATTTGACACCTTGATATTCTAGTTATTAATAGGATAAGTAACCATCACATTGGAGGATGTTTGGCACATCTTACGAGTGTTGATCAAAGTCTAGTCACTATATTAGCTAACACTTGGGCTTATATAGGATATGATAGAGGACTTAACTAGACACATTGACACTGAGATGGTATGAGGAGGATACATGGATATTGATGAGATCAAGCTAAAGATGGATGTGCTACAAGATGGGGAAATGAAGGCTATTCCCCCACCACCAGTAGTAGTTGATAGAAGTGAATATTTTGATGGTTTTTATTAGTATTATTACATTTCTTGATAAGAGCATATAATTCTTCCACATGGGCCTAAGAAGATTGGTTAGGGATATGTTAGAGTATATAGTCATATTTTCATGGGGGCTTATCATACTATCATAGTTATACCATAGTTTACATTTTATGGTATATTAATGAAGATGTAATATAGGTGCTTCTATATTGATCTAAATTTGGGCATGGGAGAATAATTATATTGAGATATTAGTGGGATGGTAATATCAGAGTGGACCAAAGGATTTAATGGACTATGGGTGGGTACCAAGTTGGACCTAGATACATGGGACATATGGGGATCCATGGTCTTATAGATGAGCCCTAAATGAGATTATAGTAAAAGATCTGATGTGGAGACCATACTTAGGTATTCATTACTAATGGGTTGAGGATGTAGAGTATAGATAGTATAATGACCATAGTTTGATATATTATTGGTCGACATAACTATATTATTGAGAGGTTTTAGACCAAATAGGGTACAAAATTAGTTTAGGCTATAACAAAATATACCCATGGGTCCACATCATTTTTTCCCATGTGACTAGAGACATATCATTGGGGGATAAGAGTGGATCAAGAAGAGGCAGGGGATATTTTTTGGTTTAATTCCTTAGGTGGATTGGGCCTACATAGGAGGTATAATATATGAAAGAGTGATTATAGTGTTTGTGACATGTTGGGCTTAACATTGGCCAATAAGATTGACAATTCCAGTTGGTGGTGATCAAATATAGGGAGCTTAGGCATAGGCACATGTATCACTATGGGTTTGAAGGTCAATCCCCATAGCAATGATATAATTCACATGAGTTCTTCATCTTATCTCTTAGATGAATGGTAGATAATCCACCCCAAGGCATCAAATGGATCAAGACATAGATCACCAATATGATCCCTTCATTTTGTCTAAGATGAATGGTGGACGATATTCCTTAAAATATCACAAGGGGGATTAATATGATCCCTTCATATTAAATGAAAGATTAAAGGTGGAGAATCTATCTCAAAAATATATTGAGGGATGAAATGAGATCCCTCTATCTAATTTCAAAGATGGAGGGTTAGAGAATCCATCTAAAAAATATTTTAATTAGTGTAATGAAGGCCATCTATCTTGTCTCCAATATGGAGGGTGGAGAATGTTACTTAGAGAGTGCCCGACATGAGGTGTAAAAGGGAGAAAATGAATTAAATGAAATTATAAATTTCAATCCCATGGAATTTATAATTAGAGGAAGGATTAATTAAACTAATCAAAAGTATTGATTTAATTAATTGATATGAATATTAATTTTTTGTGATTTGATTACAATAAAAATAATTGATTAGTTGACCAAATATGGAAATGACTAGTGGTGATGAGAAAATATGAATGAAGTGAAAAATTTAATGATCTAATATGGTGAATTAACCAAATTAGGGATGACACAAGGTAAATTCAAACTCATACATTAGATACACAAAAAACATTAGGATGAATATATGATATTATACCAGTTTGTGTATAGTTTGTGGTAATTCATTCTATTTTGTAATTCTGACATGAAAGTGATTAAAATAGAGTGTCTACACTTTCCACTAATTGAGGAGGTGTTTCAAGACATAGATGAAGTAATATATTCTTAAATACTTATTAAATCATAAAAAATTACTGGATGAAAATTTAGATAATGAAATAATAGATGTTATAATTTTGACATTTTTAATAAATGTGTTATCAATCAGGTTCAAATATGTCTTAAAATGGCCCTTGGTAATCCCTGGATGGGTCCCCTAGGTTGTGGAGGGGATATTCAAAAAATATTTTGGATGAGTGGACCCATAAATAGATGAAATGGTAGTATTAATAAATCTTAAGAGGAGAAAAACATGAATAGGATATAATAAAATATGAAGATAAATTGTCATCAAAGCTATACTTGAACCTCTAAAGAAGAATAAACAACGTACCATGTCTTGGGGTGGAAGTTTGAAATTGGATACTATACATTCACTTTGTGAAAGTAAAATTGATTCATATTTACCTTGCCCATTCAAAAACTTAACTTTGAGATTTGTGTGAAAGTGACCTAGAGAAAATGGCTCATAGATCATGTATGAGATTACTTCCAAACCAAGTGTGAGATTTCAAATAGGCATGGGGAGTAGGAACACTAGTAGAATACCTTTTTTTTTATGTTTAATTATCATTTAAACTCATTTATTTCATATATAACTAGGTTAAATAAAAAATTCACTGTTTTCATAATGGAAAATTTGATTCCAAAAATGTTGAATTCATCTATGAAAATGGAGAAGTCAATGTGAAAACAATGAATTCAACCCTAAAAATGGTGATTTGACCTAAATGGCAAAATGACACATACTATTTTAGAAAGTGATGAATTTAACCACAAAAATGGTGAATTGGTCATGATAATAGTGAGAATGCCAAGAAGAATAGCAAATTTTACAAATGGTGAAAATGCTCATGGAAATAGTGAAGTGTTCCTATAATCAATGAAACAGACCTGTCAAGTGGAAAATTCACCATAAAATGGTGAAAAATGACTAAGACAACATGAAATGGGGGAAATTTACCATAAGAAGTGATGAAATCACATGAAAATGAAACAAATGAGCTTATTAAATGGTGATTTCACTTGAAATTAGAAAAACATCCAAATGCTTAGAAGAAGATAAACTAATCAGGGAGAGGATTGAGAAAGATAATGACAATTTGACTAGAAGGGTAAAAGAAGGATAGTATGAGAGGATTGTATGATGAGGATTAGGTTTAAAATGACTTGATTAAGTGAACTTATTGAAAATAAATTTTTTTAATGAGTAAAATTTTACTCAATTAGATATAGATGACTAAATTTATTGGATTTTTGGAGTAAGTGGATGTTATCATAGCATGCTAGAGGTGATCTCACATTATGTGGTAGTTAATAGTATGAATAAAGGAGATGTGTAGCTTTTCTGGGGTGATTATCCTCTTATACATAGTGAGGATGTTAATAATCAAGGTATATAAAGAATTTTTTAGTGCCCTTGCTAAAATATGGTGATTTGACACCTCAATATTCTAGTTTCTAATAGAAGAAGTAACAATCACATTGGAGGATGTTTGGCACATCTTACGAGTGTCATTCATATTCTAGTCACTATATTGGCTAGCACCTAAGCTTATATAAAATATGCTAGAGGACTTTACTTACCACATTGACATTGATATGGTATGAGGAGGATTCATGGATATTGATGAAATCAAGCTAAATATGGATGTGCTACGAGATGGGGTAGTGAAGGCTAATCCCCCACCACCAATAGTAGTTGATAGAGTGGTGATTATTTTTATGGTTATTATTGGTATCATTACATTTCTTGACAAGAGTAAATAATTATTACACATGGACCTAGGAGGAATGGTTAGGGATATGTTAGAGTATATAGTCATATTTTCATGGGAGCTTGTCATACTATCATAATTATACCATGTTTTAACCTTTTATGGTATATTAATGGGGATGTAGTATAGATACTTCCATATTTATCTAAATTTGGGCATGGGAGCATAATTATATTGAGATACTAGTGAGATGGCAATAGTAGAGGGAACTAAAGGATTAGATGGCATACAGGTGGTACTAAGTTAGACCTAGACACATGGTACACTATGGGGATCCATGGTATTATACATGATCCCTAGATGAGAGGACAACAAAATATTTAATGTGGAGACCATACTTAAGTATTCAATACTAATGGGTTTAAGATGTAGAGTATACATAGTATATGACCATGGTTTTCTATATTGTTGGTCAGTATGACTATACTACTAAGAGGTCTAGACTAGATAAGGTGTAGCATCAATTTAGGATATAGGAGGATATACCCATGGGTCCACATCATTTTTCCCATCTAACCAAAGGGACATATCATTAGGGGCTAAGAGTGGATTAGGAGGAGGTAGGGGCTAGTTTTAGTTTGATTCCTTAAGTGGCTTGGACTGACATAGGAGGTCTAATAGATGCAAGAGTTATTATAGTGTATACAACATGGTGGGACTAACATTGGCCACTAGTATTGACTACTCCAATTGGTGGTGACTAGGGATAGGGAGATCAAGCATATGCACATGTACCATTATGGGTTTGGAGGTCAATCTTTATAGCAATGGTAGTGGATTCTAGAGAAAAGGAGGAGGAGGGAAAGGATGAGGGATATGAGTATGTGGAAGGTGGATTATGTAACGGAGAAGGTGGTGTTAAGGATATATAAATATATGGTTGATGTAGATATAAGAGGCTCAAACATGGATTTTTACATGATAACAAATCCATGATAGGCTAGCTCATCAAGACCTATAGCTATCTTCATATGATAAAACCATAATTGATAGGTTAAAACAAAATATTAGTGACAAGGAAGTAGAGAGAGTAGGTTTTTAGCATAGAGTATCCCACTAATCATAGTAGTTGACTATAACATAGTCAAATTAGTGTAAATTA
>JARHVA010007968.1:575000-577838 GCA_037957365.1 Torreya grandis | reverse complement strand
GGATTATCTTCCCCCACTACATGACTCTTTTGATGTTGAGATTGTTGTAGGGACCTCCATTATTATTGTTTCTATTTATAAGACTATTGTTCAAACTTTCCCTACTAATGATATTATTGGGACTACTATTGTGGTACCATTAGATTTACTTGGACCTTCTACTACTAGAACTATAATAGGGACCTCCCTTACTATCTCCATTACTATTACTATTGGGGACTATCATAGGGATCTCGACTGCTATTAATGCTAAGTTAAGGACTACTATTGTAGGTACATAGTTTTCTACTGGGGTTTATGTTGTTGTGTATATTCCCCAAAATCCACCCCCTTCTAAGGACTTGATGAGTTTTTCACTTCATCTCATATTTTTTTGAATGGATATTTTGATGTTTATTAGACTGTTGTCTAAATGAGGAAGTTGGGTCTTCCTGAGCATGTTTATCAAACCCACTTTCAGGCTAAGGCTGTTTAACTTGCTAGGTCAGGTTTTGTTATTGTATAGTTTGTTATTCCTTATAACATTGTTGCCTTTTAGTTACTTAACCATTTTGGTTTTACTATCTCACTATTGTCACTATGTTATTTTTGGCCTATGGGTGGCCCTTTTATTTTTTTTCCCTAGGGGATGCTTTTTATAGGGCTCAAAAACCTTTTTTCCTACTAAACTAAACAAAAACATAATACCAATTAATCATTCTTCATTAAAAGACATCTAAATAATGTATGGAAGGAATAAGTATTCCACTAGTTATTTCAAATATAACATAAGTTTCCATGCAACACAAAATTATTGGTATAAAT
Organism: Torreya grandis; assembly: GCA_037957365.1. Lineage (NCBI taxonomy): Eukaryota > Viridiplantae > Streptophyta > Pinopsida > Cupressales > Taxaceae > Torreya > Torreya grandis. The sequence continues at coordinate 577,034 of JARHVA010007968.1, read as the reverse complement.
ATCCATGTTATTTTTATGGAATCAATAACCATTATGTGGCCACATTTCAAAAACAAAATTCTATCCAAAATAAGCCTATGTACTTAAATAGGAAGGATGTAAGTTGTAAATACCACTCTCTAAATAAAAATGTTGATAAGGTAAATAAAGGCATGTTTTCCAAGAAAATATGTAATAATAATTACACTCATTATAACATGAGTGGGAATTGACATAAAAAAATGTTAGGAGATTCATCCTCAACTTTATATAAATAATTTAAAGGATCATTCCAAGAGGGAAGTTTTTTAAACACCTATAAAGCAAGGTGTATAAAATGGATAATCTTTTCAAGAAACTCCAAGATAAGAGACAATGAATGAATATGCCCACCTATCTAAGGAAGAATCAATCTAACATCATTTGTGTGACAAAACATGGTGGAATACCACACATTGAAGGTGGATTATATATCAGCCATATAATATAGTTTGAGAATCACATGTATGAACAACTAATTACATAAATGAGGTTGTGTCATTTTTAGAATTATCATGTTCATATGAAATTTGGCATGTTTTCCTTACCAAATTATTATATAATATGATAGGATGGGTAGAAGAGGAACTCTATGTTGAGAGAATGATCCAAGCACATGTTGAAGGCTAAGGTATCAGAAAGATTGCATTGTGTTGCAGCATTTCTATTTTTTTATCAATGTTATAACATGCATTTGAAAGCTGACATGATTGTAATATGGAGGTATAGGCTAGTTTTCATAAATTATAAATATTATAGCATGCATATGTTGGTTTTAGTATGCAAATGATAACCTTAAAATAGTGTTACCAAGTTTGTAGCATGATTTTGAAGTGTTATATGCACATGAAATAAGGTTGAATTAGGTTATCCAAAATAATTTTTAATATGAAAATAGTTGGTATGGCATGTTACTGCGCATATTATTACATACTCCTAAACCTAAGGGTTCTTTCATGAAGGGTGAGAAGTGCATCCATGGTGAGTATAACTCCATAGGAAGACTACTAGTTGTGATGGATGTATTTTTTGATATCCATATTCCTTAATTGAATATGTTTCATCCAATGCATGTTGAATTTGTTTCAATGCAAACTTTTAGTCACAAGATATGGGAAAATTTATAAATGGAATTTCATGTTGCAATCTATGTATCTTGCATTGTTGAATTGTACAACCCAAGATAAGGGAAATTTCTAAATGTGATGATTTTTTGTAACACTACTTACATAGTGAAATATGCTATTTAATTGTGAAATAATTATGTACCTTGAGGATGTTGTATAAGCATAACCTAAGGGATATATTCACCCTAGCTCAAAATAATTTACTTTAAAACAAAGGGGCTAAGAGGAAAAGCCATGAGGAAGACCAAACAACCAAAGAGTGAAATAATGTTAGTTCTAAGAGATTGAAAGGCATCATGGACTCTTTATAAAACTATTTTTTTAAGCTTAAAAGTTGGGTAATCACTCTCCAAGAGAGAAGAACCAATTCAAGAGGATAATAGAATTAGACAATCTAATTTTAAATCAAATATATCCATACTCATATGTCCCATGCTTTAAAAAGACTAGAAGCCCAAAAAAATGTAGTTTTGTTAAATATGTCTATTTTGGATGAATTGATAGTGCCCCTATGAATTTTTGGGCATTATAAACTCAATTTAAAGGTCCATTTTATCATAAAATGTTGTTAAAACTATGTTTTATGTTTTTTTAAAAACTCCTTTTGATAAACTTACAAATAATAACATTTGCACAATGAGGAAGAGACCAAAAACACTAAGCAATGGTTTCAAGATCTTTATCTGATACCATATTATAGTAATGGATACTCATATATGAGGATCAAATTTTTAGGTCATTACCACAATTATACAAAGGCCATAATGTATAAAATCAAATTAGCACAAAACTCTATGTGTATGTCTCTATGATATTTTACATTCTAACCAAATACAATAAGGAGTCCCAGATAATAAATAAATGTTCAATTTTGTTTCAAAACAACCAA
>JARHVA010007968.1:527500-570000 GCA_037957365.1 Torreya grandis | reverse complement strand
TTAATAAACCCTTAACCTGGGTAAGATCAAGGTGATTATTTTTTCCTAAGGAATATATAAACATCAGTAAACATCACCTTAAAAATATAAGTTAATGGAGGGTTGGGGATTGTAAATAATAGTAAAAAAATATTAAAAAATTTAAAAAAATACATCCCCTAAAAGAATTCCAAGGTGATCATACATAAAAATAAACACATGATAATAAAATGGTCTAATTATAAAGATAAGTGGCTCATTAAGTATATTCCCCACTACAAGGTGTGAATAAAATAACCACACACCTAACATCACTACATTAGTAAACAACCTTTAAGAACAATACATTTCCATGGATAGGTTTATAAATATAGTTATGATTAAGAATATTGTATCAATAGAAGTTATTTTCCATATAATTTTCTTCCAAGAATCTATGTGACATTTTTAAATAAAACACTTAAATAAATGGTTGTCCTAGAACATACATGGGTAAGCCATCCATAAATGGTGCTACTAGTACGCATGATATTTGGCAATTATTTCCAATTTTTTTATTGTATGCTTGAAGGCATTACATGTGATCACTTAATTACATAGAATTGTATCATCTATATCCGTATTTTAGAAATAAACATATACCAAATTTACAATGTTGAGTAAGCATGCATCTAAATTTCCAATCTCTCTACCCTTACTCATGATTATTTCCAATTTAAATTTTATGCTACTTAATTTATTAAAGGATGGACTATTATTTTCATGGTATCCTTGGTTTTAGAATTTTTTTTAACACCCTTTAATTTTCTTAATATTTTTCAAAGAACAAATGTGTTTGGTTTTGCAAAGCATAAAAATCTATGTTGCATTCATTAGATATTCGATCCTTTTTTTATTTTTTATTTTTCAATTAGATTAGGAAATAACATTTTTAAGACTTTAAAAAATTAAAAACAAAGTGGAAATTATATCTTACTTTTGGTATTGTTTAAAAATATATCTTAATAATATGTTTAACATATCATAAAAATATGGTGAAAATTTTATGTAGGAAGCAACCCCTGATAGGGTTGTATATATGGTGAGATCGATGAGGTATGGAAAGACACAATTTGTTTTCAAATATTTGATTTATTGCATTTTTTTTTGGAGTCATAGACTTACACTTGCACATTGTGATTTTTTAGTGTCATGAGATACTTTTGGCCTTTTGTGGAAATCAATATTATTATCATTATTTTTGCACTTGTTGGTGCTAGAAAAATATTCAACTCATAAATGGATTTATGTAGCTTATTTATGTAATACAAACTTATATAATTTTATGATTTTTGTATCATGTATATAATTAATCATAGATTTAACTTTTAATACATTGATTCCAATGAGTTATATATTACATTTGAAATAATTTATTATTTTAATTTTATCCATATATTATTATGTTGTAGAGATATGAAATTAGCCAAAAATATATAATTATGGAGAAATGGTACATGCTACATAAATATGGATGAGATTACTATCTAAGGTAAACTAATGATGATTGTAATTGACTAGAAAGCCATAATGTTGAATCATATAATTTTTTAATCATCCAATAAAAAACCACCAAAGGATGTTTAAAAATTGACATGATGATGAGACATATCATACAAAGACTTAAAAGATGTCACATGAATGATATTAATGTTAACTACATTAATTTTAGAATTATGTTTGGTAATGGAAGCTTAAGGTATTAAGTTATCTAAATATAATTATTTGAGTGAAATTGGGGATAAGGTTCAAAAAACATTAGGTATACAAAATTCAAAATTCAATAGATGAAAAACTTATTTGTGTAAGTTAAAAAATCAAGTCAATGTTTTATGATATATTAGAACTACATAATTTTAACAAGGACTTGTGATGAATATTTTGTCTACCCTAGTTTCATGTTAAAGGAAAATTTCTGTCATTAATAAGTCCCTAGATTGGGCCTTGTTTAGACTAGATCCCTTGCATTAAAACAATTCAATTTTTAATTAAGATCAAAATGGTCAAAGGTGTAGATTGCCTTCAATGGCAACAAATGTTGAAATCATATTCTAGCTTGACTTTCTCTCTAGTTGTTATCCTATCAAAAATGGGTCTTTAAGGATTGTGTCAACATGGATGTCAAGACGTGATTATTTAAAGGAGTTCGATGGGGTAAAATCACTCTGAATATGCTATAAAATTTGGTTAAAAATTTGACAACCAAATGTAAAAAAGAATCCTTTTTTTTTTTTTGGGGGGGGGGGGGAGTGTGATGTTAAAAACATTAAAAATGTATGTGGTGATATTGAATTTGCATGAGATGTTACAATTTTTAATAAATAACCACTAATTTAGATGTTTGTACATTTAATTATTACCTTAAATCGACATGTTTGATTATGTGTATATATAATCGTACATTTAAATTTAAGTTAAAAAATCACAACTCTGGTATATATATATATATATGTATATGTATATGTATATGTATATGTATATATGTATATGTATGTATATATATATATATATATATATATATATATATATATATATATATAAATATATATATAGACTAAAATGAGTTTAGGCAATGTGCCCCAAATGAGTTTTCTGATATTATATATATAAATATATATAATATCAGAAAACTCATTTGGGGCACATTGCCTAAACTCATTTTAGTCTATAGGACCACATTTTTTATGACACATTTTATTATAATTAATTTTAAGAGTTCGTACAACCATGATTTCAAAGCAGTAGGTCAAAAATACCTTTTAGCATCTTTAAATGAAAAGGATGTGAATTATTTGAAAAATGCCTCACATAATGGAGTTTTTTAGGCTATGATTATTTTAGGATGTAGAATCATACACAAAGAATGCAAAATTATTGACAAAATGCCTAAACAAAAAATGGGCCATTGGAAATGCCTTTGTGAGAAATAATTTTGCAAGCACAATTGAAGTGCCTTTGAAAAATAATATGGTGAGACCAATTTCATGTTTCTATTATCTTTTTGACACCAATGGAAAAATATTTTCTTGGAGTTACAAACATATTCAATGATAGCATATAAATTTTGCAAGCTAAAAATGATCACCTTATACAATACACAACGTTGCTCCTTTTTGTATTAAAGAATTTCATAGAGATTTACTTTTCAATATTTGATGGATATTTCAAATTTTATTTAGAAGCATCATTGGATTTATGAAGAGACAAAAGTGTTAAAATAATTTATTAAGATTAAAGTAATCCTAGGATGTGTAATTTTAATTTCATAGTCGACATGTAAATGATTGCAATACATGATCTAAAGATTCACATTTATTTCTTGATCCTTGAATATTATGTAAATTTATGAAATTTATGGTTTCATTTTATGTGTTAAATGCAACACTTTCACACAATTATTCAGAGAACTAATGTCACTTTGAGATTAAAAAATCTAGAAGGTGGGGGGATGCCATTATATCTTTAAATAATACATGTAATTTTCCATCTAATTATAATTTTTTTCAGAGATATAATAAAATAGACAATAAACTTATACATGTGTGGTTATTTTTTCAAATATTATAGAATTATGTTAAACTCTAGGATTCACTAGGTTATTATAGAAAATGTTATGGGTCCATTCTTAAAATTATCGTTAGTGGAAAGGACTATTTTTTTTTAATGATTATTGAGGATAGTTTTTCAAATTATCATTATCTATGAAGGAAATGTCATTACAACATAAAAAAATATTTTTTTAACATTAATTTGAATGTTAATGCTTATGCCAATACCAATGCCTCCATTTAAGATAATGTAGAAATTATTGATACCAATTTAATACTACAATACAACTAATACAAAGTGGTATGCAAGTATGGCTCAGTCATGCCAGAATTGTAAGTGTGTAAATGATTAATAAAATTTAGTTTATTCTAAACTTAAACTTATAATAAATACCTTAAAAAAAATAGTGCATATCTATTCATACAGTCATACAACCCTTCTCTGAGAAATACCAAAAATAAAAAAAATGTAGTTTTGTCAAAGATGTCTATTTATACAATTTAAGGTGCCCTTATGTGTTTTGGGGCATTTAGGACTCAATTATGAGGGGTTGGTAATAAGTCAAGAGCATTACACTCATGTCATATGAGACAACACATTAGGTATTTTATATGTGAGGTCATGTGGAGCCACATCTTGTGGGTCTGTTACTTTAGTAGTTTTGAATACAATTGGTATCCAAACTCTAATTAATCAGGTATTCTACATAGGATACTGAGAGATATAAGATACTGGGATGGGTAAACTAGGGTGGTAGCCATTCAAAACTTGGCACACTAATTGAATGCCCTATATTTTTTGATAAATGAGGAGGTTTACATTCCATTAAATTTTGAGGATTAGCTATTCAACAAGCATAAATGATAGGGGAGATAGAGGACAAGCTCTTATAATAATATATAAGGTGGTATAAGGGACACCAATAGGAAATTAATAACAACAATAGAAAATAATGGTTATAAAAAGAGGAGAGGAGGATCCCTAGGGGATAAGCTATCAATTGAGGTGTAAATAGAGGAAAAGATGATATCTAATGAGAACTCAAACCTTGATTGGCACAAGGAATACCCATGTATATCCAATTAGAGTTTTATTAATTATCACACCTTAGTATATTAAATTTATTTATTATTTTATTTTTACACTCTACAATTTAAATATAATATACTTTTGTGGGTGTTTATGTTGTAAAAATTCCAAAATAGAGTGAAAAACATTGATCAAGGACTCACATACATATATATTCCATGGTACGTTTGGCCATATCAGAGAGAAACTACTTATATACCTAGGCTTACCCTTGAGCATGGGAAAACACTCTGATGTATCTTCCCTTTCCTGTCATGGAGTACAAGACATAATATGTCATAGGATTGATATAATTGGCATGTAGGCCAAGGTGGCAGAGTTAGAGGCTTGGATCAAGACCCTAAGTGACCTATCCATTCTAAAAGGTATACTTGCCTCTTCAAGCAAACAAACTACAAGTGGAGAGACCTTTCAGGTTGAGATCAAATGTATAATGCATTGAAGTCAAAGTATGAGTCCCTAATATTCAACATCAAGAGGGTCTCATATAAGGTAGAGTAATATCCCTAGGCACTCTAATTCAATAAGTACTTAGAGGCAATGAGGGATATATTCCTAGTATATATTTTTATTATTTTTGAAAAATTGACAATGATTTCCTTATTGGTGTGGAAATGATGTACACAAACACTTTTAAAAATTATAAACACACACACACACACAGACACACACACACACACACACACACACACACACACACACACACACACAAGCGCGCGCGCGCGCGCGTGCGGGCACGCGCGCGCGATAATTTTGCAAGCACAATTGAAGTGCCTTTGAAAAATAATATGGTGAGACCAATTTCATGTTTCTATTACCTTTTTGACACCAATGGAAAAATATTTTCTTGGAGTTACAAACATATTCAATGATAGCATATAAATTTTGCAAGCTAAAAATGATCACCTTATACAATACACAACATTGCTCCTTTTTGTATTAAAGAATTTCATAGAGATTTACTTTTCAATATTTGATGGATATTTCAAATTTTATTTAGAAGCATCATTGTATTTATGAAGAGACAAAAGTGTTAAAATAATTTATTAAGATTAAAGTAATCCTAGGATGTGTAATTTTAATTTCATAGTCGACATGTAAATGATTGCAATACATGATCTAAAGATTCACATTTATTTCTTGATCCTTGAATATTATGTAAATTTATGAAATTTATGGTTTCATTTTATGTGTTAAATGCAACACTTTCACACAATTATTCAGAGAACTAATGTCACTTTGAGATTAAAAAATCTAGAAGGTGGGGGGATGCCATTATATCTTTAAATAATACATGTAATTTTCCATCTAATTATAATTTTTTTCAGAGATATAATAAAATAGACAATAAACTTATACATGTGTGGTTATTTTTTCAAATATTATAGAATTATGTTAAACTCTAGGATTCACTAGGTTATTATAGAAAATGTTATGGGTCCATTCTTAAAATTATCGTTAGTGGAAAGGACTATTTTTTTTTAATGATTATTGAGGATAGTTTTTCAAATTATCATTATCTATGAAGGAAATGTCATTATAACATAAAAAAATATTTTTTTAACATTAATTTGAATGTTAATGCTTATGCCAATACCAATGCCTCCATTTAAGATAATGTAGAAATTATTGATACCAATTTAATACTACAATACAACTAATACAAAGTGGTATGCAAGTATGGCTCAGTCATGCCAGAATTGTAAGTGTGTAAATGATTAATAAAATTTAGTTTATTCTAAACCTAAACTTATAATAAATACCTTAAAAAAAAATAGTGCATATCTATTCATACAGTCATACAACCCTTCTCTGAGAAATACCAAAAATAAAAAAAATGTAGTTTTGTCAAAGATGTCTATTTATACAATTTAAGGTGCCCTTATGTGTTTTGGGGCATTTAGGACTCAATTATGAGGGGTTGGTAATAAGTCAAGAGCATTACACTCATGTCATATGAGACAACACATTAGGTATTTTATATGTGAGGTCATGTGGAGCCACATCTTGTGGGTCTGTTACTTTAGTAGTTTTGAATACAATTGGTATCCAAACTCTAATTAATCAGGTATTCTACATAGGATACTGAGAGATATAAGATACTGGGATGGGTAAACTAGGGTGGTAGCCATTCAAAACTTGGCACACTAATTGAATGCCCTATATTTTTTGATAAATGAGGAGGTTTACATTCCATTAAATTTTGAGGATTAGCTATTCAACAAGCATAAATGATAGGGGAGATAGAGGACAAGCTCTTATAATAATATATAAGGTGGTATAAGGGACACCAATAGGAAATTAATAACAACAATAGAAAATAATGGTTATAAAAAGAGGAGAGGAGGATCCCTAGGGGATAAGCTATCAATTGAGGTGTAAATAGAGGAAAAGATGATATCTAATGAGAACTCAAACCTTGATTGGCACAAGGAATACCCATGTATATCCAATTAGAGTTTTATTAATTATCACACCTTAGTATATTAAATTTATTTATTATTTTATTTTTACACTCTACAATTTAAATATAATATACTTTTGTGGGTGTTTATGTTGTAAAAATTCCAAAATAGAGTGAAAAACATTGATCAAGGACTCACATACATATATATTCCATGGTACGTTTGGCCATATCAGAGAGAAACTACTTATATACCTAGGCTTACCCTTGAGCATGGGAAAACACTCTGATGTATCTTCCCTTTCCTGTCATGGAGTACAAGACATAATATGTCATAGGATTGATATAATTGGCATGTAGGCCAAGGTGGCAGAGTTAGAGGCTTGGATCAAGACCCTAAGTGACCTATCCATTCTAAAAGGTATACTTGCCTCTTCAAGCAAACAAACTACAAGTGGAGAGACCTTTCAGGTTGAGATCAAATGTATAATGCATTGAAGTCAAAGTATGAGTCCCTAATATTCAACATCAAGAGGGTCTCATATAAGGTAGAGTAATATCCCTAGGCACTCTAATTCAATAAGTACTTAGAGGCAATGAGGGATATATTCCTAGTATATATTTTTATTATTTTTGAAAAATTGATAATGATTTCCCTATTGGTGTGGAAATGATGTACACAAACACTTTTAAAAATTACAAACACACACACACACACACACACACACACACACACACACACACACACACACACACACACACACACACACACACACACACACACACACACACACACACACACACACACACACACACACACACACACGTGCACACACACACACACACACACACACACACACACACACACGTGCGCGCGCACGCACACACACACACACACACACACACGTGCACGCACACGCACACACACACACATCTGTGTGTGTGTGTGTGTGTGTGTGTGTGTGTGTGTGTGTGTGTGTGTGTGTGTGTGTGTGTGTGTGTGTGTGTGTGTGTGTGTGTGTGTGTGTGTGTGTGTGTGTGTGTGTGTGTGTGTGTGTGTGTGTGTGTGTGTGTGTGTGTGTGTATGCACACACGCGTGTGTGCGCACGCACATGCGTGTGTGTGTGTGTGTGTGTGTGTGTGTGTGTGTGTGTGTGTGTGTGTGTGTGTGTGTGTGTGTGTGTGTGTGTGTGTGTGCATGAGTGCGCGTGAATGCGTGCGCATGCGTGCATGTGTGTGCGTGTAGGTGCATGTGCGTGTGCGTGCGTGCGTGCGTGTGTGTGTGTGTGTGTGTGTGTGTGTGTGTGTGTGTGTGTGTGTGTGTGTGTGTGTGTGTGTGTGTGTGTGTGTGTGTGTGTGTGTGTGTGTGTGTGTGTGTGTGTGTGTGTGTGTGTGTGTGTGTGTGTGTGTGTGTGTGTGTGTGTGAGTGACACATTTTTGTCTTTAAATGTTGTTATAGCATCTTGTTAAGATGTTTTAAAGTTTTATTTCCAATTTACACACCATATATGGCTAAGAATTTATATTTTTATGATACAAATATATAAATATGCTTACATTTTTAATGTTAAAAAAAAAGAATGCAAATGTAGAATGTGTTGATTTAAAAAATAAAAATGTGTTAAAATCTATTTTATAGGTGAAAATAAAACTATTTTATCCATGTAAAAAGTGAAACTTATTTTTTTTTGTCAAGGATGAAGGGAGAATATGATATGTCGAATGTAAAAAGGAGAGAAACTACTCATCAATAATATCACAAGGAATAAAAGTATAATATTAATCCCTACAGGATGTGGGATGATTATAATCCCTGTTAAGATTAGAAAATAGTAGTTTTATTTCCTTCATATAGACTTAGATCAATATATGGTCAAACATGATAGAATTTTTAAGGGGTAGGGTTCTATTTTGAGTACTAACATCTGAGCAAGAGTTTTTGGGATTTATTGTAATTTTTTGACACTTTTTCATTTATTTACTTTTATTTCTCTTATTTTTTGACCCCCTATGCTTTGCATCATACAACTATGAAGATGTAAGGGATCACCAACAAAGGCTAAACATAGGTGAGTAATGGCATTTCCCCCCAGATATTGAAACCACACAACTAGTAAGAAGTGATGGCTCATCACTAAAGATTAACAGAGTGTGAAAGATGTAGAATTATTTCTTCATTACTTTTTACTTTTTAATCTTAACTTAACAATGTGTTTTTTAATTTACTATCTTCTTGAAGGATCTTATTCCCAAACATTGGACCCACGTAAAATGGTAAGATGCAAGGGCTCATCACTAAGGAAAAAGGTAAGATAATAATATTACCTAGTTATAATATGTCAATGTTTTTCTTAGAGGGAACCAAAGGGGATTATGCCATGAGGAATGTTCTAGATTAGGATGTAGACTATAGTATCTAAGATTCCAAAAATGTATATAGGAATAGGGTATATAGTACCCATAAGGACTAAGATCAAGATCCTAAATTATGTTTATTTTGAAATTATCTTTCTAAAAAGGGAGAAATGGTAATAAAATAATAATAAAATGATACGTAGAACTAAAGGTTTTTCCACATGAACTCGTAGCTACATGGTTGTTTTGTCAAAATAATTGATATTAAAAAAAACAAAATAATGATAATAATTTATTGATACAAAGAGGTAAATGTGAAATGTAAGATTTCAATAATTCATCAAACTCATTACTCTCTAGGGTACATAAACAAAGATATACGTTATGAATATATTTAGTAACCAAATATGGGCCTAACTAGTTAGGTCCAAACTTTCAACCTTCTCCTTTATTTTTATTAGTCTTTCTATCTAATATTTTTAAAAGGTCACCAAATTGGATAGGGCATTCATGGAATTTAGGATGGTATTGATAGTAATTTTTGTAAGGCATAATCCTTTTCCTATGTCCTATCATATCCAAGTGAGGGAAATAAAAAGATTGTAAAAAACTAGTGATAATTTTTTTTATGATCTGCTACCTCCTTAGGGGAGAGAAAAGATCTAATATTGAGGATATTTGTTTATTCAATGGAACTAATGTCAAAATATATAATATTCTCCATTAAATAAGTACCTCCTCCTTCAAATACTTGAGTGGAAGATGGGAAGTTGAAGGTTTCATCATCTATCTCAATATATAAATAATAGTTTCCCCCTTGTGATGGGGTGTCCATTGATCACGTGTAGGGAGGAATAGTAAGGTTATTTAGGAGGCTTTTTATTCATGTCCCAATACTTATAATATTATAATATAAATAGTTTTTTCCATTTAATTAAATACTTATAAACCTAGAGATTCATTTTGAGTGTAGGTCCTGAACCCATGTGGGTTAAATGGTAGTGTGATGGGTTTATCCTTATATATGATACTAATGATTTCAGTCATTGACTTTGCCAATATGGTCATCCAATTGTAAAATTTTATTGAATCAATTTCTCTATTGTTGAAACATATTTTTCATCAATTTTTTCTTTTGATGAGTTGTTATGACCTTTAGAATTTGATTTTAGAACCCATGTATTTTTAATAAGGTATTTTTCCTTGGTAGGTGGAGAAGGATTTATTATTTTTCTATTGGGAAAATTTTATTCAATATGAAGTATTATATTTCTATTGAGATTTTCTTGATGGACATCAAATCATTTTGGTTCACCCTAGGCAATGAAAACCTTCCTTAAATGTAAGTATCTTATCTCTTAAAATAAAGTGGAAGGGATTTGATTTAGCCTATAGATCTAATGTCTCTCTAAAATAATTTTGTAGTAGGTGTCTTTATATATAACATAAAAATTTAAGTATTGTTTTGGATCCCAAAGTGACTAGTAGTACTATAGTCCCAGTTGAAGTAAATTTGAGGCTTTTGTAGCCTCAAAGGGTGTTTATAGTCATGGAATAATTGCTTTCTCCATATCCAAGCTTATAAATAAAATTGAAAGGGATTATGTTGACTGTATCCCCATTATCAAAATTTACTCTCTTAAGGTAGTTTTTTTAGATCCATATATATAGGTAAAATGTCAAATCCATTTTTTTAGCCATATTTAATCACCTAAACATTACACTTGAGTGCTACTTGAGACCACCTATCCCTATGTTAGACCTAGACCTATCATAGGGCCTATTTTCAAACTTATCTAGCCTTTGTGTGGGCCATACACATCCCTAATCATACCTAAATCAGTCATAAACCCTCATTATTATATCCTATCCCTTCATGCCTTAGGTCCTACCAATTAGGCACTAGTTCTATAATAGGGATAGTAGCTACACATGGCACTAGTGTCCCAATTTTGGCACTACTATCCTTTCCCTCCTTTTTCAAAAAATGAATATATTTTCAAATCTTAGACCTCCTAGGGTTATCCTAGACCTCTTTTAGTACCTACATAAGCACAAAAATAGTATAAATACATGAATTTTATCCATTTATCCACTAGATGGAAATGAGATTCAAATTACATATGTAAAATCCAAACAAGTTATCCACAATTAAGGTTACCAATCCCTATTCTTCCCTTGTTCTACGTACTACCATCTACATCATTTATAAGCTTAGATTACTTAGATTTATAGTCTCAAACACATTTAAAACACTCAAGTAAATCATCATAATAAATTCACTTTCACTTTCACCAGCACTTATGTATGGAGAAATACATTAGGATTGATCCCTCTTCAAAGTATTGGCATGTGGGCAACTCTTATTATAGTAGGGTGTTGAGGATGTCCAACCTACCCCACTAACAAACACACTTTTATGATTACATCAACTAGATGTCCTAAAAATATGGAGGATTAGGGTTTGCTCATAAAATTAGTAAAAACATGTCATCTACATGGTTTCAAAATTTGTGCAAGTGAGAACATGCCTTATAGACACAAATATAGGTGTACCTAGAAGTTTAAAATAGTCCTTCACAAAGTACACTACCACCAAAATAGAGACACTAGTACTATATGGTGCTACTATCTAGAAGGGGTTTTAACATCTATATCCTATTTGTGACAATTAGACCAACCTCTACCTCAATATTTAGCCTCCAAATCATCTATCTCAATTATTTTCTAGCTAAGGTCTCATTTACATTATTTATTACTATTTTTAGAAAGGTTAAATTTAGTTAATTTTGTAACAAATCAGTGGATGTATTTATTGCATATTCATACCCTAATTTACCATAATTATCTCTTTAACAACATGGTATTTACATTTTATAAGTACTAAAAGTTTAAAATACCATGTTATTGTAAAAAAGATGCATCTAAAGTCAAATAAACATCTAATTTCCATAAAATCTTGCCTAGGAAAATATATGTCTAGATTAATGTAGTCAATCTATGATTCAGGAGGTGGGGTAAATATAGAAATATGATAAATACCAAAGGCATAGAGTAACACTAGATGAAGGGTATGATAGTTAATAATCAAATACATGAACAAAAGATGATAAAAGGTCTTTGTGATATCTATGATAGGTTTATAATTCTCCATGGGTCTTGGATTGTATTCAACGTTGGTCTCTATGGAATTGGTGATAGGGAGATTTTGTGGTTAGTACTAACTTGTGAATGTAATTATATTTTCATATTCATTAGTATCTAAATCCAAAAAACCTATTACCCTAGTTTTTCCCTATGGGCCTAAGCAAGGGGACACATCGAGATTTGTTGATGCAAAAGGTGAGGCTTCAATGTCATGAGTTCCAAGAAACATGGGCTGGTTAATTTGATTATCTTGTGATGTATTTTTATTATTGTGTTACTATTAGTTTTGGAAGTGGTTTTTTAAGATGTTAAAGTGAGTGTTTTAAGGCACCATAGGACTCATTAGGGAAGGTTGAGGGTTTATTATTATAGTTTCCAAAAACATAACTATGTTATTTGACATGTATCCTTAAGGATTCATTAAATGATTTTTTTATACTTCTTGGAGGCACAAGTATCATGGATGATTATCATATGGAAGAGGTAATAATCATTTGGATTGTTATTTCTCAGTCATTGGTTTTAGTTTTGCTCACCAAAGCTTTATTTGTTATTATTCATATCAAAGCATTGATTTTAAAATTAGACATTCAAGTTCTAGTCTATATTATGGTATTAGTTATCACAAGGTGGAATAAAATTAATATTTATAATGTGAATAGTATGTGGAGGGTTTTTTATCCCACCCCATTATTGTTGTTATTATTGTTTACATTTTAATTTTGATTATTATTCATAACTTTGGTCTTTTGGGGTTGATCTATCACATCTTCCATGGTAGCATTATGATTATGTTTTAGGACTTTATGCCATGAGTATTTTCTATTATTTTGGTTATTACTTTGATAACCCTCACTATTTTGGTTAGGAATAATGAGTTGTTTATTTGAACCATAGGTTCTAAGACCACTATCTAGGGGCACTTTGTCAATTATGAGTGCACTCTATAGTGATTATTCATATGATTTATAATAGAATTTATAAATGTCTTCCCTAGTTTATTTTTTAAAATAGTGGAGAAAATACACAAAAATATCTTTGTTCCATATATAAATCTCTAGAAAATGAATAAAGTATTCACCACCACCTAAAAATTAGGTGGTTAATATACTCCTTAGAATCTTGTTTAATATGCAATTTTTTTGTATGTTGGTTTGAAACATTTTACTCATGTCAATTACTTTAATAAGTAATACAATAAGTTAGCATAAATTGTGGATACCACTCCATCCTAAGGTAAATTCTCTCTAATTAACATGGCTTAAGCCTTGGCATGTGTGTTTGGGTTCTCTTATCCCTTGTATTTGGGTAGTTAAGGTAATGGGTGTATCATGAAGTCCCATAGAATGGCATGGAAAAGGGGTCCATTAAGGTATTCAACATATATCCCCATTACACTAAAATATATTAAAGAAGTATCATGATAGGCTTAAGGACAAGGGGTCAGATAGGAAGTGGGAATTAAACCACCAATGTATAAATTTTTTGCCTAAGTGGGTGGAGGATAAGAAAATTAAAAATAAATAACCAATTATGTTGAATTTGAAAATGTCTGGTAATATGGTAGTAAAGGTTTTGAAGGAGGTGCAATAATTAGTATTGGTATATGTGGAATATATGCATGTGGCATACCACTAGGTATGTAGTTGGGAAGAATGATTAGTGGTGAAGTGTTGGCTAGCATATTTTTTGGAGAAGCTTATGAGAAAGAGGAACCAGTTTGAGTGTGAGTGGGAGGATGATTGGGTATAGCCATGTTTGTTGGCACATGTCTATAAACACTAAACTTAAGAGATTCTCTTGGATTTTAGTTAGGTGTAAGCTTCGTTGAAATGAAAGTTTGTTGGTATTAAAGAGGTTGGTAGGATGCTGCTTGAGTATAAATGAGAGAGGAATGGATTTATTATTTAAATTTAGGGTCATTCCTTGGTTTAAAGGACTAGTATAAAGAGAAGACTAACTTCTCTCCAAATACTAAATGTATCCCACCAAGGTATAGATGTAATTAGTTTGAGTAGTTTTAGTGGTGTGTTTGTGGGCCTTTCTCAAATGAGGCTATGAAGGAAGGGGATGATAGATAAATATTAATTGATTTGCACTTGAAAATTTAAGGGGAGTCACTTTGGGTTACTCTGGCATTGTGAAGGTAGATTAATTAGTGATATGAGGTAGTGGAGCTAATTCTAGCCTAGTTAACTTATCTTCTATAATGCAAACTTTCTCAGTGCACTGATAATTTTTTTCCATTCTATCATTATTATGAGTTTTTAAGTTTATTTTTTCTTTATTTATAATATGTTTATACAATCCACCTCATCTAGTAAAGGTCATGTCATTAAAAACATGGTAGTTTTTGGCAGTCTCCAATAATTCTCGTAACTCTTTGATTACCACACAATACTTGGTTTATGATATGAAGGGTGAGTATTAGTGATAAGAGTATTGGTTTTCATTTATTTTATTTTATATGTTATTCCAAATAAATAATAAATTTTCATTTTAGGCCCAAATCCTTCTTCAAAAATCATCAAGGCCTATCAAATTCCTCTCCAAACATATTCAAGTTGTGTATACACCCACACAATAAATGGAAGAGGATAAAATATGGATGAAAACATAAAGAAAATGGATAAATGCAAAGGGAAAAGCCTTTCATGTTAGGTTTAACATATTTGTATGTAAAAAAATTGAATGATTTTCTTGTGCACTCAACTTCCCAAGGTCTAGTCACGACAATCAAAGAGAGTGATATGAAGATGCTAGCTATTGGTATGGATGGTTGTTTTGAGCCTGTAAACTTAACAAGCTAGGCTTTTTAGTTGAAATATTATAGGAGTATTATAGAATACTTATCTCAATGGGTGATCATGTCTATACTAATATAGCTATGCTTTTTTTGTGCTCATTTAAGAAATAAAACTGAGGATATAATAAGGTATAGAGTGTAACCTAATTTTAAAAGAACTAAATAATACAAGCCTTGATTTGTGTTACTTTCCTTGAATGGGTTGAGGACATGCCAAATCAATCAAGGTATTTGACCAATTCTACTAAGGTGGGTTTATTTGGATAATGTCATCTATAAATCAAATGAAATTAGAGAAGGTTAGACATGAGGATGAAGAATTGGATCAAATTTGAAGGTTCCAATCTTGACAAGATAAAAATTGGATTTCTCTAGCTATCTAAGCTTCACATAGCCTAGTTTGTTCATCTAAGGTATTTAATAGGCTAATATTAAGCTGGGAAAATGTGTTGAGCAAAAGACTTGTAGCCAAATCTCAGAGTCTATGTCGCTTTGAATGTTTTGTGCCAAGATGGTAGAAGTTACTCATGGGAAGGATCCCACTCTTTATATATGCACTTATTAAAAGAGCATCATCGAAGGGTAAGCAAGTGTCATCAAAGGCTTAGGTAACATTTTTTTGACGTTTTTTTGTTCTACATATTAATTTTTTATTTTGGGGAAGTTGTGTAGTTATTTTTTTTTATTTTTACAAATATATTGTTCATTTATTTTTCCATATAATGCATTTATATGGCTAAATGTTTTGCTAAGTGACATGTTTTATGTTTGTTTATGAACTAATTTTTTTCTATAAATTAAATGAAATGCAATTATTCTGAAAGGAAAGACACTGAAAATGAAGAAAACAAATTTCTTATTATTTTTTCAAAAAATACTATGTGAATTAAAATTAATTAAAAGTTGAAACTAACTATTTAATGTTATTTTTCTAATATTATAATTTTGTAAATGCACAAAAATAAATTATATATATGGAAGATCACATTTGATTTATACTTTGGAATGAGTGAAATTAATGATGAAAATGTTCTCTAAATTTTAAGATGCGCAACTGAGTGCTAATATATGATTTTTTAGATTGTATGCATGTAACTAAATATGCTTGAATGATAGAAATTATAGTTGAATGAAAAAATTATGTTTCTAAATGGTTTATATTTGTATAATTTATCATGAAAATATAAATCATTATCTAGGTATGTTTATGCTTTGAATTTTCATTTGTATGTGGGAATCTAAAATGGGATTGTTGATGTAATATTTTTCTTTTTTGTATTTTCCTAAACTTTTAGGTGAATAAAAGTGAAGTGATAGATAATTTTTACGTGTGTGTGATTAGAACTAAAATAGGAGCATATGAAATTATATAAATAAAATAAATTATATTATTTAATTTTAAAATTAACTCACAAATCTATATATTGCTAGGTTTTTTATGTAGAAGTAAAATTCTAAGAAAATTAAGTGAGTTTCAATGCAATAAAGTGTAGGAAATGTTTTTTATATTTATTAATTTTTTATATGCATGAAAAATAATCATATAAAATATAATCTAATTAATACACAAATGGTAAAACAATAAATAATAAAATAAAAATCCCTCAACCTAACCAAAGTAGAGAATACATTGGAAAAATAGCTTGTTGAATTTGGAAATATCTAGATCCTTAGGCTGCTATCTCATTGGTTTTTATGCTCAAGGATTATTCAGTGAGATTAATTTTGAAGAAATGGAATTAAAATAATAAAGTGAATAGAAATAACAAGTGAATTATGGTTGGTTCTCACAAACATCAAAGTATTGTGATACAACTTTGTGAGCCTCCTTGTCCATTTTATAATGGTAACAAGAAATATGCTATAAGAATTGGGTTTATTCCTTTAAAAACTACAAAATTTAGACTATATTTCTCTAAAAATGTGAATATTAAATTCTATATGCAAATTACAAATCTAATTTTCATTGTAAAGAGAGTTATTTAGAAGAAAATAATGGTTGTTAGACATGGGAGTTAATAAGAGTGAACTAGAGATTTTTTTAATAAATTATGTAATAATATGAGGCAATTTTTTTTATAACATGTAAATCATGTGAAAATACATGTTCTAGGATTAAAAATATAAGTGCATGCAATGGTGGAAATATTCACTATATATGCAACAAGAGGTATCACAACCATCAAAATGGTTATTAAAATTTCTTTTGTGTGGTGGTTTTAAAACTATTTGGGTGGTTTTGTTAACAAAAATAGTAATTATTTAAATTTTGCATAGTTATGTGACCATAGTAGCAATTGCACAATTGCTATAATAGTTTTTCTATGTATCTTAGAAATACTAAGATTGAAAGACTAAAGTTTAAATTTTTCAAGTGTGCCACTTTGGGATGGTATATAAAGAGAAAAACTAGGGAAATAAGGAGAATTATAAGACTAAGAATATTATTTTATATAGAGTTCCTTTTATCATGATCAATCATTAGATAAATGTTACACCGTGTAAAATTTAGGTGCATATAGAATCATATCTTGAACTATTGAGTTGGGAGTGATATTTTGAATTTAGTTTAGTATTGGAATACCTCTACCCAAAATTTATGAGGAAATCCTTTCGAATCCACCATTTAATTAGCCATTTCCTTAAGTGTGTTATTTTTGTATTCAACTACATAATTATACTAAGGGGTGTAGAGAATAATATATTGAAGTTTTATGTCTACATGTTCATATAAGTTGATAATTTGATTTCTAAAAATATAACCTCTACTATTTATTTTGATATGATAAATGTTTATCTTTGGTAGGTTTTCAACAAGGGCTTTGAAATTTTTGAATTGCTCAAATACTTCACTTTTTTTTTTAATAAAGAAATTAAACCCATGTTCTATGAGAGAAATCACCAATGAAGCTAATAACCTATTTATATTACTAAAAATAAAAATGAGGGAATGATACAAAATCAATGTGAACCAACTATAATTTGTTACTGACCCTAAAATATTTTCCTTTGGGAAATGGATCCTTATGTTATTTTCCAATTGCAAAACTTGGACAAACCCCTTATAAGAAGGAAACCTTCAATAAACTAAGAAACATGTTGTTCATATAAATATATTGCAATAAGTGATATTTTAGGTGATAAAAATTCTCATTCCAATTTTTACTCAAGTCATTTACATTCATAATCATGACATATTAAGGTTGAAAAAAGACCAAAATTTCAAATTTGTATAATCTATATTGATGATCAGCCTTTTCAATGGCTAAAATAATGGACTAACCATTTTCATTTCTAATCAAAACATCATTCGGTGTAAACTAGATTTTTTTTTCACCTAAACACATGATCTGGTAGATGAATAGGAGGTTTTCAAACAAGTATGGAATATGGATTTTTTTTAAATATATTATTATCCATATAAATTAACCCTTCATCCTCAACAACTAAAGGATTATATTTTCCCACAAAAAAATAGTTGTGTATATTTATTCAAGATTTTAAAATAGAGAGCCATCATGCAAAATGTGATGAGAGGATCCTAAATCAAAAATCCATTTAGACACATGTTATATTCTTATTATTTCATAAAGTGTTTATCATGTATCAGTAGGATGGTGGTACATATTTTTCATCTCTACTTCCAAGTATGTCATTTTCTTAAAACATTGATATTCAACATAACCTTGTTCACCACAAAAGTTATAACACTCTTTATCAATGTTGTCATTCAATTTCCCTTTTATTTTGTCCTAATTGGGGGAATATTTTTTCTATGTTAATTGATTCTCGATAGACTTAATATTCTATTTTCCTTTTCCTTTGGTAGGGCCCTTGCCTTTTCCATAGTTTGGGTGTGACACGAAATTAACATCATTGACAGATAATTATTGCTACTTAGCATTTCCAAGTTAGATGTCACTAATAAAAATTTGTTTTACTTGTTTTCTTTATATTTTCTCATATAACTTATAAAAATCAGGTTACATAGTGATTCTAGATGAATAATGAGTATGAAATTTCAAATTTTGACAAAACACTCATAATGTGTAGGTCATCAATCTTGGTTACACCTATTTCAATAAGCATAAGTCTTAAGCACTTAACATGAGTGATAAAATCCTCATTTGATGGATATTTATCAAGACTCAGAGTTTCAAGATCATTTTATAGTTTTCATACCCATATATTTCTATGAATTCAAAACTTATTCTCCAAGATAGTCCAAACTTCCCATGGTTCCATAATGTCATTCAAATGAAATTTTAATTCTGGAGACATTGACTTACCTTTGGCTTTGTGATAATTCCATTTATTATTTTTGATCATGTTAAGAGGATTGGTTTCTTCACCCTTTTCCATGTGGTAATACCCTTATTGAGTAACAATTAGATAATGTACCCTCTCTAATTGAAGTAGTTAGAACTAGTGATAATTACCTTATTTATACCATTTATAGGAAAGAAACTTTATGGTAAAAAAATAACCCCAAAAGAATTCTATTTTAAGGGTGTTTCGATTAATGTGTTAAAATGATCATGTTGATGAGAGGTTCACAATGGGACAATAAACCTATGGGAAATTTGTTTTCCAAAATTATGTCTTGAGAAATACAAGTTAAAATGATCAACTCAATGAGGAGATCACAAAAATCTTGTCACATCATGGGTGAAAAAATTTTGATATATTTTTTATTTTAATTCATATGTAAATTTTTTTCTATGGCATTATTGGACCAAATTTCATTAAATATTTCCAAATTCTACATGGATCAAAAGTTGATTGTGAAGACTCTATTTTGTACCAAATACACCCTTTGCACTTCCCTCTCATTATTTCGTAATTAAAACTAAGATGTTAATTTTGTAATTATAACTGAACTAGGAATTCCAAATTTGAAATTAAAATAATTCAATAGAGTGCATATCTTCCAAGTGTACCCAATACTTCTTTAGAATTAATAGGCTACATGTGATTGATTTTCAAGGCATTTGATATACAAATCACATGCATAAAATGTGAACAGTCCCAAAGGGCACTGACTATAGAGGGGTTTAGCATACATGTAGCCACACTATCCCATCTTTGGGGTATGTAGATAATAAATTATAAGGGATAATTGCTTATCAATGTACCACAAAATCAAATGTTAAATGGATTCTTATTGAAAAAAAACAAAAAGACCTAAGTAATTTTTATATACCAAGAGATATGTGGAAGCAAAAATCTGTATACAATACTATCTGAGGCCTAGATATTGGGGTGATTCCCCTCACTTCATTGATAAACATTTTCCATCTTAGACGATAATCATAGCTTTTTGTGAGTTTTAAAACTACTAGAACATAATTTACAGTTTAGGGAATTTTTATGAAAAATAGCTTCAAATCTTAACTTATGCCACAACGTTCACCAATTTTTAGCCAATAATATTTGGAATTTATAATAGGCCATCAAGATTTGAGCTTGAAACTAAATATACAAAAAAAAATAAAAAAATGTAGTTATAAAAAACAAATAGAATGGACATGCATAAAAACTTCAAATATGAACAATATATTTTCTATGGACATGAAAATAAAAGATTTGAATGATCCACATAGCCACACTATAAGAGATGAAGTTATTATAGATATAATACCATATTAAATTAGAATAGTTCCATAAGTAATATATCCCCCATAGTAAAAATAGTTAGAATACTTGCAATAGATAAATCTAATGAAATATTAAATAAATAAAATACTTGGATTTGTTCAAGGTAGCATTACTACTTCATTAGATTAATAACTTTGGTTTAAATTTTATAATTTAAAAATAATAAATCTCTTATACAATGTACTTCACCTAATATTCTTCTATGATATTGTTTATATAAGAAAGGAGGATAAGCTTAAGGTTAGGGTTTTGGATATTAGTTAATTGTATAACAAGTCAAGCCTATTATTATTAAAAGTCAATTAATTAAATAATTAATTGATAATATTCTCTAATAATGAGTTATGAATAAGTGTGCACTAATTACTATATTAAAATGAATTTTACAAGTTCATCTTAACCATACAAAAGTGTATGTGTTATTAAATACACTAACATTGTTTAGTAACACGTGAATGTATAAAATCATCTTTTATAAACCCACTCATTTTTTTAATTAATGTATATTTTAAGAAGATAATCTATAATAAAAAATCATTATTTTCCAAAATATTTTATCTCTTACTTTATTAGTGTTTTGTCACTAACATTTGACAATCTAAATTTGACCTTCAAGTCCATCCATGCTAAAGTGGCATTCAACATTATTATTATAGCATCCTCAACTTTAAATAATGTATTTTTTGCTAATATTTTTATATAATTAATGTCCTCATCCTATAAATTAACCTTTACACTACCATAAAATGGTTGGTCATCATCAATTTCAAAATTTTTAATCATAGTATTAACACCTTCACAGTGATTTTCACTATCTTGTTGAATATCATCATCATAAATATGACTAAAAAAATAAAAAAATAAATGAGATATCATATCATCTAAAAACTTGCCTTATATGTTTCTAATTTTTGGTTCATGTTTTTCACTACCTTTTGGTTGCATGATTGTTGATCAAAAACATGGATCAAGAAAATCATCTAATTCAATCAATAAGAAAATTGACTTTCAAACAAGGGTTATCTACAACACACAATGGTGTATAAAATATATAGTTTATATTGTAAGGGATTAAAAAACATATGGTTGTAATAAAAAACAATTTTTTATTACATATCTAGGTTATTCTCAAAAAATTATGCAAATTCCCAAAAAGGACATGTGATTACAAGTTCATATACACAATTTATGGCATCTAGAAGTTCGAGGACTTTTCATGGCTACAAAACCACCAGGTTATGTAGGTGGTAACTTTGCAACCATCCTAACTATTTTAAAAACTATGCCAATGGTTTCAAAAATAACATGGTGCTTTTGTAGTTGTCATGGTGGTTTTATAACTACCATGGTGTTTTTAAAACCTTAATTTGTAATTTTGTAACCAAGATAATAGTTTCTCTTGCACATGATGTTTAAAGGACATAGATGCATTTGGTCTTCAATTTATGATTCTTGTTCTTATTATGTGACCATAAAGGGTGTGCTTATGTATATGTACGAACTAATAGAGTTCATGGAGGCATTCAAGCATAGGATTTTGAATAATTCATTTATTCTTTCCATCATCAACTCATTGTTCCATATATTTAATTGAGTTGAAGACTACACAACTAAGATAACTACATACAATAGTCTTTATTGCTGAAGAGTTAAGCCTTCCACTAAATAGTGAAAAGGTAATTACACGTGTAGCATAATTTTTAAGTTGGTGCCCTTGTAAGCCTAAGAAGGCATAATATTATAAATTGTAGAACATAGTGGAGATGAGTAAGCATAGTTTCACTCTTGCTAGAGTTTTCTCACATTGAATTTCTCCAAGGTATATTTTTTGTGATATCTCTTTGATAATGTATTTATTTCCTTTCATTACATGTTTTATTTCCTTGCAAGTAGTATAAATTCACAAACACTTAAGATAGATCAAGACTTGTGTATCACAACCATATTAATTTCTATTAAAGATTAATTAACTTCACATTTATTTTCAATTTTATACAAGCACATTGAATTACAATCATATATGGAATAGTAGCATGTGTGGGACATGAAATAATGTATGAAATTGATGTAGCATGTGTGGATTTCATGTTAATGATTTCATATTCTTTTATGTTTTTTAGATGATAGACATAAGATATTGAATACATCCTACAATAAAATTTTAATGGTTGTTGTTATCACTCTAAATTGAACCCTTGAGGAAGTTTTCTAATCCTTCCTCATTTAACTGGTAGCATAGAGACACCTCTAGGTTGTGGGTGGCCTAATCAATGAGGTAAATCTCTAGATAGGGATAGTTATCTTGATTCTATCACCTAAAACTACTACTAAACCTATTTTTCTCAAGGCAAAGGGAAAAATACAATTGAAAACAAGTAAATGGATAGTGATGCACCAAATCTATGATCACTAACATATATTTTTAAGTGTATAATAAATTATAAGACTGAACTATCATGTAAAAATGTTGAACTACACATCTTAAATCAATGTTTTATAGCTATGTAAGAAATTTTAGGACTAAGAGGGAATATTATAACTAATTATAATACAAATTTATCCCTTGATTATGGTAGATACAACCTGCAAGAAGGATATCAAGATGTATGGAGGTAAGGGAGTGAGACACAAGCCATATAAAACTAAATTATCACATAACAAGGTCAATTACACATTATTTATAGTATAAAACCCCATAATATGAGGTAAAAATTAGTATTATATTAATTTATATTCTTAAAAAAGGAGCAGGGATTCACCATACTCAAGTGGAAGATCCCTTTACAAGAAAAACTAGGCCATACATATAGGAGAAATGAGATAAAAGAGAAAAAGAATGTTGAGAGAGTCCATGACAAGTGTGATCCTTCAAAAATTATATACAATACCAAGTGTAAGAGGCTAATAATAGTCTTATAATTATCTTTAACATGTGTAACTTGGTGAAATGACATCTTCCTCAAGGTGTTGTAGGAGTTATTGATTTATCATTCTTCGTGAAACTTCCCTTCTTCTTGATGAGAAGAGACAAGATGATTTTTTGATCCTATAACTATACTTTAGATTTAAATTGATCATTTGACACCTTACACACATTGGGATGCCTTTATATTGATGTTATAAAGTTTATCAATCTTCTTAGGATCCTCAACATCTTATCCAACTACCACTAGGTCCATAGGTGCCTTGAAACTCTTCTTATTGTCTTCTCCACTCCTTTGTAATTGCTTAGATAAATAAAAAATTCACCTTGATACCTCATTTTAGGAATTATAAAACATCATAAAATGTTTTCCCCTAGTCATAGTCGTCCCTAATATGGTGAATCATTTTTCTCTCAATCAATCTCCATGCAAACCACTAAAACATGTAGTTTTAAGCCTATTTTGCATCCATTTTAGAAACACATGCCAAGATAATGGAATATTTACATTATATCAGGACATAAAAAGGTCATTAAAATAATTTCAAGACCAAATAAGTACATTAGAGGTCAATTATGAGGGCTCCACTTACATCAGGTTACCAAGAGGGTTTCACAAGGGTTTTATGGTCTTCAACTTGTTAATGATAGTTCATAAAGAAAAAATATTATATCTACTATAAAATTACACGAAGTGAAATTTAATATGGAATAATAAAACTTTAAATATCCATTGGGAACCATATATCTTCCCATGCAAATTCATACATAGTGAAGATGAACTTCTCAGATTAACTAGGCCTATTAGTGAACTCAAGTGAGTGTTTTGAGGAAAAGGGGAATACAAATGTTTATCTTTGATTGTAAATTAATTTATTAGGTATTAAAAACACACAATTATGTCTTAAAACCATTTTTTAATAAATTTGTCTCTTCAAAATGTCTAAAACGTATTCTATCCCATAATGAGGGTTTGAGAGTAATTATACAAATTTGACCCTAAAGGTCTATTTTGATGGATTTTCTCTCCTTAAAAGGTATAAAATAAATGTTAATTTATTCTCCATAACATAATTAAAATATAATAAAATTAAAAATCCATACTCATACCAAAAAAATATATCATTTCCTCATACTTGTGCAAAATTGTGCCTTGGTTGTAGGTGTTCTCTTGAGAGTTGACTGTATACAGTTTTATGCATATTGTTCTTCAAATATGAATGTAAATGGAGTGAATGAACATATTAATTTTTTTAAATAGATATTTATATAATTTTTATATATAATAAAAAATCCATATCATTAGCCTGTCAAATATCTAATTCAAGAAGCAAGATACTCTCTTCAGATCTCTTATATGCCTAATACCTTCTCTAATAGGTCTTAGCTCCAAAACCCCTTCGATTAATTTTTTGTGACTTTTAATGAATAATTGAGGATTTATGCACATAATATGAGTTTTTTATATTATTTTCTAAGAGTTTGAATTCACACCCTTCTTAGAACCTACATTATCCAACATTAAGGGTTTATAAACAACTTTAGTATTATGACCCTAATGGTCACTTTATTGTTATCTTATCATCTTTCCATATAAATTTTATCATTGTATAACCTTTATAAATCCTTAATATACCATGTGATAATTATTAATATTTCACTCTCACCCCAAGCCTACACTTTTCTTTCAATAAGTTATACACATGCCTAACACAGTTAAGCTGAGAATATGAATGTATTATGTTCTGATTAATTTGAATTTGAAGGTAAATTATTATGATTTGGAATTATTATGTAACTCAAGGGATAAGATATTATATATTGTGAGGGTATTTTTATATTTTCTTCCTCTTTAATGTTCCTTTCAATCTCAAGTTGAATACTAAAGCTCTTCTAGAACTCGGGTTTCTCGTTCTACATGTACATAGTTTTACACACTTTCTTAGCAATGTAATTATAGATATATATATAAAAACATATTTTAAACCTTCCCAAAGTTTAATATACCATATATAAATATGATAAACCAATTTATCACTAGTTTCTTGAAGATCTAACCTCAAATATATAAAAATGTCATTTTAGGTTTTTGCAATCCTACTTGCACTCCTCTAATTAAATTTGGCTTATTATAGTGATTGTTACATCTCTTATAGGGTATAAGTGTTTAAAAAAGATTATATAATTTTTTATCATGTTTTAATGACCTCTCAAAAAATCATGTTTCACTCCAAACTTGCATCTTCTCTATCTTCTGCCAGCAAGCTTATGAGTGTCTCTTTCTGCATGTCTACATCATTTCAAGCTTATTTTTGGACTATTATTGACTTACCCAAGGTGATATAAAATGATTTGAGAGATATTTTAGTTCATTATATGTTTTTTCAAATTTCATTTTCACTAAAAAACTTTACAATACTTGTCATGTATCTCCCAAATCTTCTTGAAGACCCATATAATCCAATTATAGGTGTAGGATAACATCATGATTATTTTAATGACCTCACACATGCTTATGAAAGTATTTTTAAAATTATGTTATCATTTCAAAGATGTATTGGGTATCATTTACCAATTATAGACCTATATTTTTAACTCCAATACTTGAAGTCTCTATTCATTCTTGCTTAAGAACATTGAATTCAATGACTTTCCTGATTGGTTCCTATTGCAATTGTTATATAAGATGGTCTTTGAAAATTTTTAGATGTTTTAAATTATTCATTAAGGCTATTTACTCATCTTAATTTCTCAAAATTATAAAATAATACATTTACCTCCAACATTCTATTTGTCCATCTACAAAATTAGATTTTTCACATTTGAGGATTGTATGTTCTCGTTAATGTAAGTGGTCCACTTGGAGAATGTACATGGATTAGGAGGATATTTCATGAGGTTTTAAATAAAATATATACTTTTTCTCAAGAAATTTCAATCTAAAAAAACACATATATCTACAAAAACCCTTACCATCACATCAAAATAGTGAAAGAGAGCCATTTCTTTCTAATGCATGTATATGTATAGTATATCTAATGGGATTTATTGATATAGAGGTCTTTATACACATTTATATTAACTTTTCATGATCATATTACTTCATCAATCTCAAAAGTGAAATTGTGGAGAGAAAATTGAGCCCATGGGCATGGAAGGAACATTTTGACTACTTAAAATCTTAAAAATTATTCATAAAGCTAAGGGGATTGATAAAGCAACCAAGCTAAAAACTAAGAGGTAATTAGGGTCCTCTTATTTTACTAATAGATATAGTTATATCTCTCTCTTTATCCTCCATGATCTAATACAAAATCAGTTGGTTTTTCAATCATGTGAAGGAATCAATGGAGAAACCAAGTACTTTTCTACCTTTTAAAGACTTAAAATTACTTCCAAATCATGGTTTTAACCTGGATACGATAGGAATATAGCTCTCATATTTTAAACCTATTATAATGAGTCTTCATTTTCTTCTCAAAGTCATGTATCTTCTTGAAACTACCCCTTAGGAAAGAAGAGAACCTAAGAATGCATTATAAATACCAAAAATTGCCTCCTATGACCATTTTATACCATCTCCCACATAGAATACCTTTCTATGTGCTTTAAAATTATCTCTTGTACATACAAA
The DNA here is from genome assembly GCA_037957365.1 of Torreya grandis. NCBI lineage: Eukaryota > Viridiplantae > Streptophyta > Pinopsida > Cupressales > Taxaceae > Torreya > Torreya grandis. The sequence goes on along the minus strand of JARHVA010007968.1, from coordinate 542,417 downwards.
TCACCATACTAGACCTTGAGTCTAATTTAAAAGCTTTATGGTACATTTACAGGGTATAAAATGCCTTTGATAGGGTTAATACAAACTATTATCAAATCAATAAGGATTAATACCACATTCAGTGTTTTAATGTGTGACCATGCCACCCTAAAAACTATGTTTGGACTGACTTAGATGTTCATGACTCTTGACAAATGAAAAATTTCATAAGGGATAGAAATAATCATAGGACCATAACCCCCCATTACCTTAATTTATCCAAATTTACCTTAGTATTTTTTAACTACATTACAAAAGGTTTTGAAAAGACACAAAATTGATACAATGTCAAATTTTGAACTCAGGGGTTAACCTTTGGCCAAGGAGGCCAAATTGTCAATAGTTTTTTTATGGCATAGAACTTGAGGACAACCCTCATTAACTAAATGATTCATGTTCATGAATCTTAGTGTGGAATGTCCACCTAGTTAACATATCATATTATTATTAAAGTGTGTTTTTCTTTTCCATTTAAAGGGGTTGCTAACATATTTCCATATTATTTAATCTATTCTTTTGTGTTTGTTTATTGACAAGAAAGTTCAGGTTGTTTGTTTGTAAAAATTTAATGATGGGTAAATATTTAAAGAGAGAATGGTTAAAAACCTTTAAAATACTAACTAGAAAATTCAAGAGGAAAAATTTGAATTAGGAAAGGTGTGGCAACACTTGGAATGTGAGAATAAATAACTACAAGATACAATGATAAGCCATGGAGAATTTTTCATGGGTAATTTTATACAATCATATTTGATATTAGACACTTGAAAATGTGTGATTTGACCAAACATTAACCTACTTGACTTATTCTCACATACAAGAATCTTATTTCCCATTCCTCATAGACATTCTCTCATATATGGGTCTGACCATTACAAATTATACTTACTATTGCACAAATTTTTCCTAGTGTCTATCCAATCAACTTAATATCATTATTAGACTATATCCTAGCCTTAGATAATTATTCCTATTGTGTGGAAATATTTTCACCTCTAATATAGGTAAATTTTTATGTAATTTTCCACTTAGGGTAGACCTATCCATGCATCCTTTAATGACTAAATTCTTAAAATTCAAATTGCTCATATGGGTTAGCCTGGACATTTTTCATATTTATTTATAGAAAATTACTCACAAAGTTAGTTATATAATCAAATAAAACCTAATAAATTTTATATTTGGAAAAACTATGGCATCTACATGTCGCATATCAATCTATCACTAAAAATCATCTCTCAAAATAAAAAATGATTAGCTAAGTTTAAATAACATTTGGAATGTCATGTCACATGTCATCAAGTGTTAAAATCCATACAAATGATTGTACAACATATTAGTATTACACATGTTTGTACACACTTAATTAATTAGGAGAACTATATGAAGTTTGATTCCCTCCTTGGAGTATTGGATATGTATGAAATGATTAGTCTTAGTGGGGTAGATAGGGTTAGCTCAACCCTTCCCTTTTACCATTTGTCTCGATATATAATTTTTGTATAGTGCATAGTTAAGGTTTGAAGAAAAGAGAAGGAAAATAGATATATTCACATAGATTTAGAGACATCAAACTATTTAGGCATACTCATATGACATAGGCACAATGGATGACATAGTTAAATTTTAATTAAAAAACTTTGGACATTTCCACATTACATCAAACAAGGTTACACTACACAGGTGTCCAACTAGTACATACTCATTTAACCACATGTAGATTCTCAATTTTTTGGATCTAAGAATTCACATGCCTTTTTTAGACTATAGTTGAATACTATATTCCTTCACAAACATGCACAAATCTGAAATAATCTAAGTACATCACTCTTCTAGTGTTTTTCATAAATAATAAGTTAATATATTTAGTTAGTTGCAATCAATTTTTTTTTAGTAACTATATATCTTGAGAAATCTGATTTATTCATATTATCATCACATAAATCCTAAAATAAATAAAAAATATATCATTGAAGAGTTGAAACATGAGTTAAAAACCAAGGAGGATATGTTTCCAAAGTCTATAGATGTTGGTCTAAGACTGGAAGAGAGAGAAGAGTTTACTATGCAAAGGAGATTACTCTCTACCAAAGATGCTCAAACCACAAATGAGGTATGAAAAGTATATATTTCACTATGTTCTATTTCATTCCATTGAGATCTAGATGCTTCCTTTGGTAATTGAGAAGTATACTAAGAGATTTGGCTCTATTTTGTTAATCAAGATGGGTTATGATTGAATGGATTTTGGCATCAATGGAATATGAATGAATAATCCGTTAAAGGTTGAGGAAATACATCAATATGTATATTTTGGATATGCTAATAGAAAATAAGGACTTGTAGAATACTCCAAGATATCTAAATCAAGGAAATATTCCAAAGTTAAAAAGTCCAAGCAACCATCTCTAAAAAGACAACCCATACAAGGTAATGATATCATTTATTTAGTTATATCTAATTAGTATTTTGTCTCTCAAAATAATAAATAGGTCTCTAATGAACTTTATCATATCATTATGACACATGAAAATTCCATAAAATAATTTCCAAGAAGATAAAAACAAATCTATGAAGAGGGAGACAACACATTGTCAATTCATGACCAAGTGAGTGATTAAAAGCTATAACTAGGAAGGGAACATCCTTTCAGTGATAGGAATAACATCAAATAAGAATGCAAAACATCTCAAAATAGAGGTGATCATCCTAAAAGAGGAAGTAACATAATACAAATTCATCATTATTTCTCAAAGGGCATCTCAATAACTTATGGAATGAAAAAATATTCCACTATTTGCTTTAAATATAACATAAGTGGCCATGTATCAGAAAAATGTTGGTATCCATATTAATTTTATTTTTATGGAATCAAAAACCATTGTGTGGCATGTTTTAGAAGCAAAATATCAATAGTAATCATATGTAATTCAATAGGAAGGATGTAATTTGTAAATACTACTCTCCAAATAAAAATGTGGATAAGGGAAATAAGGGCATGTTTTATAAGAAAATGTGTAGTAATCATTACACTCATTGAAAGATGAGTGGTAATCAACATACAAAACATTGGGAGCTTCAACAAAAACTTTATGAAAAGAATTTCAAGGATAATTCCAATAGGGAAGTTGTTCAAGCACCTATAAATCAAGGGGTAGAAAATGGAGAAGCTACTCAAGCACCTCTAAGGCAAGAGGTAATGAATGAATAATCTTTCCTATTTAAGGAAGAATCCATGAAGAAGAATCCATGAAGAGGGAGTTACCCTTAGAATATCACATATCATCATTACTAAGAGGTAAATTTTTTAAGAAATAAGTCTTTATAAAATTATCTATAAAACTCAAATTTATATTTGAATCTAAGAAAAGATTTATCTAATATGGAAACCATCAATAGGGAGTAACCCATATAATACTTTTCATAATCATATAGAGTATTTTCATAGCTAATATATATTTTAACATGCATATATAAGCACCTCTAAATTACTTGTTATGTTCCATTGTTGAAAGAAAATATCTAATATAATTTATATGAGAAAACATGGAGGAATACCACTCATTTAAAGTGGATCATGGAGTAGCCATATAATATAGTTTGAAAAGCACATGTATGTGTAACTCATTACATAAATGAAGTTGTATCATTTTCATCATTCTCATATTGTTCTACAATTTGACATGTTTTCCTTACCAAGTTCTCATATAATGTGATAGCATGGGTATAAGAGGCACTTTGTATTGAGATAAATCTCTAAGCACATGTAGAAGGATAAGGTATAAAACATATTACATCATGTTGGTTTTATTTTTATCTCCATGTAGATATATAATTATATCACATGTAGCATTTCTAGTTTTTGTCAATGTTGTAGCACATATTTGAGAACTCACATGATTGTAGCATGGAGGCATAAGTTGGTTTTCATAAGTTTTAAATATTGTAGCATGCATATGTTGGTTTAATTATGCAAATTATAACCTTAAATAGGTTTAACAAGATTGTAACATGCTTTTGAAGTGTTGTATGCACATGGAATAAGGTCTAAATAAGATATCCAATTTTTTTTTTTGATATGAAAATAGTTGTCATGTCATTTTATTGGGCATATTATTGAATTTTATTAATCCTAAGGGTTCTTATATGAATGATAAGAAGTACATCCATGGTGATTAGAACTCCATAGGAAGACTACTAGTTGTGATGGATGTATGTTTTGACATCCATGTTCTTTTATTGAATATGTTTCATCCAATGTATGATGAGTTTGTTTTGGTGAAAAATTTTAGTTGCAAGATATGGGAAAATTTTTAAATGGAATTGCATGTTTCAATCTATTAATGTTACATTTTTGAATTGTAAGGCCCAAGATAAGAGAAATTTCTAAATGTGGTGATTTTTTGTAACACAACTTACATAATGCAATATGTTACTTCACTTGTTGACATAATTATGTACATCAAGGATGTTTTATAATCATCTCCTAATGGAGATATTTATCCTCTCCTACAAGCACTTATTTTACAACAAAGGGGCTAATTATAATAACCATGAGGAAGACCAAACCACCAAAGAGTGAAATAAGGTTAGTTGGCAGAGATTGAAAGGCATCATGAACTCTTTAAAAACCTAGATTTTCAAGTTTAACAATTGGGTAATCACTCTCCAAGAGAGAGGAACCAATTCAAGAGTATGGTAGAATAAGATAATCCAATTTTAATACAAGTATATCCATACAATCATATGGCCCATGCTCTAAAAAGACTAGAAATCTAAAAAAAATTAATTTTCTCAAAGATGTCTATTTTAGATGAATTGATAGTACCCCTATGAGTTTTTAGGCATTTCAAATCAATCAAAATGTCCATTTTGTCATTAAATTCTCTTACAACTACATGTGATGATTCTTTTTTTTAAAACTCCTTTTGAGAAACCTACAAATAATAGCATATTCACAATGAGAAAGAGACCAAAAAAACTGAGAAATGGTTTCAAGATCTCACTCTGATACCATAATGTATTAATGGATACTCATCTCCTAGGATCAAATTTTTATATCATTACCATAATTATACAAGGGCCATAATGTACACAATAAAATTAACACAAAAATATGAGTGTACCTCTATGATATTTTACAATTTAAAAAAAAATAATATGGAGTTTCAAATATAAATAACTGAGAAAGTTTGTTTAAGAACAACCAAATAGTTGGAGTGAACAAACTATTTGTTAAGAGAATCAATTAAATGTGCACTCTTCCAATTTTTACATGCACATAATGATTTTACACTCAAAAAACATAAAAACCTCCCTAAATCAAGCTTAACCCTTATGTTAGTGTGAACTAACATATAACTAAGATAGTAAAAACCCACTACTAACTTAGTGTGAACACAAACACACTAACACACTCCCTTAATTATATAATTATGAAGAGAAAAAAAAGATAAAAGTAAAGAGACATATGGGTCTTGGCAACTAGGATTGATCAAGTACCCATGAAATGTAACTTGGAAAAATGAGTTACTATAAGATATATAAAAAGTAATAACAATGAAAGTGGAGAGAGATAACATATTCTGCAAGGCATCCTAAGAAGTAAATGACTCAATATTCGATCACAATGGTGAATAATGTTTTTGGTAAATAAAAAATCACTAAGGAAATCAATCTTGCATGATTGGTTTGGATCCACTACTCAATCGATGGAAAAGCAATTGACATTGAAGATCATATAATATCTCCTTATCAAAATAAGATTGTCATAGGTGTTGAAAGTAAAAAAGAGTTTACCAAACTAAATTCAATCAATTGATTTAGGTAGATGTATTAAAATATGTTATAAGGGAACACAACACCTAAATAATTATATGAACCACACAGCCCCCCATATTAATAATTGGGTGGATCAAGACAAAAAAATTGTATAAGTAGACAAAGCTAACTACTAAAACACATAAAAGCTAACACTAAAGGGAAAATAATAGATCCTTATGAATATAAGACTACCAATCTATCAAATAAGTGTCAAAGACTAAAAAAATATATATTAATAATATGACCCTAGTGATGATGGGAGAATCAAGCAAATAAAATAAAGAAAAAAATTATTAGAATTGAGCATGCAAGCATTAAGGTAGACTAGGCTAAAATAAAAAACTCTCCATGGCTTTATGGATGTAGTATGATTAGAAAATGATCCCATTAAAAAAAGCTAACCAAATTACGTAAAGAACTATATAGTTTTGTTAATACATTGAAGATGATATTAATAGCAAGAGAGTTGATTCTAATATAAGGGATTAGTTTGCATATGAAGAAGCTAAATAGTAGAGGAACCATGCTAGTAAAATCCTTGTAAATAATGTTAAAAATGCTATCAAAAATGATCTAAAATACATTTGAGATGAATACATGTGGTGGAAGATGAGACCTACATGTGAGAAGGGTAAAAGGACAAAAAATATGCATTAGTTAGAACATCCAAAAGTGTGTTAGGTTGATCATTCCTCACTAAAACAATCTCAAGAGTCACATTCCCAAGTGAAAGCATAATAGAACTTATGTGTTGCTCAACATCCTCATAAAGAGTGGAAACAACAAAAAATAAAATTTAAATGACATCAAAATAATTTAAATTTGAAACACCTACATGATAACCAATGCTATGGAGATCAACTTAATGAACACCTTGTATAAGAGAAATGATGCTTTGTGAATATTTGTCAATATCTCTACTAGAATGATCCATATAATGGAGTATGTGGGAACCAAAGGTAGTTGTATGATTATTAAAATAACCAAGAACATATTCACATGGATATTAAGTGGGGTGTGTAGGAGGTTAAAAAATATTAACATTAGACATGGTAGATGACTCAAAATATGGTAGGTAGGGTTTTTTTCAGCACCCCTAGGAAAAATCTATATGTAATTTTTGGGTGAATATTGAAAAGCTAGTTTCAAAATGAGGGCAAATCAAAGGTAAATTAGTTTCATCAGGAAGGTGAATCATATGTGCCATCATCTAGATAGTGTCCATATATGGAGAATGACATATAGAGCCTATGTATGGTGTTTAAAAGATATGGATGACATCCAGAGCATGTGGACAGTGTCCAACATCTATGGATGTCATCCAAAACCTAAAAAAAACATATAAAACATAAAAGTAATGTATAGAGTTTGTGGGCATGCTCTATAATAACTAAAATTTTTATAAATATGTTAGACACTATCCAAACCCCTTGGACAAAATCTGGACTTGGTGAACACTATCTAGAGTATGTTTACATTGTCTAGAGTGTGTGGATGTTGTCTAGAGCTTACAAACACCATATAGAGGCTATGGAAGATTTTCAGAGTGTATGGATTCCATATAGAGTGTGTGGATAGTGTCTAAATATTTTTAATGACATTTACAATGAGTTGATGAATTTTAGAGGCTATGAACAACATTTAGAGTCTATGGATTTCGTCTAGTATTGGTAGATAATGTCTAGACATGGTGGATGAGTTAAGAGTGTGTGGATAGAATCTATAACCAATGAATGGTGTCAAGAGTATGTATAAATAATTTAAATAATTTTTATGGTGTCTATATCCTATGGACACTATCCATAAAGGATGGACAACATATAGACCCCATGGATGGCATCTAAACATGGTGGACATAGTCTAGAGTTTATGAATGTTGTATAGAATAAATGGAAAACATCTATAGTAGGTGACCATCATCCAAACATTTAGACATTTTATAACCTAAATAGATGCCATCCAAACTTAGTGGATGCATTTTAGACTTGGTAGATGTCATCTATCACTAGTGGCCAATGTCTAGAGTGTGTGTTTAGTATCCATAGTTTTTGGGCATGTCTGGAGTGCATAGCCAGCATCTGGAAAGTGTGGATAACATATAAATCTTTTGGACATTATCTAAGATCTATGGGGAGTGTTTACTACCTAAATATATCCCTTTCGCCTTGTATTTTCTCATTTATATCGTATGAATTGTCCAAACCTATATCTCGTCCTCTATACTTCTACCCTAAAATGCATCCTCTATTCTCATTTCTCAATCTCAATGGATTCCAACCCTATATCTTCTATATCTATTCACAAATTTATTTTGTAGAAATAATATTTTCCAAAAATATTGAGGATTCTAGAAGATAAAAAATCTTATAATGATTAGATTGGTAGATGTTTCCTAAGATGCCTCATTTACATACCCCAAAATGTGATGGACATAGATTTACTAAACATTCTCATGTATAATTAAAAACCTTTTACTAGAGAGTTTTATTTCAGCCTCAACTCTTAGACTATTACTTTTTCAATTGATTCTTTAGATATCAAGTGATTGTTAGGACTACCACACATAAACATCAAACCTATGTCCACGAAAGTTATTTTGTTTGATAAAGAGAAAATATATCTAGAAAATCACTTGGCTGTAGATACATCTATATCGACAAGTAATCTTATTTTTCTTAATTAAAAATCAATTTTTTATATATAAAATTCAAAATTAAATGTCTCAGATAAATATTGAGAACATTTTTTTGCTTCCATTATAATAACCCCTAATCATTCAGGAAGGGGCCTTTCAGTTCAAAATATAATAAACCCATATCTATAATCCCTCATTGAATTTTTCTAGGTGAGGATTTTTTTATAGGGAAGACTTGAAAAAATACCCTTTTGGGATGTAGCATACATTTTCCATTCCTTTGGAAGACAATAATTTGATTGGTGTAAATCAATTTAGAATAAGATAATAAATGATTTGGATTGTGCCTTTCAAAGTGACAATTACACAATTTATGTTTATAATTATATATTGGGATTATACTACGGGGTGTACCATGAGTTGAGGGGAATAACTATTTCAAATATATTGCATGAAAACATGAAATCTAATTATGTGGCCCTTGATAAGATAGAGGTAAGTTTGAAGTTTACTTCTATGTCATTAAATTATCATGTCAATAGATCATTAAAATTCAAATTTATTATGAATATTTCATTATAATAGAGAAGAGAATATATTTCCTAATCTAGAAGAGAAGTTACACTGAATAAATACCATCCTTTCATGAGCTCTAGATATTCTCATTATGATAGGGGTGATGACATAGATTCTAGTGCGATGACACCATTGATAAGGAATAAGAATATGCAGATAATTATATCACCTACTACTATACATTGACTACGCCCCTTAGGCACATCATTAGGCATAAATCCAAGTTTTAAAATTTTAAAAATTTATTGAAATTTGATGTAACAACCAAAAAATTGGAATTATTAATGTTTCATATAATTTTTCAGTGACATTCGACATTGACAACATTTCCCATCAACCTATTCACTATTTATTTTCCATGCAAGGTATTTGAATTAATGTTTTTAATTATGATATTTTAAAATTACATGAAATTCAATATGTTAAATTGAATTATTTATTATATGAGACTTTGAGTCTTTGATAGAAATTGAATCTTAACATATTCTTACAACATTTCCACCACAAAAAAATGTATCAACAACTCAAAGTATGGATCCTAAGTCTAATGTATCTGACCTTCAAACTAACTTATTTAAATTTTGATGAACTTTATTTATTGATTAGTGATGACATTTCCTATTGTAGAGTAACATATATTAAGAAGTAATATACCACCTCGCCCCCTCCCCCCATTGTATATACTAGGGCAAGAATTTACCAATGCTAATAGGTAGCAGGGTAACAATGCATATAACAACTTTAGAGATCACCAATTTTTCTATGGGTGGAGTCTCTAATCCAATAGGTTCCATGGCAATTTTTTATAATATTGATCTTGATGCTGCTTTCCTTGAGGGTATTGATTTCATGCATACAAATAGATTTGTTACACATAATATTATTCAAGGATCTCAATTCTAGGCTCTTAAAAAAATAATTGGATGTGGTTCTTCTAGTTCACCACCTAAACCACATAATGATGAGGAGCAATATTTTGATGAATTGACATCCTTTTCATTGATTAATCTTGCTATAAATAATGCTTTTGCTGTGTTAGCTGACATTGTATAGGCTCATTTTAAAGTTTTGAAATAGTGAGAGATTCAGAAAAAGGCTTTGGTAAAATAAATTAATGAGCATTATCATAACCATTCCCAAAGATAATATTTATATTCTTTTGTTCAAAATGATCAGTCCAAAATTGACATGTTAGTGAATCAAGTTGAATCAGGATCCATTTTTGGGGAAAATCTCTTCAGTGATAATATTTTAGATGTTATTATTAATATATTAGAAATTTTAAATGCAGAGGCATAGGATTACTACAAAAAATGGGAAAGAGACCAAAACCTTTGCTTCCTTGCCAATGTAGAGAGATAAATATTTGGAAAGTAATTACTTTTTTATTTTATTTTTATCATAATTTTAATGTTTATTTAACCCACTTTATTTTCTAAATTGCAGTCAAAATATAATAACCTAAACAATGAAGCACAAGTACTAAATATTCATCCTAAAAAGGCATATAAAATCTTAAATTCAATAATTACATTTAAAGAAAAACTTGTGCTAGTCAATAAATAGAATAACAAATTGAGGAGGATAATTAAAGAGCACAGAATGGATCTAGATGTTCTTCTAAAGGATAAAATAGATGGATATCCCTCTATCCTATCGACAGGAAATGTAATGCATGAAGAAAGGGAAATAGTTGAAAATATTAATGTTGCAATTAAGGATTTTGTTAGAAAAGGTGTTTTACATTTGGATTCAAGGAAGGAGGAAGCTGAGGCAATAACATCTGCTAGTGAACAACAACCTAAAACTCCTCATGTGGAATGAAATATATTTCATACATGTATCTTTGTTTAATGAAAATGGGTCTAAGAATATGGAAATATTTTTGTTTATATATGTTACATCAAAAATGGAAAGTTTATATTGGAAATTAAAGTTTGCAAGTTTAAATATAAGTCTTTGTTTTTGTTTTATTCTCTATATTTTTATATATGTTATGTTAAAACTAGAAAGTTTATATGGTAAACTAAAGTTTTCAAGTTTAAATATAAGTCATTGTTTCTATTTTATTGTATGCATTTTATTCATGACAATTTTATTTTGTACATTTTTATATATCTTATGTTGAAACTGGAAAGTTTATATTATAAATTAAAGTTTGCAAGTTTAAATATAAGTCTTTTTTTCTATTTTATTCTATGCATTTGAAAAATTTACTACTTAAGATGTATAGTGATAATATAATAATTCATTGATTTATAATATTCAAACCCACATGAAACAATAAATTCATATTGTAAAATATATATTTTCCATACATATAACCTAAATATATTGTTTAACAAAGCTTGATTTTTAAACAATTACAATATAACACAACTATTTTAAAGTAATACAATATCATAATTTATGAATTATATAAATGTACATAATAGAAAAGTTTACATGATTTTTGATAAAAATAATAATATAAAAAAACAATTACAAAATTGAAATTCAAAACTTACGTACAAAAATTTAGGTAGCTAAAACAGATTTTGAGAATCACTTTATTCATTATTATATTTTGTATGTATTGTATCAAATGCATATAGAGTCTCAATATATATATTAGCTATGTCATTTTATATATTGGTAACTCATATTCTTTGACTAAGTGAATTACATATTTGAGGTGCTCTATCATAGGGAAATGCATGCACTAGATAACTAAAACCTACAGTCTTAAACATATGTCTAGATTTCTATCCAATTTATTAAAAAGTTTTGATTTAACAAAATATAATGCACTAAAGAGTCTTTCATCTTCCACATAGCCTAAAATCATTGTTTGGTAGAGTTCATACAATCTAAAATATTCATTTATATATTGCTACATGATGGTACTAGGATACAATTTTTTCTATAGCCTTGTAATAACACCACTTTCAGTTGGCTCTTTTGGACACATATTGATCAATCATTGTGAATCCAAAATGGTTAGACTATGTTTTCAATAAATATTTTAAAAAAATACCTATAATTTAAACTCCATTGATAGCTACAAAATTTAAAAAATGTATAATAAGAATGCCTATGTATATCAAAAATAAATTATTGATTTGTTCTTTACCATCTTCAACTCTCCAAAATATGGGATTCACCATTGTCATGGCTTCAAGAAACCCATCCATTTTAAAATTTTATCTAATTTATGTAATCAATCTATCCTATATCTTTCTCAATTTTATTTGTGTTTCTAATCGCATAGTTTTGTAAAGAATACATGTTATATGGACTTCTTTAATTTGTGATCCTACTAAATTAACTCATTTTTAGAATGTGTGTAGTGGTATTTCCTTTCCATTAATGAATATACAAATATGACAATGAATATTTAATTTAAAATAGTATTTTGGATCCTTAATATATGTTAAAGTTTGTGAACTAGTAAAATAAGAAGCTTAAAACTATTTTAGCCCGAGTACAAGACATCAAGAGATTGACAAACCCATTTTCTCAAATGTATTAGGTCTACAATATATTGATCTCTCTTGAGCATGTTTTAAAAAAAAAATTCATTATACATCAGGATAACATGACATAGTGTTAAAAGCATTTTCAAATTTGTTAACTGGTACAACAGATCCTTTTCCTTGTTGGCTTCCATACGATATTTAAACATAAAACCTTCTAATGATGGATATTCTTAAAAAAAATTACATGTAGGCTCATACATGAAAATACATCTTGTATCATTATATTTTAGAAGTATTTTACCATTGGTAACCCCAATTACACATTTTTTAAACCCTAAAATGTTTTTAGGACTACTTAACATATAAGTGTGTAAATCATGAATAAGTTCCTCCACTTTTACAACATTTTAAAATGTGCTTACAATTTTGTATGCAAGATTGACTCTATGGGCCATGCAATGAATTGAAATAATATATGGGGAAACTATTGTCTATAGTTGAACACATAAACCATTTTTTCCCCTACATTAATGTTTCACCATCAACACCAACACATACTAGCTTCATAATTATAGCATAATCATCCATCCCAATAATATCTTTCAAATTAGAAATAACTAACTTATAAAGGTTTGTTGAATTATAATTTTCAACCATTTTATGTATATCTAATAGATGTGGTATCCTTAAATTATTCTCAAAAGTGACATGGATACAAACCCATGTTGTATTGTCAGCTATTTTGACCTCATCAATGGACATTGATAGAAAGCTTGCATTTTTAAAATTTTATTTCAAATCTCCCTTCTCATTCATCACAAGATATTTTTCCATGTCCCAAGAACTAACATCTGACCAATGTGATTATGGAATCTTATGAATTCCATTATTCTTAAAAAGAGTTTTATGATTTAAAATTTTTAGATATAGGTCTAACTTTTTTGAGAATATGATAAATCATTGAGAATTGTATATTTTTGGCATGTTGATTTGACTAAATAACTTTTCCTATTTGAGATGTGATTTTTCCTCCTTTCTCAACAAGAAATCATATATGTTTATTACTTTTTTCATACTCTATTGTGTATCTAACATGCATGCATTCATTGACATCTTTCCATGTAAGATCCTTTTTAATTTGTCTATCTTATTCAATCGACACATAAACATTGCCACAATGTCTCTCAATTGTGTCCAACTTAAGTTGCATTTTGTGTTCCTTTCCTAATTTCCAAGAACATATTGTGAATTTACTTTTAGTTGGTGTATCATTATTATTTTTTGGCTCTAATGGTTCAATGAAAGGAAAATTTCCTACCCAATAAAACTTAAAAGACCTTCTAATTGTCCATCTGCTTCTCTTTCTTTGCACATATTTATATCTCAACATTTATAATGTCCTCAAGCCCCCTCTTCATTGGTAGAAATTTTATATTTTTATTTACAATGGAATTTGTTGTTTTATGACATGTAGGAGTTTATTTTAATGTTTGTATTATATCATTTGGTTTGTCATTTTCCATAGCCTTTCCATATTTAGGAATGTCTTCAAGTGGTGGCATATCATCATCAATAATATATTCAAATGGTGAAATAATATTAAGATTAAATATTTCATTTGGAAAACTATAATCAGTGGAGGCTCAGAGGGATCTTCATGTATAAAGATTTTGATATTATCCTTAAAATGTTAAATAATAGTTATTACAAATAATTAGAGAAATTATACCAATCATTTAATACCTATATTTTGAGTGGGTTTAGGATGAATTTGCTTGGGTGTTCATGTTGGCTACCCAAAATAAAATAAAATGCTATTTATCATTGACAATTAGCCTAATTTCTTACCATTATCACCATATGAACTTACAATTTTTTTTATGTTAGACAAGTTGTGACCTACCACTTTAGTACTATGCATTTGGTCATAATTTTGGTATGGATATTAGTCAGAGTCCCTATAGATACTAAGAATTTCTAATTAATTATTTTCATTACCCAACCCTTGTAAACAATGTCTGATCCTTATGGGTACCACATATGCTATCTAGTCATCACCTAGACCTTATAGATGGTGTTCAAACCTTATGGATGTTGTCCGATCTATTTGGTCCTTGTTTAGAGTCTATGGATGGAATTTATAACTTGTGTACGTTGTCCAAGTTATCTTGTCATCATCTAGACCTTGTATATGGTGTTCAAACTTTTTAGATGTCATCTAGTTTGTCTAGTCACCATCTAAAGTCTATAGACAATGTTTAGAACTTGTGGATACCATCTAGGCTATCTAGTTACCAACTAGACTCTTTAGATGGTGTTCAAACCTTATGGACACTATCTAGGATCTCTAGACATTGTCTAAAGTCTGTAGATGGTGCCCAAAACC
>JARHVA010007968.1:397500-522500 GCA_037957365.1 Torreya grandis | reverse complement strand
ATATACATGTATATATATACATACATGTATATATATACATACATGTATATACATACATATATATATATATATATATATACATATATATATACACACACACACACATATATATATATATACATATACATATATATATACATATACATATACATATATATACATACATATATATATATACTTACATATATATACATATATAAATACACACTCACACACACACACACACACACACACACACACACGCGCGCGCGCGCGCGCGCGTGCGTACGCTTGCGTGCGTGCGTGCACACACACACACACATATGCATTTCACACTTTAATCCACAAGGTTGGAAATTGTGGGAAGCCATTTGGAAAGGAAATTTACTCTCTTGCATAGTCTGCAAAGTTGATTGTCATAATTTTTGTTTGATCTAGGGTTAAAAATGTTTATAGGGGTGAAATGGAATTATTTATTCATGTTTTTTTCTCATAAATTAAATTAAAAATTCATCAATTAATATCCATGATAATACCAACACCATTTTCTTCAACCAATTCATAATGCTCTCTCATTTGATGACTATGTGTACATGTTGCCTACAATAATGGAGTAGTGATGTCTTATTTTAAATTTAACAAGGGTGTATAATAGTATTTAAATTTATATTAATACAATGAAACATAAAATAAGTAGTATGATAACCATATACTCTCAACAAAGGTCATAAGGTGTTTCAATTACTCACAGGTCTGTAGACATGTAAGTAAGTATTCATGGGCCGAGGTTCATGGTAAATGTATTTTATACACTTCTAAATGTAGATAATAATCATAAAAACTCATTATATAGTAAATAAATTAATTTCATACCATCAATAAGGATAAGTGAATGTGTAAACTCCAACTCTCATACACAAACAGTGCATACAAACTGACTATATACATAGTCCATATAGGGTCATGAGCATAAGTTGAGGATGGTATAATTCATGATAAAAAGGATAAATAAGTTTTTGAATCAAGTTTTATGTGAATTTATATAATTTTATACAATATCTAAGTTTTAAAACTTAGAAAAGCTGTCCTTGAAAGCCCATACAAATAAGAAAATGAAACCTACAGGATATGAGCATGTAGGTCTTCTTTTGGACAAAAGTGAACATGTACATACAAGATGAGAGTGCGTATTATGAACATGATTAAATAATAATTATAAATTACATATGTTTTAGGATACTAAAACATTTAAAATCTAATATAGAATTATGTTGACTAGGGTTTACAGGCGTTAACACTCATGCACAAGCATATGTATGATGATGGAAAGCATATCTTTAGAATTCTATGAAAACCTAAATGTAAATTTTAGTGAAGTGGAAATGAAAATTCCATGAGTTTTTAATAAATTCAAGGAAAAATTATAATTGATAAGGTTAAATTCTAAAGTACATGTTTAAACCCTCCTCGAATGACCACCTATAGGCACACTTTGAGAAGATGTAAAGAGAAGTTGTTTCCATGGAAAGATGAAGTGTTTTATGAAATTTGAAGAGGATTTACACACTAAAAAAATTATAAGGTCCTGATATGTTCAAAGGTTTGGAAGTGAATACCTAAAACCCCTAAATGTATTTAGTCACTTTAATGAGCACCTATAGGGTGCTTAAGCAAGTAGATTGGTTATTGATTTGAAAAAGAGAGGGCCACCTTCAAATAGTGAGGAGGGAATTTGGATAATATAATGATAAAGATATGAAACCAGCTAATGTTATATAACTCAATGAACATAAAAATAGGTTAGGGAGAATATTGACTGCTTACAGGACTCACTTCAACCCTTTACACATGGCCAAACAAGCGTATAGGTCTACCTGCCTAGGATGAAGGTAATATGCATGTTTTGAGTTATATTAGGTTAATATAAAAGGATTAATGTAATATATATGATATTATAATTCAAATATAATATTATAACCATTAGATTCAAATTAGATAGATGACTAAACAAAATTTTAAACCCTACCTACATAATCAACTAGGACCCTACAGGTCTACTTGCTTCAATTACAAAAAGATACTTGTATTGAGAGATATAAAGGAATATTGGGGGATTAAATTATATATGTATATGATATATATGATAATATATTTCCAAAATATCCTCAAACTCAATCAAAAGTGAAATAAATATTGGAAACTCTATTTAAACCTATAGGTCCTAATTCATACACAAGAAGATCTATAGTACACTCATAATAAGGGTGATTTTAAAAAGGTGACATGAGAGTCTAAGTAAACAAATGAATTTAATTTTTTTTAAAAATTATTATAAGACCATAAAAATAGGGGAAAATCAAGAAAAGTTCCATTTAGGATCTCAAGACCATTTTGAGCTCTTCTAATGTGTAACTGCATTCCAAAGACCTATCTTCTCTTGTTTGGTGAGGAAACGACCATGTGGATGGAATAAAATGGGATTTAGGGGTGATAATTATGTATTAACACTTAATTATTATGGCATTAGTTTTTAGTTAGGTTTCAAACCTTCATGATCAAAGGTTAAGACTATCAACCCCTCTCTAATGGTCTACTTGTAAGCTGAGAGACACCATCTTTCACTTAAAACTCTCATGAGGGTTTTAATGGCACCCAATGGTATTTTTAGGTGCTTTATGGGTCCCATAACTATAGTATTGTGGTATTAAAAGAGAAAGATAATATGTTCTTGATGAACAATGCTTAAGAATTGAACATGCCTAAAACCCTCTTAAAACCTTAGTAGTGTCTATTTTAGAGAATGAACCTATAAATTACATGATATGAATGATTTTATCCTAAAGCCTCTTTTATATTATTTATTACTCTAATTATATTCTCCAAGCGTACTTTATTTGTACTTGTAGTTATACAGACTATAATAAATGCAATATTTTGAAATATTTTTGATGTTTCACAGGGGTTTTAGATAGTTAGAAACTTTAAAAAAACGTAGGAGAGGTAAAATAATATGTATTTAATATATGAAATCCAAAACATATTTACTAAAGACCTTGAAAGTGATCAAAAAAACATCATTTTTCAAGGTAGTCTCAAAAAGGCCTAAAATGAGACTAGGTTTCAAGGCCATTTAATGGTTCTCACACTTCCACAGGGTCACATGGCCTCAAATTTGATATAGGTTAGAAATATTATATTTAAATTTAATCACATTCATTTGAGTGGTTTTAGATGTGTTTGAGAGATATGGAGTAGAAAATTAGTCTTCTAGGCAAAGAGGCCTAATTGGGAGAGAGAAAATTGGAAAAAGACACTTCCACTCATTCTTAGGACCTAAAATGTGGCATGAAGTTGTAAATCCATACTGGGTCTTCAAATATTCCGTTGGTTTATAATTAAACTCCATAAATTTCCCTACACAAGGAGTTTTACACATTTTAAAGGTTACAAAGAATGAGGCCAAATGAGGCCTTTTGGTGCAAAATTAATCCTTGAGGTAGTTTGAGACCTCCAAATGAGTTTATGAAGGTCTGATATGATGTGAAGAGGCCATACATGGAGAATATAGACTCAAGTTTTGACACTTGTAATCTAGATTGGCCTAGTGAGATGAAGAGACTTCTAAACACCTAGTAAGAGAATAAGGTGATGTGTCAAAGGGAACCTTTAGAAATCAGTTGAAAGGTGTCAAGAGCAAAGTAAAGATGTAACTCAACATGACTTGACCATCAAGAATGCCACTTATCATTACACAAGTGAAAGTAAATGGAATTTTTTGAGATTTAAGAAAGGTATCAAGCAAATTTTGAAACTTCCATGCCACTTTGAAAAGAGGATTATCTTTAGGAGACCAAAACATTTCCTTGAATACTGATGGGGTAGTTTCAAACTCCTTTCTTGTTGTAACTCTCTTTTATAAATATGTATATCTCTCTCCCTTATACCCTTCTCCTTCTCTCACATTTCTCTATATATTAAACCTTGATAGTCTAAGTTTACATCCTCCACTTGGGTATGGTGAATCCCTACCAATTTATAGCATTTGATCAATGAGAATAGTCTAGTTGGTTTCAATATTCATGCTTGACTAGTTGATCTTGCTAAGTGATAGTCTTGCTTCCTTAGCATGTTTATCCTTGTTTAACATTCATGTTTAGTTTGGAATCCTTTTTTAGGTCTCTTAAAGTGTCTAAGTGAGGTATAAGTGTTTAGTGGGTAGTATTTTCAATAGTGTCCTATCATGACCTCTTAACTAGTCCTCCTAACTCAACCACTCTTCATATGCTTTATGAGAAGCATCGATGTAGAGAACCAGATTTGGATTAGTGTCATGTGTAGGTTACTCTCTTATTTAAAGTGCATTTGTAGCTAGTTGGTAGTGGTCAAATCATATTTAGTGCATCACTTCTATTAGAATAGGTCTCTCTCTCTCTCTCTCTCTCTCTCTATTTATATATATATATATATATATATATATATATATATCAATTGGTAGATTAGTGTTTAAAGCTTAGTGATTCATCAAGGAAATCTATCCATTTAACTTTTAAGTTCACCTATCCAATAAGGTAACCAAATGTTGAGGTGTTTCTATGTTACATCAAATTTGAAAAGATTGAACTACCTTTCAAAGGGTTAAAATTTGATTGATAGCAGTTTTGGCATGCTTAATGGGACTAAAGTCCAAAATGACTAAAGAATTATTGGTGTTATTCTTCTACCTATTAGCCTTTGGAGACATTCAAAACATCAATGGTGACTCTCTGTATAATCAAATAGTTCTATTATCCTACTCACTTATTTAAGCAAGTTATACTTTTCATTGCATTTTCTTGATGAGGTTGTTATGGTTGAGTTTGAAGTAGAGGTGAATTTCATGCAAGTTGGTGAAGTTCCTCAAGCCTATAATATTCTCTATCAATTATATGATGAGCCTTATCAACCTCACTATGATCCATATCATCCTTATGATCTTTATCATCTTTTTTATGAATTATATCAGTCCCATGATCTTTATCAACCTTGTTATGAATCATATCAATCCTATGATAAGCCTTCTCAAGTTCAAGATGTTCCTAGCCAACATAGTCACTTCTTAAATTAGTCTATTTCATTTTTTAAACAAAATATTTTAGGCTATGACATGTACATGATAGGGCTTAACATAAAAATTAAATATGTTCAACATATCCCTAGTCAACTCATTCACAATGTGAGAGATTCATTGTAATCAATGAAGGAATAATGGACACTTATTGAGAGAGCAAATTGGAAAAAACTCTCAAGTGAGATGTTGGATGTAAGTGGTCTCAAGTAAAACATAGAATATATGCTAAAAGTTCATGAAGAATAATATGTCCAACTCCATCAGCCCCATATGCCTTCATACACACCACTTCAAGCCTCATATATGCCACCCGTTGTTTCCCCAGATACCATCACACGTGATTTCCAAAATGTTTCAAGTCTTTCATATGTTCCTAAAAATTTCCCTTATTGGAATTAAATCCAAGAGATTATTTTAAAAAATAGGATATTATCATTGAACAACCTATTATTGAGATCCAATATTCCACATATATTCCTCAAGAACACCCAAAGAAGTATTTCAAGATTCCAAGATGGAATCAACTAGTTAAATCAAGGAGTGAGAAAGGTGAGACACATATATATTAGGGAGTTAAAATTAAGGAATAATATAAATTCATGCAAGTCCCTCCCATCCCTCCTCAAGATCCCTCTTATATTCCATTTTAGCTTTATTGTGTTCCTTATCCTTATGAGGTCACTAACCATCTTCAAAAAAATTTATTCCAAGAGAATATAGATAAGCAAATCAAATATTTAGAGCTAAAAATAAAAGAGGGAGAGATCTAAGATCAAGAGATTGAAGTAAAATGAAGCCTTGTGCTTATTCAAGATCTTCTTACCTCTCTTTAAGAACCTATAGTATCTCCATCTTAGAGGTCTATTCAAAAATATTTTCAAATCAAGAAAGAGGCCTTAGTTGATAAGGTTGAAGATAAAGTTACAAATATTAAAGAGCCTCAATAAGGCTATGAAAAAAGTGAAGTTATTATTGAAGAGGAAATCCCTTCCATTACCCAATTCAATTTGCTTTCCCTATAAGATTTGCTTCAAGAGTCAACCATTCCCAAGGTTTCAAGTTGTAATAAGGTCCCCTCCATTACAAAAACCATCCATGAGCTATCCACCATACCTCATACCCCCTTTCAAACTCATGAACATGTTCATCACCCTACCACCACATCCCTTATTGAAGAAGAACCTATCCTATGGGAGGTAAGTGAAGAAGAAAGATTTCAACATGTAGTTGAATAAGATTATTCAAGTGAATTGGATGAGGAACTCACCATCGAAACTGCACTTAGGGAAGAAAAGAACAATTCAATTTTTATAAATAGAGTGAAAGAGGATCTTGAAGTAGAGGACATCTCTACTGAATATGGTGAGTTCTTGAATAAGTGTAACATGGATTCAAATGATAAATAATGTGGGTTTGAGGAAGAAATGAAAACTGATCAAACTGCTATAATAGAATAAAAAGTATTTAAGGATGTGATTCAAGTTGTATCTCTTCAAAAAGAATGTCAAGAGAAGGATAAATATCTTAGGTAGCAATATCTATACATATGCAATGAGTTTGAGGCTCTTCAAAGGACTATATCTCCTTTTGGACAAATTAAATATGTTACTAAAGTTACCCCTTACTTGAGAAATGATGTGATTATCCATATGAGGTCATTCAAGACAAAGTACCTGATGTCATGGAATTATTAAAGGTTAATAATAAAGTTTCTCCTATGAACCAAGATGTAGTCATGTTTGAGATTGGCACAAGCATCAAGAAACATCGTGATAAGGATGTGTTGATGCTTATAAATGAAACATAGGTGATATTAGTGTTTAAATAACACTTCTCATTTTATAATTTGGAAAATTTAAGGCATGAGTTATAGGTTTCAACAAAATAGTTTCTTGTGGTGAAATATCAATAGAGAAAGATAAACTGTTCCACAATATTTACATAATTTAGTGGTTGGGAGCCACCTTGGTCCATTATTCATGAATTTTTAAGAATTTATGATAATAATTATTGAATTATGATTTATATTTAAGGTAAAATATAATCTAAGTGGATATTTATAATTAATCTAAAATTAAATTGATCTTGGGGTAGAAGAAGCAAAGATAAGGGTAAGGCAGAACCTATAGGACCACACTTTAACATCTCTATATTGGGAAAGGAGTTATTTAGATTTCTTGTTTTTAGATTTATACAAGCCTTTCCAACATTTAATAGCCAAGGTTGATCATGGAGGCTAATATAAAAAACATTATAACATCTCCCACTTACCTTGGGAACCTTGAAAACCTTATCTTGTTTGTCTTAATCAAACAGTCTCTCTAAAGCAATCATCCCCTTGGGGATCTTGTTGTCTTTCAATAGAATGATTTTACATTAAATTTTTCCCCCTTATATATAATTTCATTAGTCTTTTCAATTATACGAGCATCAAATTACCTTGAATTGGTCATGAAATCTAATATTTTTAGATCGTCATTGAAGAATCAGGCATCAAGGCATAAGGGATTAGCTCAATTCTGAAACTAGGGGAATCTTGGTTGGGCATGAGGTTGGATATAATAGATGCCAACTCATTAATAGCTTTGTTTTCTCTCCTTGGGATGGATATGATGCCAAAGGCATCAAAGGATTCAATTAGGTCCCAAACCCTAAACGTATACCTCTTTAGGTATGAGAGTTTACATTAGTATTTGCTTCTTTCCTAGTTGACCACTAGTTTTGAATCCCCATAAACTAGTAGTTATTTGACTTTTCTCTTTATAAAAAATTTTAAACCTAAGATAAGGGATTCATATTTAGCAAGGTTTTTGGTACAAAGGAATTGGAGCTTATAAGAAGCATGGTACTTTCTATTAGTGGGGTCAGTTGAAACAATACTAACACTTGATCCTACATTATACCTAGCACCATCAAAATATAATATCCATAGTCCAAGAACCACATGATTACTCTTGGGATAACATACCTTATTAGTATCTAAGGTGAAAACCCTTAATTCTATGTCTATTATGTTGACCCTTTCATTCATAACATTATAATCAGTTATCATATGCTTCATTCTTGGCTCTCTTTTAACCCTGATTTGATTAAGAACCCCTTTCCAAGGTAGCCAAAAGTGTGAGAAATCTATGGACATTTAACAATTCAAAGCTTTGGTCCATTACCTTCTTAAATCACCCATTATCATTCAAAGCCTTAGTCCATATACTCAATCTATGGATAATGGTTGGGTGCAAACTTGAGAGTGATGCCATTATCATAATCCCATTTGGTCATCTCTATAGATAACAATGTAGAATCATTGTCACACACTAGAGATACTAGAGTTTCAAACTTGGTACATATGTTTTCTTCTAAGAAGTTGATCACTTCTTTATTCCTACATTATGTAGTGGTGGTATATTTAGTCCACCTTATGCAATAGTCTATGGAAGAAAGGACATACTTATGACCTTCATATGAGTTGGGGTTGATTATGCCAACAAAGTCTAATCCCCATTGAGCAAAGGGTTTGTCAATCATGATTACCTACAAAGGCATTACTACCTTTGGATGATTGGTTCTAAAGATCTAACATGAGTGACATTCACTAGCATGTTTTTTATCATACATAAAAATGGCTGGCCAATCATAACTAGATCTATGAATTATGTAGGCTATGGTTCTCCGAGATGGATGTCCACTACCTAGTCTTTCATGAAAATTTCTCATGATTTAGGTGGGTTCTTCTTGTGAGACACATCTCAAATAAATTTCTTTGAAATTTATTCTATATAATACCCCATTCTTGATCAAGTAGTGGGTTACCTTCAATCTTATAGCCCTTTTTTGCTCTCTATATAGGCCTACAATACAAGTACCATTAAATATAAAATGTATGATTGAATAATACCTTTCATTAGCTTGAAATTTCTATTGATCCACTTGAATAATGGCTAGCCTAGGGTTAGTATTAGAAGTCATCTTGATCAAACCTTGGCACCTTACCAATTTTGTTTTTTTCATTTCCAATTCATATTCTTTCAAAAATAACATCTAATTACCTCTACATTCTTTTAATTCATTTTGAGTTAACATAAGTTTGGTGGTAGGGTTAGGTAAGATAACATGTACCCTAATCCTAAGGATGTAAGGCATGAACTTCTTAACTACCTTAACTAATGCATATGCTTGTTTATCAATTAATTAATAATTTAACTCAAAATTATTAAAATTAGTACTCATAAAATTTATTGGGTGGTCACATGCTTCAATTTTTTGAATTAACACTACATCCATAGTGTGGTCAGTTGCAAAGGAATAGAGGTAGAAGTCCCTTGAGAAGTCAAGTCTTATGAGGAATAGAGCTTAGCTAATGGCCTTCTTGATATCATTTAATGCATTTTTGGAATTTTCATTCCATGTGACCTTGGAATCCTTCTTCAGCATGTCATTTAATGGCTTAACAATTTCTACAAAACTAGAAATAAAATTTCTTACAAAATTTATCTTACCAAATAATGAATTTAGCTCTTTCTTACTGTTTGGAGGTTATATTCTAGATATGGCCTCCAATACTTTGGGATCAATAGAGATACCATATTTGGTTATAATGTGACTTAATAATTTCCATTCAATCACGCAAAAGATACTATTCTTTGGGTTTAAGGAAATACCATACCTTCTACATCTTTCAAAAATTTGTTTTAAATGCATGAAGTAATCTTCCCTATTTTAATAAAAAATGTTAGATCATTCATATAAATAATGATTCACTTATCGATTAGGCCTTAGAAGCCATGGCTCATACCTCTTTGGAAGCTATCACCTACATTGATTATCCCAAAGGGCATCCTCTTATAAGCAAAGGTCCCCCACTTTGTGTTGAAAGTTATCTTCATCCTATCCTCTCTATCAACCGATAATTGGTTGTAATCTAAAAAATTCATCAAGAAAAGACATCATAGCTGAACCTAAAACTAATTGAATTACTTGGTCTAGGGAAAGAAGGGGATAATTTTCCTTTTTTGATGCTTTGTTAAAGTCAATAAAGTCAATACAAAATCTAATCTCACCATTCTACTTTTTAAATGACACCAAATTAGTCACCTAGGTGGAATGCCTAATGGGGAAGGCTATCCTAGTTTCTAATAATGTTTTGACCTCCTTAAAGATCATGGGTTCTAGGATAGGGTTTACATGCCTATGCTTCTACCTAAATGGTTTGAATCTTTCTTTAAAGGGTATAGTATGTGTGATGACCCATGGATCAAATATTTTGAAGTTATCATAGGACCACACTATGACATCTCTATATTGGGCAAGCATCTCTTTAGCTTTCTTGTTTTCAATATTTATGCAAGCCTTTCCAACATTTACTAGTTGAGGTTGATCATGGAGGATAAGATCAATAAAATCATAATATTTCCCACTTACCTTGGGAACCTTGGAAACCTTAGCTAGTTTGTCTTGATTAAACAATCTCTCTAAAGCAATCATCCCCTTGGGGATCTTGTTATCATTCAACTGAATGAATTTAACACTAAATTTGTCTCCCTTAGATGTACTTTCATCAATCTCATCAATGATATAAGCATGAAATTCCCCAAAATTGGTCATGAAATCCAATATTTGTTGATCATCATTAAAGACTTAGAAATGGTTAACATTATCAGACACCAAAGGATAGGGGATTAGCTCAATTATAAAATTAGGGGAATCTTTTGTTGGGAATGAGGTTGAGTAAAATAGAATCCAACTCATTCACATCTTGGTTTTTCTCCCCTTGGGATCGAGATGATGCCAAAAACATTAAAGGAGTCAATTACATCTCAAACCCTAAACTTATACTTCCTCAGGTATGAGAGTTTACATTGGTATTTGCTTCTTTCTTAGTTGACCACTAGTTTTGAATCCCCATAAACTAGTAGTTTTTTGACCTTCTTCTTTATAACAAATTGTAAACCTAAAATAAGGGCTTCATATTCATCAAGGTTGTTGGTACAAGAGAATTGGATCCTATAAGAAGCATGGTACTTTATATTAGTAGGATCAGTTAAAACAATACCAACACCTAGTCCAATATTACACCTAACACCATCAAAATATAATTTCCACAGTCCAACAATAACATGAGTACTCTTGGGATCACATACCTTATCAGTCTTTAGGGTGAAAACCCCTAAGTCTAAGTCTATTATGTTGACCCTTTCATTTACAAAAATATACTCAGTTATCATATGCTTCATTCTTGGCTCTTTTTCAACCCTAATTTGATTAGGAACCCCTTTCCAAGTTAGCCATAGGTGTGAGTAATCTATGGACATGTAACCATTTAAATACTTGGTCCATTCCCTAAGGTGTGGAGGTCTTAGAACCTCCCCAATTCAAGGAGTCAATTATAGCAACTTCCTTTGTCATGTCTAACTTTTCTATGGACCTCAAGTTGGAGCAAAGGTTCCCTTATCTTTGAGTGTGATCTTTTTCTAATCCTAGGCAATTCTAGCTTGAAATTTTAGGATCCTACTTGACATATGATGTATCGAGTTAATTTTTATAAAGAACAAGAGTTGGACCTACACATTGAACTTATTTTGCAAAGGTGGTATGAAAAATTGCAAAGGATGTTGATCTTTGATTGAATTAGATCAAATATTCATTCAATTACATAAATATGGTCTATCTTTACAATTATAAGACTAAATGAACTCAGATCTATGAAAGATATGCCCACTTTTGACCAAAATGAGCCATCCTAACCTTAAATATTATGGATTTTCAAAGCTAAAGATAAATTTACAATAAACAAGCGTCAATGCCCAAAGAACCCCAAAGGAATCACAAAGATACATTCAAAACAAAAAATATCAATGATCTTTATAATTCTAAGGAAATAATTCACTAAAAAACATAAAGATATACTTTTCTTTAGATAAAACAAATTAAGATTAACAAAGATTCAAAGAACTCAATCCTAGCCCTCTTTCTAGTGTGAGGGGAGCTTCTCCTATTGATGATTCTAAATAAACCATAGGTGCTCTTAGTGTTTAAATAACACTTCTCATTTTATAATTTGGAAAATTCAAGGCATGAGTTGTAGGTTTTGGTAATCTAGTTGCTCGTGGTGAAATAGTAGCAGAAAAAGATAAACTTTTCCACAATATTTATATAATTTGGTGGTTGGGTTCCACCTTGGTCCATTCCTCATGAATTGTTAAGAATCATTCTAATAATTAGTGAATTATGCTGCATATTTAAGGTATAAGCTAATCTAAGTGGATATTTATAATGGAGCTAAAATTATAGTGATCTTGGTGTAAAAAGAAGCAAAGAGAAGGGTAAGGTAGAAAAGAATATAGTGATTACCAAATTTAGCCTTAAACATTATGACAAAGCATCAATTTAAATTGAGTCTATGTTCAAACCAATATATAATGTAAAATAGCCTAAGCTTAAATTATGCTATATACCAGGCCAATTTCAAAGGATAGTGTTAAGAATCATAAGAAAGAACCAATTCTTCTTTTAGGATTTACTACATTATCAAATAACACATGCACATTTGAAAATAGAGTAAAATGAAAATGAAGGAGAACCAAATATCTTTCATCTAATCTACTATATTACACAAATTATAAACCTTGTGATTACAAGGATACAACTCAAAATTCCAAGACACCATTCAAATTTAAGACCTTAACTAGCAATTGACAGAAAAGATAAAATGACAATTAACACATCAAACATAGCCAATCCTTGAAGAAATCCCTTGATTATATTAATTGATTCAAATTGTAAAAAATTTATCATAAATATCTCTCTTTAAAAATGGTAATACATGCCTTTATAAAAATATCAGGCATCATACTAGCCAGTTACAAAATATAGGTGTATAAAGGTAAGGACAACTATCATTGCAAGCTCTAAAATACACATGCTTTTCAAAATCATACTGATCTAGAGGAAAATATTCTAAAAAACTAGCATATTCCTTTATAATGTAATATTCTATTTCAAAATGCCAAAATTTTTTACAAAATAGAATATTGCTTAATTGGTCGGTGGGATTGTTATTAATGGAGGATGCTCATGGCTTTTGCATGTTGCTAATCAACTAGCTCTAGATCCAAAATAAGCTTCATGATTCACTCCTCCTCTTGATCTTCCAAGTCACCAAGTTCCCTATCAATCCTATTCATGGCTTCTTTAATTCTCTTGGCTTTATTTATCCTTTCCCCTACATTAAATATCATGTCACCTAGATTTGCCTTGGATTTTTCCTTTGATTTCTTAGGTTACCAAAGTATCCCTATGGTTAAATTCATCATCACTTATGATTACTAAGATGGTGTGTTGTGTAATATCCTTGAGCATAGTCCTAATAAGTTGCTCAATTCTTGGAATTAGCTCCTTATCATCATTCAAAAGCATTTCCACATTATTATGCCATGTAATCAAACTTTGAACCTTTTCAACAAATTTTTCTAGAATTATACTAAAGTGCCTCCAAGATGATTGTTTTGAACCTTGGGATATATTTCCTTGCTCAAATATTTAGAAGTTAGGCAATTTTGTCTTCTGAGGCTTGTCATTAGGTGACCAAGCTCTTGGCCAATACACACTGCCCCTTTAATGTACTCTGCCTTAGCTCCATTGACTTGGGGGATTCAAACATGTTGTAGAATGACTCATCAAGAATCTTAGTCATTACCTCAAGTACTAATAAAATTGCCTATATCTACAAGTTTTCCTTTCCTTTTTGAAAATTTAGGATCCTCTACTTCAAAATTTGGACTTCAGCTTTAGCTTGGGTAGATTGGGCCTCAATTAGACTTTCCACATTCTCCTTTTGAATTAAAGGTTAACCAAGCTACTAGCCCCCCACTAGGGTTAATCCCATAAAATGTTCCACCATTTTGAAGGTGAATTATTCTATTCTAACCACTAATATCTTGGTTTTTATTCTTTCTAACCCAACTTTTTAAGGTTGAAATGTACAATAGTAGTTAGCTTTTTGAACTGGGGAAGATCTGGAACCTCGACACCTAAGATACTAGATGCTCCTAAAGCATCCATTTTATTGTCTTTTGGTCTTCATGCTCTTTCACCATAGACCTTATCCATGGTTTTATGTGATCTTGAATCTCAATGTCAACAAATCTTGTTATATCCCATGAATGGGAAGAGAGGGGATCATTTGTAATTTCCCATAAATGAACCAATCAAGAATGACTGATCCATGAATAGGGAATTCATTAGTGAACAAGTTTACCTCACTTGTGGGGTGAGTTATGATCAACCTTGGTATTTTTGTTGGTCCCATAGGAACCAATGTTAACTTTTTTTCCTCTTGTTTTAGGATGTCATAGAGACAAGCTCTTTTCCTTTATCTTCTTCTAGCTCCACCTCCTTGTCTGAGTCATAGCCTCTATTGGATCCTTGAGGACACCATCAAGTTTCTCTTCTGGTTCCAAATTAATCATGTCCACATATTGAATTGGGAAAGGTGACCTTTGGATTGGTTCTTGTGATCTAGGAATTTGACTCAAAAGAGGATGGTTAGTATCATGTTAGTTACAAAATGAAAACAAAATGAAAGAAACACACTAATAACATAACATCTCTAGTCCTAGACACTATGGAGAGCTTAGTTAATAAAAATAAATGACAAACACAACTAAAAATTAAGGAATAAAACAAAATAATTCCTTCATCTTCCTTGGATGCTACAAATGCCTTTGTAGTAGTGGCTTGCTCAGCTTTGTGCTCATGAAGTCCTTGGCAATGGAAGCTTGTCTACCTCCATCTCTCCTTGGAACCTTTGGCTTGTGGCTTGGCTTATCTTGGAAGAAATTTGGCATGGTAAAACTATTTACAATGGCTTCTTGAAGATATTTGTACATTATAACTTTGCACCAAAATAGCTTAGAAATGATGTTCATGGCCTCTCTATTTATAGATTTTTGACAATGTCTAGAATCAACCTGAACCATCCATCTTAAGATGCATATGTGTGGTTGAATATTAATTAAATTTTTGGAATGAATTTTATAATTATCTTCATCATGAAATTGGAATAAGGGGCAATTAAGAGGCATGGAGGGCATGAATCCTGATATTTGTGGCATTTATGGCCTAGGGATGTCTTCCCAAGAAATGAGTTCACCTGATGATGAAAATATTCAATATTCATTTCCAAGAATAATTTTTCAACAAGTTTCCATGTAATTATTAATTATGACTTGATTTTTATTAATTATCTCTTAATCATGTTTAAGCACTTTGTGAACAAATTACTCAAATTGATCAAAATGCCTTATTATTAGTCCAAAATTCAACTAGATTAGAATTGGAAGTCACTATCAAATGTGTTGGAACCATATTCCCATTTAGGATGTTACTAACAAAAAATAATTAAGGCACATGTCTTGTGTAGGATATTTTATAGGAAAGAGCAATTCAGAGCACCTAGGTGCCAAATTGGCATTTTTGACTCAGAATGATTTGATCAAAATTAGCTAGCTCATAAATTGCATTACCCCATTTAGGGACACCTTGGCCAAAATCAACACTTGAATATGTTAGCTTCACATCATTTATCATGTTTTAGTGTTTTTAGGCCAAATTGTACTTTTAAAGTAGAATTGGCCAAAACCCTAGTTGGAGGTGGCTAGATTTAGGTGTCTACATCTTACCCCTATTTGGAAAGATGTTACAAACCATAGGAAAAGCAATGTCTTCTCAAATAATGAGAAATGGCCTGCATGCCAAAAATAAGATGATGAACAAATAAAAAATATCCAAATGGTTTTGGGAAGCCTATGATGATTGCCTCCTAAGGGAGAAGCTATCACAATAAATGATGGATGGTCCCTTAAAAAAAATAAGAAGAAAGGTGGAGTTAATACATGGTTGAGATTAATCCAAATGAGAAAATTATTGCATGCATTGATTTAAAAAGATTATTGATTTGCCCAAAGGTGGTTATAATCAGAAATAAAAGTTTAAATAATTATTTGCCCATAGGTGGTTATAATCAATAAGAGGACCTCGGTTGGCTAAAGATGATTGTGCCCCAGTTAGCGCTGATTAGCAAGCATAACTTAAGGATATAACCTAGAATAGAAATTAAATATGAGTGGGTGCAAAGTGATGAAAGAGATGGATAGAAGAATAATATTAATCAATGTGAGTGATTTAATTGTACCTATTAATGAGGATATACTCATCTTAATTAACTATGATACAACTAGAATGGTCAATAGGTTGATTTGATCAAAGGTGGGATGGAAGGATTTGCCAAGGTACCAAGGAGAAACTTCTACGGCTCCTTTTATTTTAGACCTTTCCAAATCTAATATTTTCTATAGCATGTGATGGTAGGATTCATGATAGAACACCATGAAGGCTATTTGAAAATATGCATAAATATTGACTCCCAATCCAATAAACATTAAAAAAAAATACACCAATGTTAAAAACCATGATGATAATATTAACGTATGAATATGGATGGACTCAAGAATAAGGTGCTTGAGGAATAACCCAATGAACATAAATATATTGACTCAAGGAAATAATGTTGAAAAGAAATGAAAAGGAAAGAAAATAACAAACAAAAAAATAGAAAAATAAAGAAATAAACAACCTAAAATAAACAAACAAATAGAAAGCTTGAATATAAAATCAAAAGAAAGCATCCTAAAAATGACCATTCCCTAATAAGGTGGATCTAGGATAATTAACTAGGCTTAGATAGGAAAAATATTTTTATATTTTAAAATATTATGAATGTTTTTGGCACTTTGAGGTATCTTAACTCATTAGAGAATGACAAGATACCTGCTCACAAAATGGCAAGAGCATTTGGCTTAAGTTGCTCACAAAATGGTGAGAGCATATGGAAAGGGGGACTGAGGTGATTTCAACATAAATTGAGCATGACCCATATAGTCTTGAAATGACCTCAAGTCATAGTAATTCCATCCACACAAAAGGAAAGGAAAAGCCAATTAGGTCCCAACAATTTCTCAAATTTAGCAAATAGTTAATCAAATGAAAATAGTAATGGCAAGGTGATACGATAATGCATGATAAACAAGTGTTACCCCTAGTTTTCCCATAGATGGTTATAACAATGGCATATGTCAATGATAATTATTTTCCCATAGGTAGTTATAATTAGTAGCTAGACTAGTGAAACACTGATTTGCCCATAGGCAGTTATAATCATTCTCACATAAATAAACTTAGTAGGATGAAAGATGTCTTACTAGATCAACTGTCACATTACTTTCATGGACTCTCATTATAAACATGGATTGGATTGATTGTTGAAAATTTATTGGAATCCTCTCATAAAAAGTGTAGGAAGAATCAAAGTAACCAAAATCAAAACAAGATTGGGTAGGATGACTAAATATAGGTTTTGGTCTAGATAGGAATGGAATGATTAGATGGCATGGTTTTGTTTAGGATAATGATGATTTTTGATATATTAGATAAAATGGTATTAAGGATACCCCCAAGTGATGGGGTGAGTGGAAAGAATCTACAATAATGGCAAATGGATGTGTAATAATGGCAATGGCATGGTACATGTTTTTCTCCTGCGTGTGGTTTTTGATTTTGTTGTTCTTATTGATGGGGAGATGCACATCCTAATAAATAAATGATACAAATAGAATAATTGATCATGTTAATTTATAGCCCACACCTCATATAAATAGATACTCTATTAATAACTTGATGTAGATCTGGTTGCTGAGAATGCTTTTGTGATCTTCATTGGTCATTGATTTTAATTCCTTCAAACATTAAGATGAGGTATCCTTGTAGCCTCTACAAAGTAAAGTATGACCATGGATGGTAAATAGGGACAAATAATGGATGGTAGGTTTGATTGTGAAATGGAATGGTAGATGATAATGGAATGTATAATGGTATGGAAATAAATGAAGATCAGGACTTTCAGTCACACATAATGTTGTTGATGTTGAATTTGACATAACTTTGGTTATGGTAGGGCCAAAGACTTATTCTCTTGATAGGACCAACATATTTTTTTGTTATTTTATATTGAGAGTAGCTACCATCTAATTAGCCTATAGATTGAAAGATATTGTGATTTGATATTTGATTTTGTTTTCATCAAGTAGTGAAGAAATTTTGTGCTCAACTATTGGTGCCTCAATGAGGTTTTCACCAATGAATTTATCTTGATTATTTTTTACTAAATTTGAGAATGTTTCACTAAGGAGTGTTGAATTTTGACTTTGATTTTCTTCTAGCACTTCCAAAAATGTTTCACTAGAAGATGTTGAGTTCTAAATTTGATTATCCCCTAGCACCTCTAAAAAATTTTCACTAGGAGATAGTTATTTTGCTATATGAATGTGGTCTTGGTCTCCTTGCTCTTATTCAACTGCTATGTCACCATTGATGCATTTCAACAAAGTGTGATTCTATCAATCCTAATCGACACTGGTGCAAGATGGAATGTAAATGATATGGATATTTTGGTTGATGGTAATGGCCTATGGAATGGTAATGGAATGGGGAGAGGCTACATAATCTTTGTAGAAGATACTAGGAAAACTTATGTCAAAGATGAAATACTCATCCTAAAAAACTATAGAAGAATCACAAATGTATTCAAATTGATCTAAAAGGCATGAATAACCAATGTTGTAACAACCATGAAAATATTATTCTTCTAAATTTGATTCTAACTTAAGGGACTCAAATCTAATGTGGACACTAATGTAGATCCAGATTTTGATGGTAAATATGATGTCAGTTCAAGAATTGAACCTAACTCTAACTCTAATTCTTCATTTGATGGGTACTCTATTACAATTATGTCTTGTTGAATATTTGGTTTTGGAGAAGTAATGGCCTATGATGACATAATGGGCTCCACAAAGACTAGTTTGTTAGAGTAGGACTCCTCTAGGATGGGAAATAGGTCAAGAGACAACTCAGAGATTGGCTTGTCAATAGGAGGCTCTTTAAAAATAGGCACATGGTTGAGGTAATGATTTACCCAAAGGTGGTCATAATTATTAAGAAGTGACTTGACAAAGACTAGTTTGTAAGTGTGAGATTCCTTGACAACTAATATAGGATTAATAGGTGATTTATCACATGTTGAATTATCATAAGTGGTTCATTCAATAAAAACATCTTAGATTGGTTGGTTGTCTAGGCTTTGGTTTCTAATGAGTTGGAAAATACCAATTTTTAACATAGCTTGGTCTTTGAATGATTGGATTAGTTGAGGTTTGATTGGGATTGGTACTAGATGAGGAATGACTTGTGATTAGATAATGATAGGGCCTCAGGGAGTATGATTATTTTCGTGAGCCAAAGGATAAAGTCCTAATATGGTAATGATAGGGCATTATAGGGATTGATTGCTTACACAAGCCAAAGGACTAGGTCTTAGAATGATGAAGGGGCATTGTGGAGCTTGGTTACTCACACAAGCCAAAGGGCTAGGTCTTGGAATGGTAATGGTATTCCTTGGATATTATGGAGGTTTATAGCTTGTATAATATAAGGGATGGTTAGGGGTAATCGATGATTAGATAACAAAATAACATTGTGAAACTTGATTGTTTGCACAAGCCAAAGCATCCAAGTCTTACTCATAACCATATCATCCCAATGATGAGTTGGCTCACAAGCTAGTTCTTGACTATGTTCCATGTACTGATTATTGAAAATATTGTATGGATTTGTATCCCAAATAACATTATCTATAGTTGGGTCTTTAAATTACTCTTCATAAGTCTCTTCATATCAATCAAGGTTTTGAGTTGGATCGTAAGTTATTTCATAAATTTGTTCTCATGAATGATTAATATGAGGCAGATAGAAATTTGTCTCAAAAACCATATTAGCATCATTGGGGTATTGACTAAAGCCATTAAATTCATTTTGTGCAACCATTCTATCATAATTTATATTGTAAGTGACTCCACCATAAGTGTAGCAAGACATATCCATGTAAATGATGAAAGCTCCAAAACAAAAAGGCTTAGAGTTCTACAAACTCTAAAAAAATATGTCCAAAGGACAAATGGTTCAAGCTTGGTCTAACTTGGTTGAAGGGGTGGAGTTGTATCTCCAAAATATTTTTTGCTAAGACTTGGCATAAACTAGTCTAATATCAAATGTCTAATGCCAAATGTCATACACACAAAAGGTCAAGAATCTAAAAAAAACTAGAATGTCAAAGGTCTAGGTCAAAGTATTCTAAACAAGGTCTAAACTAGGAAAGGAAAAAGTTGATTTACTAGGTCTTTTGTCTAAATACGGAGTCAAAAGCTAGGCTTAAACAAATAGGCATGTGCTAGGACTTTTGGCCAAATGGAATCAAAAGCTAAACTTGAAACAAATGCTAATGTGATTTGATTTAATCTAACAAGTTTAGAAATAAATTTGACATAGACTCGGCACACAAAATCAAACATTTTTGGCATAAGGCATAAGATAAAAAGGTCCTTGAATAAAGACTATGTTCTCCTAAATAAAGGCACAAACAATGATAAGGGTAGGTACTAAACAAACAAACCATCAATAATTTTCAAATTTTGGTAATCGATTAACCAAAGTTATGCAACCTAAAAGAGAAAGATCTATGTATTAGCCCCATGAATTAAGGCCTAAATAGAAATAAGTCAATGTTTGAATCCAAACTTGACAAGGCTAATTGAAATCTCAATGTTGAAAACTAGGATTTGACCAAACATGCTAGACAAGATTGGATAGCATGACAAGACAAGACAAAGTTCCAAATGGTATACTTGAGATGGTTTGAAAAAAATGGTATTTGATACAATGGTAAACAAGTATGGAAACAAATTGAGTATCCTAATAGTGTAAGTATGCTCAAATGGTGTAGTCAATGTTATGTTTTAAATATTTAAAGGTAAAATGGTTTTAATATGTTTGGGTAGCATAACATTACCCTCCTCAACTTAAATGACACACACATAAACAAGTTTAGCAAAAATTTCAAGACACAAGTGTGGTGTAAAACGGCTAGCATAACGCATATTTAGATAAAAGAGTGACACATAGAAAAATTGATTTTGACATGGATTTATGAGCAAACAAATAAGATTTAGTCTCATCAAGTAATAATGACCAAAATACAATAAGTATAATCATCCAAATCCTAAAAAGGGTATGGAAAAATGTGGTTGACTAAAACTAGCAAGGTTTCGATCTTTCTAGGGGAATCAATTACACAATGAATTTCATGCCAAACAATGCAAAATAAAATCATGTATTTTAGGTCTATATCACTTGGCTTATTACAAAAAGGTCTAATCCCTTTTGTAACCACTACATCCTGCTATTCGCTCAGTGTAGTGCGATGCCGAAAGTGCCACTACGTCTATGTGCAAATATAATTAGGAGTAAATTAAAGTCAATGTTGAGAGGTGAAACCCCAGGTAAAGCTTCCTTAAAGAACTTGTAGGATGTGATGAAGTCCCCCTCTCAAGCCAAGATGCAATGAAATTAAAGACAAAAAGAAAGACTTTAAGTTTGTTTTCAAGGTCACCCAAACTTTGATGATTTTTTGGGGAGTGCTTTAGATGACTTTCTTTCTAATCCTTGGACTAGGCTATTTGTAATAGGAATGGTGCTTTTGATTCCAAGGGTTCCCTAAAGGGGACAAATGGAAAAACATACATGTAACACCCCTCTCTCTACTAAACAAAATTAGATCAAACAACTATTGAAGACAAAAATCTTGGAAAGATGAGTTCATTTGACCCCTTGGTCTTAGTTGCAAACTTTGAAAACATTCACCCTAAACATATAATTTTTTTGGGTTAAACACCAAAACAAGGTTCCTAATTGATTTTTAAGCATAAAAAAGGTGATTTAAACATGTTTTTAGCAAATGTCAAGCTTGGTCTTACAATAAAAACATTAGCATGTCCTTTAGCCTTGAAGCTCTTTTAGGTTTGAAACAATGAACTTTAAAAAAAGAGCTCTCAGGTCTGTGTTTTAAGAAAAACACAGTGACCACCATCAGTTTATATAACCGATGATGGTTACATTTTATAACTGATGTTAGTTATCTAGCTAACATCAGTTATACCAATGTGGTCGATGGTAGGTATCCAACTGATGTCAATTTTACTAACCGATGTCGATTAAGCTATGTAATTGATGTCAATTTTACTAGCTAATGTTGGTTACTGTGTAAACCCATGGCAAAAAAATAGAAAATCAATTAGCAAGAGTTTTAAGGGACCAAATGAATATTTTAAAGTTGAAATTTTATCTTCTTCATGTGTGGGATGCATCTAGTCCCACTGGGCATGCCATATGTGATCTATGAATTTGACTCAAGAGAGGATGGTTAGTATCATGTTAGTTCCAAAATGAAAAAAATGAAAGAAGCACACTAATAGAATAACATCTCTAGGCCTAGACACTAGGAAGAGCTTAGTTAACAAAAATAAATGACAAACAAAACTAAAAAGTAAGGAATAAAACATAAGAATTCTTTCACCTTCCTTGGATGCTCCAAATGCCTTTGTAGTAGTAACTTGCTTAGTTTTGTGCTCATGAAGTCCTTGGCAATGGAAGCTTGATACCTTCACCTCTCCTTGGCACCTTTGGCTTGGATTGGAATAAATTTAGCATGGTAACACTAGTTGCAATGGCTTATTTAAGATATTTGTGCATTATAACTTTGCACCAAAATAACTTAGAAATGATGTTCATAGCCTTTCTATTTATAAATTTTTGGGAATGTATATAATCAACTTGAACCATCCATCCTGAGAAGCAGATGTGTGGTTAAGAATTAATTCAATTTTTGGAATTAAATTTATAATGATACTCATCATGAGATTATAACACTAGTTGCAATGGATTATTTAAGATATTTGTGCATTATAACTTTGCACCAAAATAACTTAGAAATGATGTTCATAGCCTTTCTATTTATAAATTTTTGGGAATCTATAGAATCAACTTGAACCATCCATCCTAAGAAGCAGATGTGTGGTTAAGAATTAATTCAATTTTTGGAATTAAATTTATAATGATACTCATCATGAGATTATAAGAAGGGGAAATTAAGAGGCATGAAATGCATCATGGAAGGCACTAATGAGGCCTGGCTGGCATGAATCTTGATATTTATGGCATTTATGGCCTAGGGATGTCTTCCCAAGAAATGAGGTCACTGTATGATGTAGATATTCAATATTCATTTACAAAAATAATTTTTCAAATTTTTTTCATGGAATTATTAATTATGCCTTGATTTGTATTAATTAACTCTTAAGCATGTTTAAGCACTTTATGCACAAATTACTCAAATTGATCAGAATGCCTTGTTATTGGTCTAAAATTCAGTTGAATTGGAATTAGAAGTCACTATCAAATACGTTGGAGCCATATTCATATTTAGGATGTTACCAACAAAAAATAATGAAGGCATGCATCTTGTGCAAGATATTTGATAGGAAAGAGCAATTTAGAGCACCTAGGTGCAAAATTGGCATTTTGACTCAGAATGATCTGATTAAAGTTAGTTGGCCCATAAATTGTATTTCCCAATTTAGGGATACCCTAGCCAAAATCAACACTTGAATATGTTAGTTTCACATTATTTATCATGTTTTAGTGTTTTTAGGCTAAATTATGCATTTTAAGTAGAAATTGGCCGAAATCCTAGTTGGAGGTTATCAGTGGCCAAATTTAGGTGTCTACAGTGTTGAAGCTAAGGGTCCTTCCCTAGGTCTCTCTTTTAATATTAATTTTATAAATTTCTCCTTGCCCTTGCCTTGTTCATCTTGATTTTTTCAGGCTACCCTTGAAGTTGTGGCTATGATTATTTTGCTTGGGATTGCTCTTGAGATATCCCATATGGACTAGGTAATAAATGGTACTACAAAGGATGTATTTTCCAAGCATCTCTTAAGGGATTATTATCTCTAGTTAACCTGTGTTCAAGCTTAATGTTGTGGCCCTGTATCCTAGCCAATACTTCTTCATAATTCTTATCTTTGATATAAATGGTGTCATGAACACCAAGCTGATTTACATATTTAGGTTTTGGGAGATTATCATCCTTCAAGTGTTTAGCCACTATATCCTTAAGATCCCACATCTTAAGTTCATCTAGTTGAAAACCAAATGAATCTCTATGTCTGGTCATGTTCTCAAATTTTTTATAGTCCTACAGTGTGGTCCTTCCAATGATCAGAGGGAAGGGGTGGAAAAGACCCTTCTAATTTTCTTTACAAGTTACATCAATGC
Organism: Torreya grandis; assembly: GCA_037957365.1. NCBI lineage: Eukaryota > Viridiplantae > Streptophyta > Pinopsida > Cupressales > Taxaceae > Torreya > Torreya grandis. The sequence continues at coordinate 498,136 of JARHVA010007968.1, read as the reverse complement.
CATGTAAGAACTGGGAAGCAATTTCTTTCTCAACGAACTTGCTAGGAACATATTCTAGTAACCTAAAAGGTTGGGACATGATCCCTTCAATCCTGATGACTCTAAAGTTAGGGTAATACCAAATGTCACCCATCAATTCAATATACTTCTTGATTAGGGGGTGGACCCTAGGCATGGGAATACTGGTGATGGTCTCAACTATGGTTAGATACACACAATCATAAATAAACTACATGTGATTCCTATACTTGAAGATAAGCAATTTGGAATAGTTGTGTGAAATGGTGGTCTTACCATTTGGGGTCCAATTCCTAATCCTAGGGAAGGTGATTGAGGAAATAAGGGAATATAACATGTATGACATCGTATAAAAATGCTTAGATGTCTTCCTTTTTATGGAAGTGAACTGCTTGGTGAGGAAGACACTATTAAACCTCGAATTAGAGGGGTAAGCTTTTATTCCACCATGAAACAAACAAATGAGACCTAGATTTTATTTTCATAGGTGGTTGGGGGGATCCAAAGGCTTGGTTTAATAAGGTCATTATTACTCTAATACCCTCCTTAAATTTTACTATAGGCATTTTATGCTCAAAATCTTAGATGTGAGGGCTTTGGTGTAGCTAGAGTCTAAGGACATAGTCTAGATCATGGTTGCTTGTCTACTCCTTGATCTTAGATAAATACACATGAGGAAGAGGGCGTTTATAATATTTCTCAAATGCTACATGAGAAATATATTATACTTCCTTGGATTTTTCATCCCTAATGTTCCATTCATTATCCATTCTACAATCAACAAAAATAGGGGCAAAGACATAATTTCAATATAATATCGCAGGTTTTGCCATGCCATGGTGAAAGCCAATCATCTAGATTGCAACCAAGTAATAGTGCCTCTAGCTTATTAAAACAACTCTTTGCTATTATTTTATGATGGGCTTTAATGCTTTTATCATGAAGAAAAGTTTGAACCAGTTCTTAATCCCAAGGATATTCAGGGCTCTAGTATCCAATTCAATGTCTTTGAAGATTTGGCCCTCATTATCTATTGTCAAATAGAGGTAGGTTTTCTCCTTCAACTATTGTCATTAGGCCACCATTATTTTTTTCCTAAAAATTGATTGTATTGGTAACAAATGGTCTCTATGGAAGCTCTTTTATGCTCACAAAACACAATTAAGCTTTCTTTTGATCAAATTGTGACCAATTGAGTCTTTTTGGGTCACTTTTATGTAGGACCTAGGGTTTTGGATCTTTAGTGATGGAATATATCCAAGCTTGGGATTATACATTCCTTGGATTTTATTTGGACCTTTTCCTTTATACTTTTGCATTTTTGAGCCCACAAGATCTTATATTTTATTCTTTTTTGATTGTGTGGAGTCTATATGGAATAAATCTAGACCTTTCATGGCATTTTTTATAAATTCCATTTGAACACTAGCCATTGGTATTTAAAATATCCTCTTCATTTCACACTATAAGATTAAAACCCTAGATTAGCACAAGCCATTTATTATAATCTAGGCCCTTGGTCGTGATTGGTTATTTCTATTACAAGACCTATGGTCATGACACTTTCCACCTTATGTGCCTTCTTCATGCTCCAAATATTTTGTCAATCCTTTGTCAAATGAGCATTAGCCATGTGGCAAGCTCATGGGACTTTAAAAAATATTGAGTGCCCTCATGCCATTGGATAAAAATCTAGTGGTAAAGTAAGTACTATTGATCTACAGAGATGCCCAAACATTAAGCTAGCATATTATTAAGACCATGACTTAGGTTTAAGTCTCTTAGAATAAGGTTTGTTTCTCTTATCAAGTACAAAATAAACCTTAGTCTAAGGATTTTATGCTTAAGTTTTTAGATTTATATGCACCAGGGTCATGGCTTAAAAATTCTTAGGCCAATGTTTATGTTGTGTTTAATAAACATAATATATGCATTGGTCTAGAATATTTATGTCAAGGATTTAAATATACCCAAATAGATCAAAAAGACACCATGACCCAATGACACATAAGATTTTAATTTATTGACAAAACACATTAAAACCTTTATCTTTGTCTAAATTTTATGCTATAAGGACTTTATTTTCAAAACAAGGCTTAGTATGAGTCTATAACTTCAGGTTCATGACATTTGAATAAAATGTCATAGGGATCTTAAAGTATAGACTTAGACTAGGTTTATTTTGCATATTTAGATTATAAGACCATTTCCATATTTTATAATTTGAAGATCCATAGTGTTTGAGAATTTTTTTAAGCACTTCCCTTAGTCTGTAAAGCCACTTCTTAGCTTTCCATCAAGGTTTTGGAGTGCATTTTGATTCTAAGCATGATAATTCATTAGCTTAAATTTGACATTCATGTGGACATCAAATGATGATTATGTGAACACCAATTTTAAGATAGTGAATGTTTTTATTTGATGGGCTTAAATTTGATGATCACAAAGATTCCAAATACATTCTTTCAGATGTCAAATAATGATCACACAAACATTAACTTTAAGCTTGTCAAATTATTATGACCTAGTGTGAGAATGCCACTTGGTAAGTCAATGGGACCTCACAGGATCTTTGACTTAATTCACTCCATTAGATAAAAATACACAATGAAGTATCAACCATTGATTATGATTTGGAAGCTTGCTTATGGTTGGTTTTTTTATAAGGCAAGACCCCATTTGCTTTTAGTTTTCAAATGCGAAGGTGATGCATGTTGATCTTTTGTGCCTTTCATATCCCTTTGACCTTTCCACTGTTCTTCAATTTATTTGATAGGGTCCTTGTGATAAAGTGAGGGACATTAATAGAGGTTAGAGGGATTGAATGAGATTGGTCTAATGGATTATATGTGAGATTCTATCAGTTCTCCTTACACCATTCAATCAAAGGCTATAATGAGGCACAAACCATTAGATCATTGAAGATGCAAGTTGTTTAAAAATAAAGTGTGGGTTTTTCTCACTCCATTGGATCAAAATCCATGATGAAGTGTGGGCCATTGGATCCTACAAGATGAAAGGAAGTTAATTTAGGACTGTAGAGATGCAAAAGGCTTAGGCTTAAGGCATTAAGACTAAGGTCTCACTCATATTAATAAATACATTAAGGCCTTAGGATTAAAATGTTAGGCTAAGGTATAAGTGAGGGGAAAATATAATGTAAGAGGGGGACTTAAGGAACCAAAATTAGGATAAGCCATTAAGACTAAGGTCCTATTAGTATTAATAAATACTATGGGGCCCTAGGGTTAAATTCTTAGGCCAAGTTTAGGAAATATTAAAAGGACTGTACAGGATGAACAATTTAGTTAGGCATACAAAAGAACCTCTAAAGGGGGAATATAACAAACGAGACCAAATATTTTAAGTTAAGTTTTATCTATGTTAAAAAAGATGAGTAAGCTTAAAAAATGAGTTTCATCTTTAGGCACAAAATGGATTTTAAAATGGTTCCCACCAATTTGATTCCCACCAACATTTACATTTAAACTGAGGGTTTTCCCAATGTTTAGGGAAATCAATTTTATAAGAACATCACCATGGATCTTGTGACTAAAATTCACAAAGAATATTTATCAGTACTATTAGTCCAAATTAAAGGAAGATAAAACTAAGTAAGCCTACGTTTAACAAAATATAAGATCTTTAGATTCTACAAATGACCTTAACATACTGAACTCTATGTTCAAACCTCAAGGTTTTTCAAGGGTCTATATTTTTTTTAAAATGGGGGTATGTTAGCCCCAATAAATGTTGACTCAAAGGAGAAAAATAACATGTTAGAACCTAGAGACACTGATTTAGATAAATAGTTAGGTCATCCACTTTATTTGATCAAAACCCTCAGCTAGACTAGATTATGGTTGAAACAAATCTATAGATTTAGGGTAAAACATGAAGATATAACCATACTTTGTGTTTGTTTTAATTCCAATTAATGTTTGCCATAGAGTCTAGGAAACAACTTCCAAGTTTCATTTCCTCAATCACTAGTACTTCACTTGTAACATGTATGGGTATTTATTAGGCACCATGTTTTTATTTTAAGGAAGACTTGGGAATTACTCTACTACCAACTAGGCATCCATAGCCTTGATAGAGATGCCTTAGACTCCACTCAAGGCCTTACTCCACTTCCAGATAAGCATCCATAGCCCTGGTAGAGGTTACCAATATCACCTATGATTGAAAGCTTTTGATTTTACATTATATACTTAGTTTTTGTATTTTCATAGATCTTTATGCTTTCAACAAAGTTGGGAACTAGGGTAGCTAGGTCTTTAGATTTCATCAAGTGTTTGATATTTTTTTGGAAAATCACTTATGGCTACAACATTACTCTAGGCAAGGATGTTGATGAAGTGATAGTATGATTGTACCATGATAATTTGAATTTTCATCCTACAAGTGTAAGTCTTCTTAAAATCAATTTGAGGTCAAGACAATAATTAAGTTATAATGTGGTGAATTTCATTTATATTGGTCTTTACCAATTTATCTATGTTATAGCATTATGATTTACATTTCATAACCATTGGCATCCTATGTATGGGGTTTCACACCTACATTTTGAAAATTTGGGAACTTTCAATAAAACTTCATAACTTTGAGCTTAGGATTGTCAAAGAGGACTTATTATAATCAAGGAATAAAGTAACAAGAAATAAATACACAACAAAAATTATGAAATAAAGACAACAAAGGAAAAAAAAAATATACACATGCTTATATACAAATAAAGGACACAAAGGAAAGAGCTAAAAGGAAACTAGCTAGACTACCTACTCTAAACCTAACCATCTTACAATTTACTTCATGAAGACCTATGGAGGAGTAATAGAGAAGTAGTTCTTGAAGTATTTCCCATTGGTTGATAATTTAAACTATTAGTGTAGTTCTTTTTCCCATTGGGTTTTGCCTACACAGCCTTATGGCCATTATATGTCAATTAAGCTTCCTTATGTTAGTTGTAAAAGGGTCACATAGGATAATTATATGTTTAATATAATTACTTAATTAAAAAAATTAGATGTTTCCTCATGTTGCCCTAATTTTCCTTATAAGTACCCCACTTTTCCTTTTTTGAAGGTAAGATAGATTAATGTGATTATATGCAAGCAACCATATTTTGCAATATTTTCATGTGAAGACAAACTTCTTCCTTATTTATAATTTATCTACAATTTCATTAATTTATACATATATTTGTCTAATATTATGTGCAAGGATCAAAGATCATGGCAAATATGACATGATATTAGAGCTATTTTTGCCAGTTTTATAGTAATCTTTGTGGTGAAATATTTGTAGCTTCACTATTCCAGCAAAAAAGAAGAGTTTGGTGGGATTCCTTGGAGAATTCATGCAAAGATTTCTACTGGAGATTTATATATCAAAACTAACTATGACATTAGTTTTAGAAGGTGTCAAAGCCTTAGGATCAATTATAAACTTGACCTAGTTCTATAATAATCAAAATTTCCTCTTTTTTTGGCATCAAAATTTTCCAATTTTCATTTTCAACAAAAATATATACTTCCTATGTTGTTGTGCAAAAATGCCTTTTAGGTTTTCTTCCTTGGGTCAAAATATCAAATGGGTATCTTTATTTTTTTTCATAGATGAAGTATTTTAAAACATTTTTGGATTGCCTCAGTTTGCCTATCATCAAACCTCTATGCTACTTAGTTTTACAGGAGGTCATTACTTCAACTCAATAGTTGATTAAATTCAAGTTGCATGCTTTGAAGAGTCCAATAACCAATTTAGACTTTTTGAGGGTTGTTACTTAGCCATCAAAGCAACTTATACTTTTAACAGTGAGTAACTTCACTTTTTTGAAGTTAAGTTGTTTGATAAGTCTGACTACTTACCTGAAAACCAAATCAAGTTTTAGAATTTGTTTTACTTGCAATCTGTGAAGTTAATTAATCAAGGTTATAAAACTTGGATTATTTTCCCATAGACCAACTTGGGTTTGAGGAAGTACTTTACTCAAGTTTGTGAAGGGGAATTACTTGTCGAGTAAAGCAGTCAAAGAAACCCAAATTACGCTTCGTAGATCAATTCAAGGTTTTAGAACAACACTACTCAGGTTCTTGAAGGCCGAGTACTTCTCAATTAAAGTAGTTTGGAGAAAAGGGATTACAATAGGGATTCCAAATTAGGTTTATGAAAGGTAATTACTTCAAAAGGTGATTATTTCTCAAGTAAAGCAGTTCAAGAAACTTAAATTACTCTTCATGGATTGATTCAAACTTTTAGAGCGTCTTTGCTGCTCAGGTTTATGGGGGTAACATTACTTGATGTTTTTGTCATTTCTATCTTTTCTAGGGAAAAATCACAAGTGTCTAAGAATATGTGAAATAATAATTTGTAGGTGCCATAACTTTAAATTCATAGTTCCTTTTTGGGTGCTATTTTTTTTGAATGTGCATATTTTTTTAAGATTTACACATTGGCGATATTATTTTATACCTTTTATAAAATAAATTTTCTTCATGGTGTAATGGATTAAAACTCACTTTAAACTTTTTTTACCTTTATTCTTGGATGCATTATCTACTATGCCCTACATCCTTCTCATACTCTCTCACACTAATTATTCATAGACACATTCTCAGTGGTGCTCGATGTCTAATATAGAATGTGTGTTATATTATAATTTAAGGGGTGTCTTATTGATAGTTTAAAGGGGTACTTGTAATATGTGTAATATATTTTTTGATTTCATTTCAATTCTATAAATTATCTAAATCTAATCTAGACTAATGGATCTAAACATTGAACCGCTCACATCATTTAATTATCTCAAATGGAAGTCTAAAATTTAGATTGCCTTGAGAGGTAAAGGAATCTATCGAATCATAATGGGTGAAGAAACTAAGCCATATATAAATGTAAAAAAGGTTAAGTGGTAAAATATAAGTGATGAATCCTATGGGTTCTTATGCCTATCAATGTTTCCTATCCTCCTATTTCTTGTTGAATCTACAAAAACTCTCAATGAAGTCTGGACCATTCTTAATAAGTTTTTTGGAGTGAAAGACATCATGAGGGGTCATGATATAGATAATGATCTCATAATATTGATCCCAAGTGAATATGACACCCTAAAATACTTATTTACAAATTTTAAATTATTGATATTATATTTTAAACAATGTGGCATCAAGAAAATAGATGACCAATTGATTTTATTTGTGCTTGCAAAACTAGGTCATAACTATTTAATTTTTGTCTCTACATTTCATGCTACCAAACATGAAATTAGATACACTTGTAAAATGCCATCATTTGATGAGTTTATTTCCAATCTGACTTAGGAGCAAGATAAGTTGGTTCAAATAAGTGCACTGAAGTCTTTAATGCACTTATTTGAACTAACTTATCTAAACAATCTAAACCAAATCATGAGCATAATAAGAATAAAAAATTAGATGCCAAGCCTAACACAAATGAGTCTTCCTCAAGTGAGAATCCTAACAAGGAAAAACTCAAATGTAACTTTTGTAAGAAACTTGGGCATAATGAATCTCAATGCATGAAAAAGAAGATTGACACCTTAACTAAGATGGTTGAGAAGAATAACATCAGTGTTCCTAAGTCTTTAACTTAGAATATGTCCACACAAGATTTATAAAATGCTAAAGACAACAAAAAGGGTTAAAACATGGGCAAGACACTTTTTTCAATAGCTTCTCAACCTTTGACTTGGGTTATTGACTTGGGTGCTTCCTATCACATGGCCTCCTTAGAGGATCTATCTTCATAAATAAAGCCATGTTATGTATCTTCAATTCTCATCAGTGATGACACTTTGGTATAAGTTAGTGTCAGAGGATCAGTTGAAGTAAGTGATGGGACTTTCAATGATGTTCTATGTTTTCTTTCACTATCCACCAATTTTCTATTGGTGTACCAAATCACTCACATAGGTGTAGGGAAGTGAGTTGAGTTTACACATGATTCAGTAGTTATCAAGAAGTTGTATAATGACACCAAAGTGGATTATGGGAATACCAATCATTAGTCTAGGCTGTATACCTTCTCAAACTTTACCTTATATCAACCCTCAGATGCACTACTTACTCATTCAGATGGAGTGAGAAAACTATGACATGAATGGTTTGGCAATTTAAATTACCATTATCTAGAAAAACTCAATCATTAGGACATGGTTTTAAGGTTACCTAAAGTCAAATTCTTAGATGGACTATACAATGTTTGCATTCTTAGCAAGCATCCATAAGACAATTATGACAAGGGTAAAGCAAGGATAGCCAAATGAAAACTAGAAATTGTCCATAGTGACATAACAAGTCCATTTCCAAAACCTTCATTCAACATGAATAGATACATACTCACATTATTTGATGACTTTTCAAGGTACACCTGGGTGTTTTTTCTCAAAAATAAGTCTAAGGTCTTTGATTACATTAAGGATTTCAAGGGACTTTAGAGAAGTTGTCAAAATATTCCATCAAAATCTTAAGGACTGATAACGGTGAGGAGTATGTCAACAATAAGTTTGAGAAATTTTTCACATTAGAAGGTATTTAGATGTAATACATAGTTCCATATAGTCCTCAACATAATGGTGTGGTCAAACATATGAACCATATCTTGAAGGAAATGGCCAACTGCATGCTTTAATCAAAGTCTCTTACTCCTTAGTTTTGGGCCAAAGTAATCAACTATGTGTGCTATATTCAGAACTATGTTCCACATAAAGCCTTGAAAATAATCACTCCTTTTAAATCTTGGGATGGTTATAAGCCCAAAGTGGATAACTTTTGAGTGTTTGGATCACCATCAATGGCCCATATTCCCATGAAGAAACCCAAGGCAATGGACCCTCAGAGACAATCTTATATATTTGTGGGGTATGTAAAAGGTACTAAGGGATATGGTATTATCCATCCTAAAACTCATGAATTATTCATTGAAAGGAGTTTCAAGTTTCATGAGGCCCACTTAAACTCACTGTTGGTACTTTAGACTCTTCAAAAATCTCACTAGACATTGATTCCACCTCAGACAGTGACTTGGGTCCACCTCAAAATCCTTCTAATGATAAGGATGACTCTTATTCTTCAAGTTCAAGTGATGAGATAATTTATGAGGATTATCCTCCTCTATCTCACACATACACTTTAGATGATGATGAATCACCTCTTGATTATCTAATCTCATATAATTCTAGTCCAACTTGGGCTAGATAGACACTTCAAAGTGCTTAGAAATGGGTTAGAAATCCATTGGATACAAGGTGGACACATTCATAGTTTTAGGGGACTTGACATGCCTACTTGGCCATTACCTCAGATCCACAAACCTTTCATGAAGCATCTAGCATTCCATAATAGGATCTTGTTATGTGATAAGAGTATAATTCTTTAATCAGGAACAAAGCATGGGATTTGGTCCCTCTTCCTAAATAAAGAAAATTGGTCCATTACAAATATGTTTATCATGCTAAGTATGGTGTAAATAGGTCTATTGATAAGTACAAAGCTCATCTGGTTGTAAAGGGTTTTTTTTAGGTGCTTGGCATAGACTACACTAAGATATTTTCTCTTTTAGCCAAAATGACATCTATAAAACTCACTCTAGCCATCGTAGCCATGCATTAGTGGGATGATCACCAAATAGATGTCAATACTACTTTTCTACATGGTGACCTCAAAGAAGATATCTACATGGATCAACCATAAGGATTTGTGGAAGATTACTCCTTGTTTTATAAACTCAATAAATCTATCTACAAACTCAAATAGGATCCTCAGGCATGATATGCCAAGATGGACTCCTTTCTCCTCATAATTGAGTTCACTAGATGTCACTTAGATATAAATTTATACATCTTGTGGTAGGATGATTCTCTATTGATCCTAGTTCTCTATGTGGATGACTTGTTAATTAGAAGGATCTCACAATCATCTATCTCAGTAGTGAAAATTACATTTTTAAATAGATTTTTAATGACAAACATGGGATTGTTGCATTAATTTCTTGGGACTAAAATCATTCAGTCATACTCCAAGATAACTTTATCACAATCTAAGTATTATCATGATTTGCTTGTGAGGTTTAACATGGCTAATTATAAGCCTAATCCTACTCCCTTCTTGTCTAGTTTGAAGATTGAAGATTATTGTTATACACCATTGGTTGATGCAACTCCATATCAAAAACTTGTGGGTAGTTTTATCTATCTCACACACACTAGACTTGACATATCCTATGCAGTTAGCATGGTTTCCTAGTTTATGCAGGAGCTACATGAAAAGCATTAGAAAGTATCTAAGCAAATTATGTACTACATTTAGGGTTTGTACAACTATGGGATACACTATGGAGTAGAAACATAGGTTGATTTGATCAAATACATATATTTAGATTGGGTTGGAGATATTCAAAGTCAAAAGTCCACTTAAATCTATAGTTTTTCACTTGGTTTGGGTCCAATAAGTTGGTTAAGTAAGAAGTAACATGTAATTACTTTATCATCTATAGAGGTAGAATACAGAGGGGCTATCAATGCCACCACTAAGGTAATATATATTTAGGGGATTCTCATTGAGTTTGGTATCCATTTTCATAAGCCAATAATTATCTACTATGACAACCAAAACACTATCTAGATTTGCAAGAATTTGGTTCTCCATCAAAGGAGCAAGCACATAGAAATTTACATGTGCTTCATTAGGGAGATTATAAATGAGTAAGTCATTGATCTTCAGTACTATCCAACATTAGAGAAAATTATAGATATTCTAACCAAGCCCTTCACTTAGATTAAATTTATTCATCTATGAGCTCTCATTAGGGTTAGGGTTTCTCTACCTTCTTCTTCCTCCTATGGAGGCTCTTCACTATGTACTTGGGTACCTCATTAGGATTTCAATGTTGGGACCCAATTCACATCTCACCTAAGCTACACTTAAAGTGGGGTGTTCGTGTAGTTATTTTTCCTATTGGGTTTTGCATACACATCTTTATGGCCATTCTATGCCAATTAAGCTTCTTTAGGTTGGTTATAAAAGGGTCACATAGGATGATTATATTTTTAATGTAATTATCTAATTATGAAAATAAGAGGCTTCCTCATGTTGCCCTAATTTTCCCTATATGTACCCCACTTTTCTTGTTTAGAAGGTAAGATAGGTTAATGCAATTATATGCAAGAATCCATATTTTAAAATATTTCCATGTGAAGACAAGCTTCTTCCTCTATAATTTATCTATGATTTCATTACTTTATACATATATTTTATTAATATTCTATGTAAGGATCCAAGATCATGGCCAATCTGACATAAACTCTGCTCCTTATAGATCTTTGAGCTTGAAGGTTTTATTCCCCAATGTTTCTACAATCTGGTATGGGCCAATCCATAAGGGTGTGAATTTATCATGTTTTCCATTAGGCTTAGATGCTTTGTCCCATAGGAGAACTAAGTCTCCCTGTCTAAACACCTTGACCTTAGACCTCTTATCAAACCATCTCTTGACTATGGTTTGACTCCTTCTAAATTAGCAAAGGTTTTCTCTCTTGCATCTTCCATCTAAAGGATGTCCAAAATCTAGAGTTGACAACTTATTGGCTTTCTTCCATATATTCTTGCATAAAACTGTATGTAGACAATCTGAGAGTGATAGCAAAAATGGGTTCTTGACCATACACCAATAGAAATGATGAAGCTCTTAAGGATTGTTTGATTCTTATTCCATTAGCCCAAAGTGCAAATTGGAAGAGCTTATGTTAGGTCTTTGGATTGTCTTTAGTATATTTCTTGATTGCCTTCATTTGCTTTTTATTTTTTGACTCAGAGACTCCATTCCCTTGGGGATAATGGTTGGATGAAAACTTGAGAGTGATGACATTATCATAAGCTCATTTGATCATCTCTATAGATATGAGTGCAAAACCATTATCACACACTAGAGATACTAGAGTTCCAAATTTTTTTTTCTAAGAAGTTGATCACTTATTCAATCCTACATTATTTAGAGGTTACAGATTTAGTCTACCTTGTATAATAATCTGTGATAGTAAGGACATACTTGTGACCTTTAGATGAGTTAGGGTTGATTACACTAATAAAGTCTAATCCCCATTTATCAGAGGGTTTGTCAATCATGAGTGACTGCAGAGGCATTGCTACCTTTGGATATTTAGTGTTAAAGATCTGACATGAGTGAAATTTCGTCACATGTTTATGAGCATACCTAAAAATAGTTGGCCAATAATAGATATCTCTAAGAATTTTAAGGGTTGTGGTTCTCCCATATAGATGTCCATTGCCTAGTTTTTCATGAAAGGTACTCATGATTTGGGTGGCTTCTTCTTATAAGACACATCTTAAATAAATTCCTTCAAAATTTATTATATTAAAGACCCCATTGTTGATCAAGTAGTGGGTTGCCTTCAATCTTATGGCCCTTTTTCACTCTATAGATAGGTCTATAGGACAAGTACCATTAATTAGAAAATGTATGATTGAATCATACCATTCATTAGCTTAAAAATTCTACTGATCCACTTGTATAATGGTTAGCTTAGGCTTAGTATTATCAATCATCTAGATCAACCCTTGACACCTTACCAATTTTGTTGTTTTCATTTCTAGGTCATATTCCTATAAAATTGACATCTACTTGCCTCTACATTCTCCTAACTCATTTTGACTTAGCATAAGTTTGGTGGTAGGGTCAAGTAAGATATCATGTACCTTATTCCTAAGATGTAATTCCTAAACTTATTAACTACCTTAAATAATGCATATACCTATTTATTAATTAATCAATAATTTAAATCAACATTATTAAAATCAGTACTCATAAAAGTTATTAGGTGGTCACACCCTTCAAATTTCCAAGTTAAAAATAAAGCCATAGTGTGGTTAGATACAAAGGAATAGAGGTAGAATCCCCTTGAAAAGTCAGGACTTATGAGGACGGGAGCCTGGATAATGGTTTTTTGGATATCATCGAATGCCTTTCTAGAATTTTCATTCCATGTGACCTTGGCATCCTTTTTTAGCATGTCATCTAGTGGCTTAACAATTTATGCAAAACCAAAAAAAAGTTTCTTACAAAATTTAACTTACCAAAGAATGAATTTAGCTCTTTCTTACTATTTGGAGGTTCTATTCTAGATATGGCCTCCACTCTTTTAGGATCAATAGATATCCCATATTTTGTTAAATGTGACCTACTAATTTCCTTTCAGTCACACAAAATATACTCTTCTTGGGGTTCAAGGAAATGCCATACCTTCTACATCTTTCAAAAACTTGTTGTAAATGCACTGAGTGATCTTCCCTATTTTAAGAATTTTTTTTTTAGATCATCCATATAAATAATGATGCACTTACTTATTAGGCCTTGGAATGCATGGTCCATAGCTCTTTAGAAGGTAGCATCTACATTGATTATCCCAAAGGGCATCCTATTATAAGCAAAGGTCCCCACATTATGGTGAAAGCTGTCTTCATCTTATCCTCTCTAAAAATAAACACTTGGTTGCAACCTAAAAAGCCACCAAGAAAAGACATCATAGTTGAACTTGAAACTACTTAAATTAATTGGTCTAGGGAAGCAAGGGGATAGTTATCCTTTTCTAATTCTTTGTTCAAGTTATTAAAGTTAATAAAAATTCTAATCTCACCATTCTTCTTCCTAATTGGCACCAAATTAGCCATTTAGGTAGAATTCCTGATGGGGAAGACTATCATAGCATATAATAATATTTTGACCTCGTTGAAGATCATGGGTTCTTGGATAGGGTTTATAGGCCTCTGCATCTACCTAAATGGTTTGAAAGTTTCCTTAAGGGGTATATTATGTGTGATGACCCTTGGATCAAAGATGTTTAAGACATCATAAAATGATGCTATGACATCTCTATATTGGGAAATGAGCTCTTTAGATTTATTATTTTCAATATTTGTGTAGGCCTTTCAAATATTTAATAGCTAAGGTTAATAATAGAGGCCAATATCAACAACATTATAATCATTCCCACTTACCTTGGGAACCTTGGAAACCTCAACTAATTTGTCTTGATCAAACAACCTCTCTAAAGCAATCATCCCCTTGGGGATCTTGTTGTCATTTAGATGAATGACATTATCATTAAATGTATCCCCCTTAGATGTAATTTCATCAATATCATCAATGTATGAGCATCAAATGCCCCAAAATAGGTCATGAAATCTAATATTTATTGATCATCATTGAAGACTTGGAAATGGTTAACATTATCAAGCACCAAAGGATAGAGGATCAACTCAATGTTGAAATTAAATGAATCTTGGTTGGGCATGAGGTTGGTTGCAATAGATGCCAACTCATCAGTGGCTTTTTTTTCTCCCCTTATAATGGAGATGATTTCAAAGGCATGAAAATATTCAATTAGATCCCAAACCTTGAACTTATACCTCTTTATTTATGAGAGTTTACATTATTGTTTGATTCTTATCTAGTTGACCACTAGTTTTGAATCCTCATAAACTAGTTGTTCTTTGACCTTGTTCTTTATATCAAATTGTAAACCTAAGATGAGGGATTCATATTCATCAAGGTTGTTGGTATAAAGAAATTGGAGCCTATAAGAAGCACAATAATTTATATTAGTGGGATCAGTTAAAAAAATACCAACACCTAATCCAACATTATACCTAACACCATCAAAATGCAATTTCCATAGTCCAAGAACAACATGAGTACTCTTGGGATCACATACCTTATAAATATCTAGGGTGAAAACCCCTAAGTATAAGTCTATTATGTTGACCCTTTTTTTTACAACATTGTAATAAGTTATCATATGCTTCATTCTTGACTCTCAACCTCGATTTGATTAGGAACCCATTTCCAAGGTAGCCATAGGTGTTAGCAATATATGGAAATGTAACTATTCAAATCCTTGGTCCATTCCTTACTCAATAAGTTTCTATAGACATTAGGTATATCAACAACTTGAATATCAAGGAATTGATACACCCTAAGCTCAAAAGCTAGTTACATGTATACATTTAAAAGTTCCCTGATTACCCTAACTCTAGATTTATCTAATTGGGTGACAACCCTATCAAATTTAATGGGAGTCAAACCAAGTTGTTTACATATAGCTGTAGGCATGATATTGGTATATGATCCTAAATCTAATATTTATTTATTTAAGTTCTTACCAAACATGCTAATAATGAGCAAGAAAGGAGGAGACTTAGCTTTGGCCTTGTGCACAGTCATATTGGCATGATCATTCTATGATGGATTGTTGGATTTATTTGACAAAGATTCCATCATAAGGCCCCTTTGATCTTTAATCTATGTAAGTTCATGAAAAGTGATATTAGCCTTTATCTTCTTAATGTCATCAACTATGTTATAACCAATCCTAGAAGAACTAGGAATTTCAATGTTGGGTTTGGAAGTACTCCCTTTGGGTGGCTCAGGATTGTTGCTTGAAAAAGTGTTTAGAAGAGTTATAAAATTATTTTGAGGTGTTGAGGTAGTCAAAGGCTATCTCTACTCTCTATTCCTTAATGAATAGATCTTCAAGAACAGTTGAAAGGCTTAGATTTCCTTAGGGATCTCATTAGGTTCATTTTCATCTTGAAAGGAGAAATAAAAGGTGTCCACCATGAAGGCTTGATCATATGACTTAGATCCAAGGAACCTGCACCATTTTCTTTTGTAAGGACCACTTCAAATGTATCCAAATCCTCTTAGAAAGCCTCAAAGGCTTTGTAAAATTCTATATAATCAATCTATCTATGATTGGTTGTGTAATGTACCTTGCAATAGTTAGGTAATATAATATCAGTGAGGTTAATCTCCATAGTTTTTTTTTAAGAATATGGCTCATTATTCCTATCATTATGAAAACTATCATTTTGAAATTTATTATTTGGCCTATTATACATTTGAAATCAGACTATGGCTCATTATTCCTATCATTATGAAAAATATCATTTTGAAACCTCTTAGTTGGCCTATTATACATTTGAAATGAGAAGTTCCTACCTAAAATTTTAATAGTATTTCCAACTTGTTTTTACAATTGAAGAAAATTAGTGCTTAACTTTTTTACCATTTTTGGGATAGATTCATTCTAATTTTTAAGAGTTTTAGAATTATATACCTGGTTGTTGTTAGCACCATAAACTAGTACTAAATCCCTTTGATCACATTTATTGAATCCATTGGTAGGATGATTTAAGAATCCTAAATTCTAATTGGGAGCTACATGACTCAATGGTAATTGAGTTAAGTTTGGTATCGGGTTTAATGTTGAGATATTTTAGTTGTTATTTGGGAACATGTTCATCATAGGAATCTAGGGGTTGATGTTTGGGACAAAATATGTCATTTGACCTTGAGGTTGCATCTAATCATTAATGGTTACCACTTCAACATCGGCTCTAGTTAATGAAGTTATGGTTGGCATAGATCTCTTCAAAAAGTTAGAGGTCATGGTATCTACTACATCTTTGTAAATCGCTAGACCTAAGACATCATCAGGGTTATATGGGTCTATGGTCCTTCTAAACATTTTATGAAATATAGCATTAAAGGACTTAATAGGCTCACTTACATCTCTTCTAATAGTGGTGAACTGATGGTAGATAACTCAATGACTAACAATCTTATCAAATTGATCTATGAAAACATTATTGAAATCATCCTAGCTTGTGATGTAATTATTAGGAAAGTTAAAAAACCATTCATAATTCACATCTTTAAATGTAAATGGGAATAACCTACAAGCTATATCCTCATGCATAATGTTTAACAATATTAAGTTAGCTTTAAAAGACTTGATATGTTCCTCGATAATTATTATACCCATTAGAGTAAATGTAGGCAAATACTTCTTAGGGTTATGTGGCAAGTCATGTACCACACTTGGTACATTGATAGAAGGCTCTCCTAGTTAGGCCATACTTGGACAAAGATTGAAATCATAGGTAACTTAATGGGGTGAAGTTGGAAGGGAATTGTATATTTTTCACCTTTCTTTGTCATGTCTATCTTTTTATGGACCTCAAGCTCGATAAAAGGTTCCCTAGTCTTTAAGTGTGATCTTGTTTTAATCCTAGGTAATTCCATCTTGAAATTTGAGGATCCTACTTTAAATATGATTTATCAAGTAAAATTTTATAAAGAACAAGAGTTGGACCTACATGTTGAGCTTATTTTGTAAAGGTGGTATGAAAAATTACAAAGGATGTTGATATTTGATTGAATTAGCTCAAAGATGAATTCAACTACATAAATATGGTCTATCTTTACAAGTATAAGCCTAAACGAACTCATATATATGAAAGATATGCCCATATTTGACCAAAATGAGCTATCTTCACCTCAAATACTATGGATTTTCAAAGATAAAGTGAAATTTACCAAAAATAAGCATCAATGCCCAAATAACCTCGAAGGAAGCACAAAGATGCATTCAAAACAACAAAGATCAATGATATTTATACTTCTAAGAAAATAATTCACTATAAAACATAAAGATATACTGATCTTTGGACAAAATAGACCAAGATTAACAAAGATTTGAAGAATTCAATCCTAGCCCTCCTTCTAATGCCAATAGAGCTTCTTCTATTGATGATTATAAATGAACCACAAGTGATCTTAGCATTTAAATAAAGCTTCTCATTTTATAATTTTGAAAATTCAAAGCATGAGTTGTAGGTTTTGGCAATCTAATTGCTCGTGGTGAAATAGAAGTATATCAAGATAAACTATTCCACAATATTTATGTAATTTGGTGGTTGGGAGCCACCTTGGTACATTATTCATGAATTGTTAATGATCTACGCTAATAATTAGAGAATTTTTCTCCAAATTTAAGCTACATGCTAATCTAAGTGGATATTTATAAGGAAGATAAAATTAAAGTTATCTTGGGGTAAAAAGAAGTAAAGAGAAGTGTAAGGCAAAAAAGAAAAGAGTGATTACCAATTTTATCGTTAAACATTATGACAAAGCACCAATTTCAAATGAGTTAGCATTCAAACTAATATATAATGTAAAATAGCCTAAAATCAAATTCCACTATATACCATGCCAATTTCAAAGGATAGTGATAAGAATCACAAGGAAGAGCCAGTTCTTCTTTCAGGATTTACTACCATTATCAATTAGCACATGCACATATGAAAATAGAGTAAAATGAAAATGAAAGAGAACCAAATATATTTTAGCTAATATATCATGATACTCAAATTAGAAATCCTATGATTATAAGGATATAACTCAGAATTCCAAGACACCATTCAAATACAAGACCTTAACTAACAATTGAGAGAAAATCTAAAATGATAATTAACACATCAAACATAGATAATCCATTCAAAATTCCCTTGATTATATTAATCGATTCAAATGTTAAAATTTTATCATAAATCTCTCTTTATAAATGGTAATACATTCCTATATATAAAGATCAGACATCATATCAATTAGTTACAAAATATAGGTGCAAAAAGGTAAGGACAACTGTCCTTGCAAGCTCTAAAATACACGTGCTTTTCAAAATCATACTAACCTAGAGGTAAATATTGTAAAAAACTAGCATATTCCTTTATAATGGAATATTTTATTTAAAAATTCCAAAAAATTCTAAAAAATAGAATATTGCTTAATTGGCTAGTGGGGTCTGTAATTGTCATTACAAGAGGATGCTCATGGATTTTGCTTGTTGCTCATCAACCAGCTCTAGGTCCATAATAGGCTTCATGATGCACTCCTATTGATCTACCAAGTCACCAAGTTCCTTATCATTCCTATCCATGACTTCTTTAATGCTCTTAGATTCATTTATCCTTTCCTTGGTATTAAATATCATGTCTAAGATTTTGTTGTTGTTAGCCCCAGATTTGCCTTGACTTTGTCCTTTGATTTCTTGGGTTACCAAAGTAGCTCTATGCTTAAATTATTCATCACTTATGATTCCTAAGATGGGGGGTTGTGCAAGATCCTTGAGCATAGTCCCAAGAAGATGCTTAATTCTAGAAATTAACTCCTTATCATCATTTAGAAGCCTTTCCACATTATTATGCCAAGTATAAAACTTTGAACCTTTTCAATCATAATTCCTAAAATTATGCTCAAGTTCATGAAGCTAATGGTTTTGAATCTTAACATCTATTTCCTTGCTTGAATATTGAGTAGTTGGGAAATTTTGTCTTCTAAAGGTTATCATTGGGTGACCAGGCTCTTAGCTAATGTGCACTACCCTTCTAATACACTCTACCTCAGCTTCATTGACTTGAGGGATTAAAACATGTTGTAGAATGACTCATCAAGCATCTTGGTCATTACCTTAGGTACTAATAAAACTACCTATGTCTACAAGTTTTCCTTTTCCTTTTGAAAATTTAGGATCCTCTACTTCAAACCTTATACTCCATCTTTAGCCTAAGTAGACTGGGCCTCAATTAGACTTTCAATATTCTCCTCATGAATTATAACTTTACCAAGATACTAGCATCCTACTAGGGTTAATCCCAAAAAGGGTTCCACACTTTAGAACTTGAATTCTTCTATTCCAACCACTATTATCCTAGCTATTATTCTCTCCAACCCAACTATGATAGGGTTAAAATGTATGGTAGTAACTAGTTCCTTGAACTACGGAGGTTCTAGGACCTCCACACCTGAGTTACTAGATGCTCCTCAAGCATCCATTTTCTTGTATTTTATTACTTAGGTGGATATAATCCTCCTTTTTTCTTGCTACTTCACCATATCCCTTATTCATGGCTTTATATCATCTTGAATCTCAATGTCAGCAACTCTTTTTATATCCCATGAGTGGGAAAGAGAGGGGATATTTTGTAATTTACCATAAATTAACAAGTCAAGAATGACTAGTCCATGAATAGGGAATTCATCACTAGAAAAGTTTACCTCACTTTTGGGTGAGGGATGATCAACCTTGGTATTTTTCTTAGTCCCACAATAACCAATGCTAACTTTGCTTTCCTCTTCTCCATGAATGCCACAGGGAAAATATCTTTTCCTTTATCTTCCTTGGGCTCCACCTCCTTATCCAATTCATGGGCCCCTATAAGCTCCTTGAGGGCACCCTCAAGTGTCCCTTCTAGTTCTAAAGAAATCATGTCCAAATATTGAATTGGGGAAGGTGGCCTTTGGGGCAGTACTGAAGTTGAGGGTACTTCCCCTAGTCTTTCCTCTAATCTCACTTCTCCTAATTTATCCTTTTCCTTACCTTGTTCATCTTGCTTTCATTTAGGTTGCCACTGAGGTTTTGGATATGGTTGTTTCACTTGGGGTTTCTCTTGAGATGTCCTAGATGGACTAGGTAATAAATTATACAACAAAGGATGCATTTTACAAACTTCTCTTGAGAGCTTATTATCTCCGGTTAACTTGTGTTTAAAATTAATATTATGGACTTGGATCTTGGCTAGTACTTCTTCATAATTCTTAGCTTTGATATAAATGGTGTTATGAACACCATGTTGATGTACACATTTAGGTTTTGGGAGCTTATTATCCTTCAAGTGGATAGATACTATACCCTTAATATCCCACATCTTATGTTCATCTAATTGAAAACCAAATGAATCTATGTGTCTAGTTATTGTCTCAACTTGTTTCCAGTCCTATAGTGTGGTCCTTCCATTGATCATAGAAAAGGGGTGGATAAGACCATTCTTATTTTCTTTACAAGTGCCATAAATGCCATTTAGGAATTAAGAAGTGATTTCTTGCTTAGCTAGGTTTTTAGGAACATACATTGGTAACCTACGAGGTTGAGACATGATCCTTTAAATTTTGATGACTGTGCAGTCAGGGTAATACTAGATATCACCCATCAATTCAATATACTTCTTAATTAGGGGCTAGACCCTAGGCATGGTAACATTGATGATGGTATCAACTATGGTTGGATACACATATTCATAAATAAACTACATGTGATTCCTATACTTGAAGATATGTAATTTCAAATAGTAGTATGAAATGGTGGTCTTACCATCTGGGGTCCAATTATTAATCCCAAGGAAGGTGATTAAGGTAAGAAGGGAATTTAATAGGTATGCCATCATATACAACTAGTTAGAGGTCTTCTTTTTTATGGCAGTGAACTACTTAGTGAGGATGACACTAATTAAATCTCTAATTGGAAGGGTAAGAATTTATTCAACCATGAAAAGGATAAATGAGACCTTGATTTTATTCACATAGGTGGATGGGGGGGATCCAAAGGCTCAATTAAACAAGATCATTATTACCCTAATTCCCTCCATAAATTGGACTATTAGGATTTTACCCTTAAAATCCTTGAAGATGTGAGGGCCTTGGTGTAACCAGGTGTCAAGTAATCTAGAACAACAAACTACTCTGATACCACTTTGTCATGAACTACTGCCCACTAAGGGCACACTTGATTACCTTTGTATTAGCAACTAAACACAGAATTTAACTAGAATGATAAGTAACTAGAAATATGAAACAACATAGAATATGTGAGGCAATACCCAATTGTATTAATACTCAATCAGAAGAAAATACAATAAAGAAGATGCCACACTTCTTCCCACACCTGTAGAGCTCCCACACTTCTAGGGTTCACCTGTAATTCTCCTTCAATAGTTCACTCTCTCAATCACGGTCACAAAAATCAACTCAAACACATAGTTGTTCACCTCCACTAGTCAGTAACAACACTGCCAGTACACGAAGTACACAACCGTACTCCAAGTAGATCTCCCTTCTCTTGCAACAACCTGCAAATCAATAGACCTTACTTACCAGATAGATGTCTCTACAACCTGAATAACCCTTGTCCTTGCCTCACCAAGTCCTTATGATTCTTCAACTAGTACCCTGGTGGATCTTCTACCAAAACTTGCACAACTTACGACTCTCCCTGATCATACACACTCAGCACCCCTTTAGAACTAGGAGAAGCTAATCCCTACTCTCTTCTACAAGCCCTCTTGGCTATCTAGCACTCTTGCTCTCTCTCTTCTGAAGGAGCTAATCTTTGCTCTCTAACTCTAGTATAATTTTAAAATACAGCCCATGAGTCTATTATATAGATCTCATGCATACAATAATTAGACTTTCTTAATTACAATAATTAGACTCACAACTCAAGACCAAAAATAGTCTTTACATGCAAACTGCCAATCCAAAAATAGACTAGTCTAGAACCCGCATGCAAATTGCATGCACACATAGGTTGTCGACGTCAGCTCCTTCCTGATCGATGTCAGCCGAATCATAACCGACGTCAATTGCTTCTGCACTATAATCTGAACGACGTCGATTGGCCTGATCGATGTTGGTTCCTCTGCAACTCACTCTGCAACTCAGGAACCCAGCAACCTTCTTCATGTTTGCATCAGTGAAGCTTTTAGCTCCACAACCTAACACCAGGGTCTAAGGATAGATTCCTAATCATGGTTACTTGTCCACTCCTTGATCTTAGATAAATCCACATGAGGAAAATGGAGCTTATAAATTTTCTCAAATTTTAGAGGAGAAATATATGCCACTTCCTTGGAGTTTCCTTCCCTAATGATCCATTCATTATCAATTCTATAATCAACAAAAATAGGGGCAAAGACATCGATGCAATGTAGTACCTCAAGCTTTTCTATGGTGTGGTGAAGGCCAACCATCTTGACTACAACTAGGTCATAGTGCCTCTAGATTATTATTGTAATTCTTTGCTCTTATTTTATATGGGCTTTAATTCCTTGATTGTGAAGAAGAGTTTGGACTAGTTCCTAATGCCAGGGATATTCAAGGTTACAATATCTAATTCAATGTCTTTGAAGATTTGGCCTTCATTATTTATTGATAAATAAAGGTTGGTTTCCTCTTTCAACTATTGTCTGTGGGCCACCATTGCTTTTATTCTTGAATTTTTTTTGTATTGGTAACCAATGGTCTCTATGGAATCTCTTTTTCACTCAAAAAACACAATTAAGCTTTATTTTGATCAAATCATGACCAATTGAGTCTGTTTGAGTCACTTTTATGTAGGATATAGGGTTTTAGAGGTTTAATGGTAGATTATATCTAAGGTTGGGCTTATACGTGCCTTGGATTTTATATGGATCTATGCATTTATAATTTTTTGTTTTTGAGCCCACAAGATCTTATATTTTATCCCTTTTTGCTTGTGTGGAGTCTACATGGCATCAGTTTGAACCTTTTATGGAATTTTTCATAAATTCCATTTGAACACTAGCCATTGGTATTTAAAATACCCTCTTTATTTTTCACTGTAGGATTAAAATATTGGATTGGCATGAGCTATTGATTATAATTTGGGCCCTTGATTATGATTATTTCTTTCTGGTTCAAAACCTACACTCATGACATTTAGTGCCTTACATGGCTTATTCATTCTCCAAATCTTTTGTCAGTCCTTTACCAAATGAGCATTGGCTAGACATAGAGATTATGGGCCTTTAAAAAGTCTTGAGTCCTCATCGGATTAAAATATATTGGTAAAGCATGTCTCATTGTTCTATAGATATGTTCTAATATTAAGTTAGCATATTATTAAGACCATTCCTTAGGGTTAAGTCTATTATACTAAGATTTTTTCCACTTATCAAGTATGAAATAAAACTTAGGCTAAGGGTTTTAAGCCTACATTTTAAGATTTATATGTAAGGGGGTCTTGGCTTAAGTATTCTTAGGCCAATGTTTACATTGTGCTTAATAAACACAATGTATACATTGGTCTAGAATATTTATGTCAAAATATACCCAAAAGGATCAATAAGACACCATAGCCCAATGACACATAAGATTTTTTTGTATTGACAAGACACATTAAAACATTTATCTAGTTTCATTTGACCTAAATTTTATCCTATAAGGATTTTATTTTCAAAATAAGGCTTAGTATGAGTCTATAATTTAAATTTCATGACATTTGAATAAAATGTCATAGGGATCTTAAAGTATAAACATAGACTAGGTCTATTTCCATATTTAGATTATAAGACCATATCCATATTTTGTAATTTGAAGATCCATAGTGTTTGAGCATTTTTTTGAGCACTTCCCTTAGTCTATAAATCCATTTACAAGCTTTCAATCAAGATTTTGGAGTGAATTCTGACCTTGAGCATGATAATTTGTTAGCTTAAGTTTGATGGTCATGTAGACATCAAATACGTCCTCACGGATGTTTAATGACAGTCTTGTGAATGCTACTTTTAAGCTAGTAAAGGTTTTTATTTGATGGGATTAAAGTTTATGGTCACTCTAACATGAAATAAATCCTCACAAACATCAAATAATGGTCACATGAATGTCAATTTTAGGCTCATCAAATTATTAAACCTAGTGTGAGAATACCACTTGGCAAGTCCATTGGACCTCCCATGATCTTGGGCTTAATTCACTCTATTGTAATAAAATACATGATGAAGCATCACTTGTTGATCATGATCTGAGAGATTTCTTGTGGTTGGTCTATTTATCAAGTAGGACCCATTTACTTTAAGTTTTAAAATGTGAAGGTGATGTGTGTCGATCTTTCAGGACTTCTATATCTTTTTGACCTTTTCACTAGGATTTACTTCATCTGATTGGGTCCTTATGATAAAGTGAGGGCCATTGATAGAGATCTGAGGGATTGAATAAGATTCATATAATGGATTATATGCAAGATTCTATCAATTCTGCTTGCACCATTCGATAAAAGGCCATGATGAAGCATGAAACACTAGATCACTAAAGATGCAAGTTATTTAAAACTAAAGCTCAATTTTTCCTTGATCTATTAGATCAAAATCTATGATGAAGAATGTGCTATTGGATCCTAAAATATGCAAGGAAGTTAAGTTAGGACCACAGAGATGTAAAAGACTTAGGCTTAAGGCATTAAGACTAAGGTCTCGATCATAATAATAAATACATTGGGGCCTTAGTTTTAAAACCTTAGGCTAAGGTATAAATGAGGGTACAATCTAACATAAAAGGGAGAATCAGGGAACCATAATTAGGATAAGGCATTAATATTAAGGTCCTATTAGTATTAATAAATACTGTGAGGCCTTAGGGTTAAAGTCTAAGGCCACATTTAGGAAATATTAAAAGGACTATGTAAAATGAACAACTTAGTTTGGAATACAAAAGAACCTCTAAGCGGGGAATATAACATAAGGGACTAAGCATTTTAAGTTGAGTTTTATCTATGTTAAAAAACATAACTAAGCTTAAAACATGAGTTTCATTTTTATGCCCAAAATGGATTTTAAAATGGTTCCCACCAACATTTGAATTTAAACTTATGGTTTTCCTAGTGTTTAGGGACATGAATTTACAAAGAACATCACCCTAGATCCTATGAATAAAAGTCACAAAGAATATTTATTAGTAATATTAGTCCAAATTAAAGAAAGACAAAACCAAGTAAGCCTAATTTTAACAAAATGAAATATCTTTAGATTCTATAAATGACCTTAACATTCTAAACTCCATGTTCAAACCTTAAGGTTTCTCAAGTGTCCCAATTTTCAAAAATGGGGTTATGTTGGCCCCAATAGGATGTTGAATTACAAGATGAGTTCACCTCTATAGGTGATTGGTTTGTAGCTATCACTTCACTTGAGAACATGCTAAGAGTAGTGACAAACAAGGAAAGGATGTAGTCAATAAGATCAATGTCCAATAGGTATCTTGCCTCATGCCATTTTTCATACCATTTAGAAATATATACCATAAGCTTCCCCTTTGACCCATGAGGAAGAGGAAAAGTTTTGGTTAGTTGTACATAATTAATTTGTTTTCTTTTTTATTGTGTTCGCTAAGTGCTTGATAAGACATGTGTATGTTTGCTTACATTTTTTTCTATGTGTTTTCATTTTTTTGTGTGTTTAAATATAGAATTATCTTGTCTTATCATGGTCAAGGTTTGGTCAAGTATGAATATGAGTGAAAATTACTTGATTTCCTAATGGAAGGATAAGGCTACTAGTCCATTTATCATAGTAGGCATTCTACCCCTATGAATCACCTATTTTTTGACTAATTTTAACCTCCAAGGTCAAAATGACATTCTCTATAGGTAAAATCATGATTTTCAGTCTTTTTAACCTATTTAAAAGTCTTGTCATACCTTATATGGTCTCTAAAAGGTCTTTTTAAAGCCTTATCCACATTGATTAATGTTATTTTGGAGAAATTAAGGTAATAATTTATCTTGATGTGTACTAAACTAGTCATGTCATGGAGTGATGAAACTTGGTCAAGTGGTCCCATACATCCTTAGGTGTCCTTAAAGTTCATTTCATGTCTTAATCACCTTGTTTAAACATTTTTTTGTTGATTTTGAAACTTTAAGGTTCTTTTGCGGACATTAATATAGTGTGTTATAAGGGAAAATGTGATTTTTGATAATTTTCATTTAATTCAAAGATCCCCAAGTGAATAATACATAAAAGAAACTTTATAATTACCTTGAAGTAGTTATATAACTTCCCTTTATGTTAGGATGTCATAAAATGGTCAAAATCTTAAAATTTAATGTTTAAAAGGGAGTTTGATCCACTTGTATAGATTTCAAGAAGTCACTTTTCAGTGGAAATATCTCAAGAGTGTCCTTTTAGCTTATATAGGTCATAATTAGGCATGGAAGGAATTTTCAATTCTCAAAATTGTAAAAACCTCTTCCTCTCTCCCATCGATCTCTTCACAAGATCATGAAGGCCATTTTCAAGTGAATGGTACAGGTTACAAATGTAGAGTTAGAGGCTAATATTTTGATAAAATTTTAGGACCCATATGGAATCTCAATAAGTGGCATTGGTTTTTTTAATTAGATCCTTATATTTATGAACAATCACTAAGGAGCTAAGCTATTTTTTAAAAAGTGGAAAACCATGATAAGGTCAATTTTAGGCCTCTCATATGAAAGAATGAATTAATTGAAGCATGATAACATTTTGTATATGTAATCATAGGTATATAAATTCATTTCACACTTTAATCTACCAAATTGGAATGTGTGGTAAGCCATTGGTAAGGAAACTTACTCTCTTTCATAATCTACAAAGTTGACTATCATAGTCTCTATTTACTCTAGGGTTTACAACATTTGAAGGGGAGAAATTGAGGTATTTATTAATGTTTTTATTCTCCTAAATTAAATTATAGATTCATAAAACACTCTACATGCTAATCCCAACACCACTTTCTCCAAACAATTCATAATGTTCTCTCATTTGATGACTGTGTGTAAAAGCTACCTACACTAATGGAGTAATGAGGTATTATTTTGTAATGTCAAATAGTGTAAAATAGTCTTGAAATTATTATTAAGGTATTTAAAAATCAAATAATTTTTATTTTAACCATATAATCTCAATAAAGGTTATAAGGTGTTTCAATTACTCACAGGTTTACAGACCTGTAAGTAAGCATTCATGTGCCTAGGTTCATGGTAAAGGTGTTTTGGAAATGTAGATATGTAAATAAAACACATAAAAACTCATTTAAGACTAAATAAATCCATTTAATACCATCAATAAGTAGAAGTAAATGAGGAAACTCCAACTCTCATACACAACTTGTATACAAACTGACTATATACATAGTCCATATAGGTGAATGGGCACAAGTTGAGGATGGTATAATTATTAGTCAAAAAGATAATTTTTTTTGAATTAAGTATTATGGTAATTGAGATAATTTTATAAAATCTCTAAGTTTCAAAAATTAGGAATTTATCCTTGATAATCCATACAAACAAGAAAAGAGACCTACAGGTTGCAAGCCTGTAGGTCCTATTTTGGACAAAAGTACACATGTTAATACAAGATGACAGTGTGTAATATGAACATGATTTAAGAAGAATGAGAGAGGACATAGGTTTGAGGACACTAAACCATTTTAAATCCAATATGTAATTGATTTGACTAGGGTCTGTATGCCTTAACACTCATGCAAAGGCCTATGTATGATGACACAAGGTAGAGATTTAGAATGTTATGAAAAATCAAATGGAACTTGTAATGTAGTGAAAATTAACATTAAATGAGGTTTTAATACCTTGAAGGAAAAATTATAATTGAGAAGGTCAACTTCAAAATTACATGCCTAAACCCTCCTCCAATGACCACCTATAGCCACACTTTGAGAAGGTGTAAATAATAGTTGTGTCGATGGAAAGATGTAGTGTTTTAGGAAATTTGAAGAGGATATACACAATAAAAAACACTATCAAGTATTGATATGTTAAATTTTTTGAAATTGAAGAACTAAAACCCATAAATGCATTTAGTCACTTAAATGTGAACCTACAATTTTCTTAAGTAGGTTAGTTTTGGATTTAAGAAAGAGAGGGCCACCTTTAGTTAGTGAGGAACGAATTTGGATAAAATAATGATCAAAATATGGAACCACCTGAGGTTAGATAACTCAATGGATTTAAAAATAGGTTGGGGAGAAGATTGACTACCTACATGACACAATCTAACCCTCTACACATGACCAAATAAACCTATAGGCCTACTTGCCTAGGATGAAGGTAATTTGCATGTTTTGAGAAATATTAAATTAATATAAAAGGAAGGTCATATAAATGATATTATAATTATAATATCACATTATAACCCTTATATTCAAGTGATAAACATGACTAACTAAAGCTTTCAACCTTGCCTATATAGTCAATTGGGACCTTAAAAGTTTGTTTGGTTTAATTACAAATGGATACTTGTTTCAAGAGATAAAGAGGCCTATGGGGGGATTAAAGTATATATTTATATGATATCTATTTTAATATAGTTACACAATATCCTTAGACTCAATCAAAATTGAAAGAAATACTGGAAACTCTATCTAGGCCTATGGGTCCTAATTCATACATAGGCAGATCTATGGTACAATCATAAAAAGGGTGACTTGATAAGGGTGACATGAGAGTATGAGTGAAATGATGAAAGAAAAAGTTTGTCATAAGTCATATAAGACAATCCAAATATGGGGGAAAAGTTCCATTTAGGCTCTTAAGACCATATTGAGCACCTTCAATGGGTGTTTGCATTCCAAAGACCTAGTTTCTCTTGTTTGGTGAGGCCATGAAACTATGTATTGAAGAAAATTGAATTAAAGGGTGATAATCAGGCCTCCACACTTCATTCTTATGGCATATTTTGTTAGATTAGGTTTCAAATCTTCATGAACAAAGCTTAAGACTATCAACCCCTTTCTAATGGCTTGCTTGAAATGTGAGAGACACCATCTTTAACTTAGAACTCCTTTGATGTTTATCTTGGGACCCAATGGTATTTGTAGGTGGTGGAGGGGTCCAATTATGAAAATATTTTTTAATTAGGAGAGAGAAAGAGGATATTTTCTTTATGATTAATCCCTAAGAATAAAACATGCCTAAAACCCTCCTAAAACCCTAGTAGTGTCTAATTGATAGAGATGAACCTATAAATCACATGATATGACCTTATTTTATCCTAAAACCTCATGGACATTGTTGAGGATTCCAATTAGGTTCTCTAAGTGTACTTTTTATTTACTTTTAGTTGTATGAACTATAATAAATGCATTATTTAATGATATTTTTGGTGTTTTAGATAATTAGACACTTGAAATTTTTTGGGAAAGGTAACCTAAATTATATTTAATTAATTCAATCCTAACCATCTACATAGGAGACCTTGAAAGTGATCAAACAAACATCATTTTTCAAAGTAGTCTCAAATAGGCCTAAAATGAGATTAGGGTTCAATGCCATTTCATGGTTCTTACACTTCCAAATGGTCTCAAATTTGAAATGGAGGTTGGTCATAGGATAGGTAAAATTAATCAAATGATTTTGGGTAATTTCACATGTGTGGGAGAGATCTAGAGCATAAAATTAGTCTTCTAGGCAAGGAGGCCTAATTAGGAGAGAGAAAGGTAGAAAAAAAACTTACATGGATTTGTAAAGACATACTACCTCAAATATGCCCTTAGTTTCTCATTACCATCTGTAAACTTCCCTACATAAAGAGGTTTATACATTTTTAAGGACACAAGGAATGAGGCCATATGAGGCCTTTTGGTGTAAAAAAAATCTTGAGGATAGTTTAAATGAGTTGTTGTATGTATGATTTAATGAGAAGAGGCCATCCATGGAGAGAGAATGTGTTTGATAAGATTAACTCAAGTTTTGACACTTATAATCAAGAATGGCCTAGTGAGATGAAGAGACATCTAGAAACCTTGTAAAAGAATAAGGTGATGTGTCAAAGGGAACCTTTAAAAATTAGTTTAAAGGTGTCAAGGGTAGAGAAAATATGTAACTCAACATGACCTGACCATCAAGAAGGCCACTTATCATTCCATAAGCCAATGTAAAGGAAAGTTTTGGAGAGCTAGGTAAGGTGTCAAGAAAAGTTTTAAACTTCCACACCACTTGGAGTAGAAGAGTATCTTCAGTAGACCAATACTTGTCTTTGAATACTTGATGGGTAAGTTTTAAGATCCTTTCTTGTTGTAACTCTCTTTTGGACACATGTCTCTCTATCTCCCCTATGCCCTTCTCCTTATCTCACATTTATATATATACTAAGCCTTGATATGATAATTTTGCATCCTCCACCTAGGTATGGTGAATCTCAGCCCATTTCTAGCCTTTTATCAATGAGAATAGTCTAGTTTTACCTTCTCTATGGACTAGTTTCAATATGCATGCTTGACTAGTTGATCTTACTAAGTGATAGTCTTACTTATTTGGAATGTTTGTACTTGTTTATCATTCATGTTAAATTTGTAATCATTTTTATAATTCTATTAAAGTGTCTAAGTGAGGTTTAAGTGTTTAGTGAGTAGTATTTTGAATAGTTTCATGTCATGACCTCTTGACTAGTCCTCCTATCTCAAGCACTCTTCACAACCTTCATGAGAAACATTGATACAAAGAGGTAGATTTAAATTTGTGTGGTGTATAGGTTATTATCTTATTTGAAGTGCATTTGAATTTGGTTGGTAATGGTAAAATCATATTTGGTGTATCACCTCTATTAAAATATGTTTCTCTCCCTTTTCCTTTCAAGTGGTAGATTAGTGTTTGAGTCTAAGTTATTCATCAAGGGGAGCTATCCCCTTAACCTATATATTCACCTCTATAATAGGGTATCCACAAAATTGAGGTGTTTCCATGTTACATCAAATTTGGAAGGATTGAACTAACTTCAAAAGGGTGCAAATTTTATTGATTAGAGGTCTCATGCAAGTGTAGATTTTATGCATAGTCAAAAATAAAATCTTTATAGCCACATAGGTTAGATCAGTTGGGTGGGGTTGATGGTTTTCATTAGCCAAAACATGGTTTGAATATTGGATGAGTAAATTAATACATGTTAAAGCTAAGGGTTAGGCACATACCCCTGGGGATTAATGGTAGTATAACTACACTGGATGTAAATAGTCTCATTAGCCACATGGTCTATTGCTAGTGGCTACTTGGAGAAAGGTTTTTAGAGATGGGTAGAGGCTAGGGGATAGAATTTGTAACCCTTGTAGAGAATATTTAAGCATAATAATATTAGTTTACAACCAATAAAAAATTATTGTATAAATATTTTATAATTCTCTTTTACATTTAAACCTTCTAGATTTCCTCTACAGGTATAATTTAATGGGATTTTAAAATTCATGGGACCACTTCACTACATATCTACTCCTAAATAATATTTACAACATCCAGTAAATATTTTAGCCAACTTTTACATGAAAATTTAGTCATGAATAAACCATTGACCTGGATAAGATCAAGGTGATTATTTTTCCCTAAGGAATATATAAACATCACTGAACATCACCTTAAATAAAGACATATTCCTCGATGGATGGGAATTATTAATAGTAGTAAAGAACTATCTAAAATTTAAAAACATATATCCCCTAAAATAATTCCATGTTACTCATACATAGAAAGAAAAAAGCGATAATAAAATGGTCTAATTACAAAGATAAGTTGTTCAATAAGTATATTCCCCACTACAAGGTGTGAATAAAATAACTACACACCTAGCATCACTACTTCAGCATACAACCTTTAAGAACAATAATTTTTCATGGAAAGGTTTATAAAAATAATTATGATTAAGAATATTGTATAAATAGAAGTTATTTTACCTATAATGTTCTTCCAAGAATTTATGCAACATTTTGAAAGAAAATACTTAAAAAAATAATGGTCCTAGAACACAGATGGGTAAGACACTATAAATGGTGCCACTAGTACACATGATATTTGGAAATTATTTCCATTTTTTTAATTATATGTGAGAAGGCATTACATGGAATCACTGAATTACTTAGAATGTCATCATCTCTATCCATATTTTAGAAATAACAATATATAGAATTTATAATGTTGAGTAAGCATACATCTAAATTTCCAATCTCTCTACCCTTACTCATGACTATTTCCAATTTAAATGTTATGATACTTAATCTATTAAAGGATGGACTATTATTTACATGGTATATTTGATTGGGGCATTTTACTTGACACCCTTTACTTTTGTTCTTATTTTCTAGAGAATAAATGTGTTTGAATTTTAACAACATAAAAATCTATGTTACATTCATTAAATATTCGATCCTTTTTTTTTTCAATTAGATTAAGAATTAACATTTATAAGACTTTAAAACATTAAAAACAAAGTCGAAATTCTATATTAATTTTGGTATTGTTGAAAAATACATTTTAATAATGTGCTTAATATATCATAACAACATAGAGAATAGATTGAGTAAGAAGCAACCCCTGATAGGGTTGTATATATGGTGAGATCAATGAGGTATGGAAGGACACAATTTATTTTCAAATATTTTTTATTACATGTTTTTTTTGGTCTTTAGAGTTATGCTTGCACTCCTTTTTCCTTACTATATATTGTGCTTATTAGCATTATGAGCTATGTTTGGCCTTTTCTGGACATCAATATTATTATCATTATTTTTTCACTTTTTTGTGCTAGAAAAGTATTTGACTCATAAAGGGATTTACATAGCTACTTTATGCGATATGAACTTATATAGTTTTATTATTCTTGAATCATGTATAGAATTAATCATAAATTTAATTTTTAATATATTGATTCCAACAAGTTATATATTACATTTGAAATAATTTATTATTTTAATTTTATCCATACATTATTATGCTATAGAGATATGAAATTTTCCATAAACATATAATAGTGGAGACATGGGACATGATGAGTTAACAATCTAAGGTAAAGTAGTGATGATTGTAATTGACTAAAAAACCATAATGTTGAATTATTTGATAACTTTTTAATGGTCTAATAAGAAATCACCAAAGTATTTTTCAAAATTGACATGACCATGAAACATATTATACAAAGACTTAAAATATGTCACATGAATGATATTAATGTTAATTTCATTATATGTAGAATTAGGTTGTATAAAGTTATAATTATATTTGGTAATTGAGGATTAAGGTATTAATTTATCTAAATATAATTAGTTAAGTGAAATTGGGGATAAGGTTAAAAAAAACTAGGTATAAATAATTCATAATTTAGTAGATGAAAAACTTAATTATGTGAAGGAAACAAATCAAGTCACAGTTTTATGATATATTGGAACTACATAATTTTAACAAAGACTTGTGATGAATATTTTTGGAGAGTTATTAGTGATGTCATGGAGGTGTCCTGGTGAGTGGATAAAGTGCTTTGATAGCCTAAGTAATAATGAAAATGTGTGCAATGTTCTTGTCTTAGTATGCTTCAAGTATGCACAGTTGATCTCTAGAGTTTGACTAGTTAGAGACTTTGAAGGATAAGTTTAGTGATTGGAGCTTGTGAAGTAGGTCATTGAGATGATATTTATGCTTTGAGATCTTATGTGAATAAGTTAAATTCATTTGGTAGTCCATAGTTTTCATGTAGATAGTTTGGGTTGAGTGGTAGAAAATTTGAGTAAGTAGTTTATTGACATCAACATTCCCACATGGGAATGAGTCAAGGTGAGCTGGTCATATGGTTGTGATAACATTAGTCCCTAGTTGTTTTTAAATAGGTCCCATGTTATGCATTGAAGCATGGTCAAATATATGAGGGTGAAAAGTTGCCTTCTAAGACAAAATTCACTATTTTCCCATACTTAGCCAAATTTGTAATATAGCTAGAAAGAGTCAAGTAAGTAGTTTGATGGTGGAAGATATCACATGTGTAGACGTTTCAAGAGAAGGTGATCATATGGGTTTGTTCATTTTTGGACCTAGTTTATTTTATCTAATTTTTAGATCATGAAATATAGTACATCAAGAGATATGCATATGTAAAGTTGGGCTCAGAGGTATTTTGACTATGTTTTCCCATAGCCAATTTTGTAATGAGGCAGAAAGAGTGAGTGACCATTTTGATGGTGTTATATCTTGCAAGTGTGAAGGTGTCAAGAGAATATAATCATATCAGTTTGTTCATTTTTTAGCATAGATGATTTTCACTAAATTTGAGATCATCTACTGAAGTGTGACAAAAGTTTGCAGGAGTAAAGTTGGCCTTTCAAACATATTTTGGCATAGTTGGCTCTATGATAGAAGATATTAAGAAGGCATTTTAATGGCATTATATCTCACACACATGAGTGTTCTAGGAGTAGTGTGTCACATGGTTAGATTTTCCTATGTGAGGATATCATTTGGTCCAAATTTGAGATCATGCAAGTAAGCGTAGAAGATGTTATTAAGGTGAAAAATGGCTACTCATGCATATTGAAAGGGTTCCCATAGTCAATTTTTAATGAGTTAAATCTTGAGAAAGATCGACGGTGCACATTACTTCAAGAAGTTAAGAATAAACAAGATGAGGATAGGTGTAAAATGTTTAATAACTAAGAAAAGGTATATGATAAGGATCCAATGGTGAGTAGGTGATCATATAGTTTGATCAAATGATCAGTGTTGATCATTAAAGACTTGGTTGATCTACAGATATTGATGGTGTACATGAAGTCAACATTTCAAGGATACATGAGATATATTTAAAGTGATAAATGTTTAATGATTGAGCATAGGCACCTATGTGTTAAAGATCAAAAGAGATCGATGGTGTATATTCAATCTGAGTAGTGAGGACATTAGATGTGAGCAAGTGTTCAAAGTTTAACTGTGATAGTTTGCATTTGAATATTTGAATTTATGAAGGAAAGACTAGTGTCTAGTTTTTGGACCATAACTTTTGATAGAAGATGAATTTACTATTGTAGTAAAAATCAAAGTGGTAGAGGACTTCAAGGTGCATCTGGATATATGGATTTGAAGATTTAGAAGTGTGTACAAACAAATTTATTGAGACATAAAGTTGAATATGTTTCTATATATGTTATAAAAGTGACCCAAGAATAATATTTGAGCTTATGTAGAGGTTGTTTCATGTTTGATGGTTAATTTGCCTTTGGGGAGTATTACAGACTCTATGAGGATGCTCTAAGTATTTTGGAGGTGTGATCAATCTATCTTGAGTATGAATAATGATTAAGAAGTTGGTTGTTTTCTCAGTAATAGTGTTCTTATCTATAAGGTCTTTATTTGAGTTGTTTGAGCTTATGTAGAGGTGAGATAATATGACTATGATATTTTGAGGATATCCTAGGGGACATAAGAAGTGGACCTATGGATTTGTAAATGGTCTTGTTTTATTTTCATGCTTAGAGAAGTGTCAAAGAGCTAAGTGGTTTTTTATAGGACCTAAAAATGACTTATGCCTATTTTGAAAGGGGATAGTGCTTAAGTGTGACCCATATGAGATGCATTAAGACTGAAGGCATGTAGTGTGGCTGATAAGGATTATTATGGATTTGATAATTCATTATTACTCTATATATAGTGGAACCAAATGTTTTAGGTTCTATATTTATGTAAGTGAGAGACTTGTGGTGAAAGAGTTGAAGAGCGAAGAAAAGCAAAGGAGAGTAAGAGTACCAGTTGTTGGGTTGATATGCATAAAAGATTAATGACTATGTGTATGATCTATAGGTCATGTTTTTGATGATAGTATAGAGTTATTTTAGTTTTAATATTATGTGAAGAGATATGAGTGTGCTTATGAGGAACGTTTGAGTGAAGAAGGAGAGATATTGTAGCATGCCTATGAGAGAGAGAGAGAGAGAGAGAGAGAGAGAGAGAGAGAGAGAGAGAGAGAGAGAGAGAGAGAGAGAGAGAGAGAGAGAGAGAGAGAGAGAGAGAGAGAGAGAGAGAGAGAGAGTTTGTGCAGAGGTTAGATAATCAAGAGGTCCATTATCATGTGTTGAAGATAATAGCTATAATGTGGAAGTGTTATTTCTAAGGAGGTATAAAGGAATTAATATTCCTTAGGGGTAGTTGTTCCTTGTGAAATAAGGTTTCACTAAAGATAATTGATCAAAAGGACTTGATCAAAGTTGTAGGTTAGAAGAACATGACCGAAGGTTCCTAATCAGAAGGACTTCTTTAGTCTCTTGTTTGTGATCATGTTATAAGATAATAGTCCATGTGTTTGTAGGCTTGAGAGTGGGTTTTATTCCCTCAGAGGGTTTCCCACATAGATCTTGTGTTGTGTATGTGATCTTGCATTATGTTAATTGTTTAGTGATATGAACAATCTGTATGCTTCATGAATGCTTATGTTGAATGCTTAAGTTTTTTTAAGGGTTTGGAAATTAAATTGGATTGTTTACCACCACTGATTCATCCCCCATCTCAATGGATTATACCTCTAGAAAATATTTTGTCTACTCTAGTTTTGTGTCAAAAGAAAATTGATGTAATTAATAAGTCCCTAGATTGAGCCTTGTTTAGACTAGCTCCCTTGTATTAAAACAAGTCAATTATTAATTGGGGTCAAAATGGTCAAAGGTGTAGATTGCCTTTAATGCCAATAAATGTTGAAAGCATATTCTAGCTTGACTTTCTCTCTAGTGGTTATCCTATAAAAAAATTCCTCTATAAAGATTGTGTCAACATGGATGTTGAGAGATGAATATCTAATGGAGGTTGATGGGGGTATAATCACTCTAAATATGCTATAAAATTTGGTTAAAATTTTGTCGACCAAACATAAAAATGAGCCATTTTTTTGGTAGGGGATGTTAAAAATGTTAAAAGTGTATGCATTAAAATTTAATTTATATGATATGTTACAATTTTGAATAAATAATCACTAGTTTGAATGTTTTTACATTGAATTATTATCTTAAAATGACATATTTGATTTTATTTATATAATCAAACATTTCAATTTAAGTTAAGAAATTCATTGTACAAATGTATAAATTAGTGGTTATGTGTGTGTGTGTGTGTGTGTGTGTGTGTGTGTGTGTGTGTGTGTGTGTGTGTTATGTATGTGTGTGTATATATATGTGTATACATATATATATATATATATATATACACACACACACACACACACACACACACACACACACACACACACACACACACACACACATATACACACATATGATCATTTTAATCTAAGAAAGGACACATTATGACTTGGTTATATTCTTTTAGTAGTCAATTTGATGATAATTACACATTCAAACCACCAATGGAAGTTCAGTCACAATATTACAGCTCAATAAAACTTTCCATTTTCATTAATATATCATTCATACACGCATCAAAGAGTACAAATCAAGATCAAAAAATATTAAGGGAGTACCATTTCTATGTAATTTGTGATTGATTACATTGTACAAAGTACATGCGAGGTTGTTTTGACATGTTCTATGGATAGTTGACTAAGAGGAACAAAAATTACAATCAACATTACATTTGGTCAAATAATTACACATCACAATTCAAGAATGCATAGATATTTTATTGGTTGATTAGGATGCACATTCCCAATGGTGTAGAACATATTTAGAGTTTCACTAAGGCTAGACATGGAAAGAAAGATCATGATGGTGCTAGAACATGTGTAGAAAGAGTTGTTGTAGAGAGGATTTGAAGTTTAAATATGGTATTGTTTTTACTAATGCAACAACCATTATTGAATGGTGTAATGATAAAATGGGACATGGTTATCAAGAAAATTCTACTATTCATAGATATTTCTAGTTGAAGGAAGAAGAACAATTGGTAAAGTATGATGATTTTATGATTGTAATAGGATCAATCGAGCTCCACTCATATAGTAGTTTAAATGTAGGTTCTTAGACTATTCATACAAGGTATTTCACATGTTTTTTTTCCTACATACATGGACTTTATTTGGAATGAGTGTGAGTCAAAAGAGTGGGTGGATGACTAGAGATTTAGATCTCTAATTCCAATTGACACATATCATGTTCTACCATCATTAAAACTTATATATATATATATATATATATATATGACATCATCACATGAATTTGACCACATAGTTGATCGAGTAAAACAAGATAAAATATTAATCATTATGCACTATTTATTATCAATTTACATCTTGGCAGTGTCATTAAAAAGGAACACATTAAGTTATTTATTCTCATTTTCTATCTTGGAAGTGTCATTAAAAGGGAACATATTAAGTTATTTATTCTCATTATCTATCTTGATGTAGGGCATATTTTTTTAGTTATTGTTGATGAGGAAAGTTAAGAGGGAGAAAATATTACTTATGTTAGGGTGTAGAGAGAGAAAAAAAATTAAATTCCCAAGCTATAAATGGAGAAAACATTGACTATCCCACTAGGTTTGCTTATAGGTGGTGTGTGTGTGTGTGTGTGTGTGTGTGTGTGTGTGTGTGTGTGTGTGTGTGTGTGTGTGTGTGTGTGTGTGTCCATAAAAGACATAAAGGCATACAAAATAAGAACATGATATAATGCCATATGAATTCCAAATAGGTATATAATGTTCATAACACATACATTTCCATATAAGCATGAAAAAAATTACATCATCTAACAGCATAATAGAATGTTGGGTGACTGTCTTATATGAATATAATGCCAAAAACACATATATTTCCATATAGACATAAAAACAAGTACATCACTTAAGACATCCTACTTATCAAATAGTATTCCTCTCTTTGCCTTTCTTGAAGAATACTCTCCCTGGGATGCCCTACTCATATATGAAGATCCATCAGACACCTTAGATTACACCAAGGTCCAACTACAAGTACTTATACACTCATAGCATGCTTATAGCTGAACCTATTCCAATAAAAATATTAATAGAAAATGTACATACTATACATGAAACCAAGTTTAGAAATTAATTTTAAACTAGAATACAAAAATAACTTAAACATGCACTTACTGCAATCTCTTGGTCATGCTCAATCTATTCTTGACACTTAATATGGTCAGTGATAGGTAAAGGTGCATGAGCATGAATGTGAAATGGGGAAGAAACACAAGAAGTTGCCCTATTAATCATATGAATGGGACTGTCAAATGTCATAGGAAAACCCTACATACACAATACATTCACATAAGTTATATTTTCCTAAGCATGTAGTAAAACTATTAAAATAAATCTATTTTTACAATTCAAAATTATATATTAACATCTAACTCGGTGAGTGCCTATGTAGATGATATTGAAATAACAATGATTGTGTTTATATAAGCTCATAGAGATGGAGTAGTGTCTACTGTGGTCATAAACTAAACAAAAAAACTTGCTTAGTTTTCTATAAAATATTTAAGATATATGGAAATTGTTTCTCCTTTATTAAACCCATAATTAGTTAAAATAAATTTCAAAACCTTAAAAAAAAGTGTAGTAAATGATGGGATTATCTTAACCTCTAAAACTCTAGTCACTTTCTTGATTTATTCCTCATCTTATATACATGCACTATCACTTTTGTGTTTCTAAAAATCTCTATCTCAAGTTAGTACCCTATGTGCATGGAAGTAGACACTCAAAAAGAATAAAAATATGAAAAGGAGAAGGATAAAATCAAGCGAAAAAATGGTCAAAGGGACATAGGATTAATATAGATCAAGAGTATACTATTTAATAGTAGTGTACTTGAATTTTGAGATCTTTGATATATAAATTTAACTTATGCTATTGCATATCATGTATTATTCACTCAAGGGAACAAACTTGAGGATTTAAAAGATAAGTAGCAGTACTACAGAGAGAAGTGAAAATATTAAGTACTTAAGAGACAACATGAATAAGAGATGATAATCAAGAAAAATGTAAAGCTTTAAAATAAGTTTTAAAAGTGAAAAAACACTAATAATACCATTAGAATAATTAGGAGGAATAATATATTTTGAAAAAAATATGAGAAAGACATCATTAGACATTGAAGGAGATTGCATAGAAGGTTTATAATTATTAGGTTAGGGATTTTCTCCATATATCTTTTAACTCATCTCACACATATAATTTTTATTCACATCACTAACATTCAAATTTTAATTAGAACATATATGATTGTTAGTCAAGAGCATAGATCTATGTAAATAAAAACATTAACATAGAGTATACTATTAACTCAAAATATTACCTCCATGTATGTAAAAGGTGGCCTAGTAACATCTAAATACGTAGTAGTTGATGGCCCATAGGCTAGCTCTATATATGTAAACATCAGTTGGCTAATATCCACAAATGTAGTCATTGACTATGAAGATCTAGGCATTGTCTCTTGTTACAACATAAAAATTACATGTATACTATGCAAATTATATGTAAATTAACTATTATATTTTAAATGAAAATAAAACTTAAATTTAACATGGTTTTTATATAAAATATGCATGCATGTGTGTAGTGATCGATATGTGCACACCATATGTGCATTATAAAAAATCACCACTTATGAGAATAAAAAAATCCCTTAGAAGCACCACCATCATCATTCAAAGGTCTAGTGTATATAACACCACATCATGTGTAATGTTGAGGTTAGGTATGAACACTGGGTGGAGTATCTCCATCATTAGTCTCGAAAATCCTACTTGTATGCTAAGTGAGTGTATCATTAAGCATACTAAGTTTATGCAAAGTGTCAATCTCCACTACTTCCTTCACTGTAAAGGGGAACTCTAGATAAATTGGATTTTGGGTAGGGATCCTTGTAGGCTAATTAGTCACATGATGTGTACTTGGTTAATCTTATGTATATCATTTCCCTCAGCCATGAAACTCACCATAGTCAAAATATTTGGGAATATCACTAAAGATAAATCATAGTAGATTTTCCTAAGAAAATACAATGGGACCTTTTGGTTATTACATGGTGGTTAATCAAACACCATCCACCATCAATCCCAAAAAATGTTTCTAGTCAAATTATGTTGGCATTGGTGAATTGAGAACATTTAGTAGTAATTGGAAAAGGTGCATTACTTATTGCGTTGACGAATAAGGCAAATAAATTAGGTCTTTTAATATTTATTTGTCTTTCACCTCACATGCTAATAATTTATTAGCATAATAAGCCATAGACCTATCCCTATATGATTCCCATCTATCATTTTGACTTGTTATTGAGTTAACTTGACCTAAACCTAAGTCTAGGGTATTGACCAAATAGGTGCAGTGGGTGTTAGTTGACATGGGGTCCCTTATTATTTTAATTTTTTATTTAATTTCTATGTTGTTTTCCACTATATATACAATAGATCATCTTGAATACCTAGGGGATCTTGTGGAACTATATGAGGGATAAAAGGGTTAAGAGGGTTAGGAGGCTTAGGTGAAGCATTAAGAGGAGGTTCAAGGGGATGGTTATCATGCTAGTCTCCTATAGTGGAATGAGATGTTAAAAAAATAGAATTTAGTAATTAAATAATGTTGTAATCAACTAAAAATGACACTCAAGTTCTAATAATGCTACTTGAGACCATCTATCCCTAACATCACCCCAGACCTATCTTAGGGTCTATTTTCACACTTATCCAACACTTATGTGGCCCACATGAATCCATAAACATCTCTAAACTAGTCTCAAACCCTCATCTTGACATCCTAACCCTTGGTGCCTTAGGGTATACCACTTGAACACTAACACCATAATAGGGATAATAGCACCACATGGTGCTAGTGTCCCAATTTTGGTGTTATTATCCTTTCCCTCATTTTTCTACCAATAAATATGTTTTCACATGTAAGACCACCCAGGGTCATCCTAGACCTCTCTTAAGACTCACATGAGCACTAAAATAATATATATAAATGAATTTTATCCATATAACCACTAGATGTAAATCATATTCAAATTACACATACAAATGCAAATTAAGTTTTGCCCAATCAAGGTTATCAATCCCTATTCTACCTTATATATATATATATATATATATATATATATATATATATATAATCATTTATAAAATTCCTAAGTTTAGATTACAAAGTTTTATAGTCTCAATCATATTCTACAAACTCAATTCAACATTCATAATAGATTCAATTGCACTTGAACAAACACTTAGGTGTGGATAAATACATCATGCTTGATCTCTCTTTGGATTATTGGTATGTAGGAAACTCTCATCACAATAGGGTGTTGAGGATGTTTAGCCTACCCCATTAAAACACACTTTATTTATTTTATCAATCAGATGCCCTAGAAACATGGAATATTAGGGTTTATACATAAAATCATTCAACATATGCCATCTACAAAGATATAAAAATCATGAACACAGTAACATGCTTAACGGACCTAAGCACAGGTGTACCCAAAAGTTTAACATAATTCTACATAGAGGATATTACCACCAAAATAGAGACACTAGTGACACATAGAACTACTATCCATTTAGGGTGATACTATCTAGGAAGGGTTATGACACTTAGATCCTATTTACAACACTTAGACCAGCTTCTGTCTTAGTTTTTAGCCTTCAGATATCCCATTTTAGTCATTTTTAGCTAAGTTCTTATTTACATTATTTATTGCTATTTTAAAAAAGTCAAATTAAGTCAATTTTATTACTAATCAATGGATATATTTATTGCATATTTTTACCCAATATTTACTAAAATTATATCATTTAATAACATAATATTTACATGCAGTAAGTCCTAAAAGGTTAAAAGATTTGGCGAACCCGACTTACTTTGAATAGTGCACAAACCATAATCCTAGATAATATTATGTTTATGTTTCCATCCTTATAATACCCACACTTAGATTTTAGATCCTTATATTTTCTAATTTATATTTCATAAAATCATGATAATAATGATATATGAAGTTAATTATTTTTTGATGCAAATTTTTCTAACTTCTCTCACATGCTTGTTTACTTTCATTTGGAATGAATTCAAAGATGACATAAACACATATCTACATAATGTTCTGAGTAAGTTCAAATATGTCATAGTTCATATCATGTTATCTTTATCTTATGTGGAAATGCATTAAAAATCAAACTTGTACACACATTGAGGATTTAACACATAAACTAACAACTATGTTTCAAATTTCAATGTCATATCTTATGCATATGAAAGGATATCCTTTTCCTCCTCATCTATATGAGGGTGATAAATAATTTCCATCTAATTAAGTCCATGTTATCACTCCTCCATGATATGAAGTAGTCTATACTTTCATTACCGATACACATACTCAACCTATCCACACATTGACCTCTCCCATACAGGGTATGTGCCTACATGTTCAATCAAAAGCAACTAGGGTTTACACTTGTGAGACTCTAA
Source organism: Torreya grandis (assembly GCA_037957365.1). Classification (NCBI taxonomy): domain Eukaryota; kingdom Viridiplantae; phylum Streptophyta; class Pinopsida; order Cupressales; family Taxaceae; genus Torreya; species Torreya grandis. Next base: position 454,431 of record JARHVA010007968.1, on the reverse strand, counting down.
GGGATAAAATTATCAATATGAGTAGGCTAATATCAACATTATATAATAAAAATCAATTATTAAGTGAAAAGGTCAAATTATTAGAAAATTGAATTACATGTACAAAGTCTTTAGAATATGCTAGTGTTCATCATGTATATACATCTATAGTTAGAAAAGTTATGCCTATCACACTTTCATATCTAAATCATAAAATATAACATAATGCATATTTTATAAGTGAGTCAAAATTTTTACAAGGGTCCAACAAGATTTCAAGTGAGATAATAAGGGAAATGATTAAATTTAAGTTGATTGACCTACCCCTTTTATACCCAGTGAGGAGATCCATATATTATTTTGCATATCATAGAATGAATGGGCACCACAGCTATTCATGTTTATCATTGAAAAGGAAAATACAACATATAATAGATATAGTGTTAGGTTGTGGAGCTAAAAGCTTCACTGATGCAAACAGAGGAGGAGGTTTCAGAAAGGTTGCTGAGTGTCATAGACACCAGCATCGGTCAAGCCAACTGACATCAGTAGGATTAGATAGAAGAACAACCGACATCGGTCAGATATCGACCAGCGTCAGTCACCTCCAGGCAGATAGGGACCAACGTCGATCACCTGTGTGGTTTGAACTGCAAGTGTTACGGGTAGTTAGTTAACGAATCAAGTGTTTGCATGTCAAGAGCCAAATTTAGACTAGAAGCTATGGATATAATTATTGTAATTGGATGTCTAATTATTGTTTGCATGAGATCTATTTAAGAGACTCATGGGCTGTATTGTAAGGTGTTCTAGTTTGAGTTGAGCAAAGTTAGCTCCTTCTGTGTGTGAGGTGAGCAAGGGTGTTCCTCCTAGTTCCACAGCAGTACCAAGTGTGGGTGCTAGTTTTGGAGAATCAGAAGGGTTCTTCAGGTGTGTAGGATCTTGGTCATCAAGGGTGCATGGCTACATTAGGAGATCTGCATGGTAAGTAAGATCAGGGAGGACAACAACACAACAAGGAGTAGGATTAGGGGAGATCTACTTGGAGTATAGTGTGTACTCAGAAAGAGAGCAAAGAGGAAGGCAAGATAGTTCCTTCCATAAGTAAGATCATTTGAGTTGTAGGTTATTGCAAGTTTAGGGGAGATCTACTTGAAGTACGATTGTGTACTTGTGGAGTGCGTGGAGCACTTGTGGAGTGCATGGAGCACTAGTGTACTGGTAATAGTGGATACTGACTGGTTGGAGGTGAAAACCAACTCTGTGTTTGAGTTATGTGTTGGGACCATAAGAGAGAGAGCTTTGAGGGAAGATTTACTATTTATGCCCTAAAGGTGTGGGAGCCCTAGAGGTGTGTAAGAAAGAAGAACTGTGGAAATATTCTTTATTGTATTTCCTTCTGAAAGAGTTTTAATACAAGTTGTGTATTGTCTTTCATATTCTATGTTATTTCTAAATTCTAGTTACTTGTGTATTCTGGTTAATTTCTGCATGTTAAGTTACTTGGTAATCAATTGTGTGCTTCCATAATTCCCAACAAAGGTGGTGATAGAGTTCTTTGGTTGGGTATCTAACAAGTGGTATTAGAGCTAAGGTTGTAGGGAGTAGGTTTTGTGTTTTTTTACAGGTCACTCTTAGGGGTTTTTGATTGAGTGGGAGTAGAGCAAAGGTAGAAGAACGTACACTAAGAATGGAGGAATTGAAAAGCACGAATGGTCAATTACGGTCCTATGAAAAGAAAGAGTAGGGAAAAGAAAATTTTTGGTTTGTGGAAGATCAGCATGAAGGAATTGAAGAAGCAAATGTTGTAGGTGTTGTTGCATAGGATGCTCTAGGATGTTTCTTGGATAAAGTTGAATCTTGGTTAATAGATTCTATTGCCTCTTTCCATGCAGCCCCAGGTAGAGTAGTTGGTGAGCCTTGCCAAAGAACTGACAAAGGGGAAGTGAAGCTAAAATTGTAGGCGGCCAACACATGGGTGTTGAAGGAGGTCATGTAGGTCCCAGTGTTGAAGATATGGCTAATTTCTTCAAAAAAGTTGGGTGATGAGAGATGCACAAGAACTCTCATAGCAGATACACTTGAATTAGCTAGTGGTAAGAAAGCAGGTACTCTTTATCTACTTGCTTATATTACTAATTCTTCTTTTATTGCGGAGACATGGCTTTGTAGGCTTGGTCACATGAGCAATAAGGAGATGCATGTTCTTAAGAGGAAGTCAGATGTGTTTGACAGGCTTAAGAACTAGAAAGCCTTGGTGTTTATGGAGGCGATGGCAGATAGAGACCAGTGGATGGGGCTGGATACTTTTGAGTAGTGTAGTTTGGACATGGGTTTTGATTCAAAGGAGCTCGTGGGTAAAAAGTCATCACTCACAGGAAAACATAGGTATCAGCGTTGGTCAGGGGGAACTGGCAGCGAATAGATAGGTGCCAATGTCGGTCATGTGTAGACCAAAGCTGATGATGTTGAGTAGGGTAAGACCGACATCAGTCAAGATGATCGACATCGGCAATAGGTAAGATTGATGTTAGTTAGGAGAACTGACATTGGCAATAGGAGACACTGACGTCAGTAGGGTCAGTAGTCAGGACAGGCGCATGGAAACTAACATCGGTCGGATGCAAACTATGTGGTGACTGAGGTCGGTCACTGTAATAGATTTTGGGCAGATAACAAGCTATTAAGGAGTCTCAAACACCCATATGGAGGACTGAAGGTGGTAAGTAAGCCTCAAATTCATTGTTCCTCTTCTTTATACTAGTTGCTGACTGTAGAGCAAGAAGGATCCAGGAAACAGTGGGAGCATGGTAGGAATATGATGCAGAACCAAATGGGAGATTTGGTAGGGTTGCCAACAGGTATGAGAAGCACAGAGATGAATGGATTCCTTAGTTGAAGAATAGAGATAATAGACACGTGAGATAAAAGGCCAGATCATATGGTCTTGAGGAAGGTGCAGGACAGTGGTATAGGGCTGACAAGTAGTACCAGGTGGATGACAAAGCAGTGCTTTAATCAAATGTCAGTATAAACATTATTTTTGTCTTACCAAGTGGATGATGGTTACAACATTATCCTGTTATTGTATGTGGAGGATGAGCTTGGTCCAGGTTCAGACATACAAGGTTTTGCTGAGCTAAGGGTAAGATTAGTTCAGTGGCATGTCATGAAGAATTTGGAAGAGCAAAATTCTTTGGCATGGGAGACATGGAAGATCAAAGGTTGAATTTGTCTCCAATGGGAGCTAATGTGAATTAGGTGTTGGCGAGGTTCATTATGCAAGATGCAGAACTGGAGCACACTAAGGGCTGGACAGTTCAGTGTTCGAAATCACATGAGGTCTGGTATAGACCTGAGTTTGCCCAAGTAGTGGGTGCTGTCAGAGAGTTAGGAGCCAATTTGGGGAAGTGGGTTCTTAGGTATTTGAGAGGGACCAACAGTAGGGATTCATGCTATGCAGGGTCAGGACTTCACTACATGGGTTTGTAGGTTTGGATACGGCAGGGTACTCAGATGACAAGAGGTGCACCAGAGGTTGTGTGGTGGGTGGTCTTCAAGGTTGAGATTGAAGAGGGATAAAAGCTAGGAAACAAATTAGATGGGGCACAGGTACAGGTACATTGTAGCTATTTATCTCTAAGTGGGAGATTGTTAGGTTGTGGAGCTAAAAGCTTCACTGATGCAAATAGAGGAGGAGGTTGCAGAAAGGTTGTTGAGTGTCACAGACACCAGTGTCAGTTAGGCCAACAAACATCAACAAGATTAGATAGAAGAGCAACCTACGTCAATCCGATATCGGCTGGCGTCGGTCACCTCCAGGTAGACAGGGACTGACGTTGATCACCTGTGCAGTTTAAACTATGAGTGTTACGAGCATTTAGTTAATAAACCAAGTGTTTGCATGTCAAGAGCCAAATTTAGACTAGAAGCTATGGATCTAATTATTGTAATTGGATGTCTAATTATTGTTTTCATGAGATCTATTTAAGATACTCATGGGCTGTATTGTAAGGTGTTCTAGTTTGAGTTGAGCAAAGTTAGCTCCTTCTGTGTGTGAGGTGAGCAAGGGTGTTCCTCCTAGTTCCACAGCAGTACCAAGTGTGGGTGCTGGTTTTGGAGAATTAGAAGGGTTCTTCAGGTGTGTAGGATCTTGGTCATTAGAGGTGCATGGCTACATTAAGGGATCTGCATGGTAAGATCATTGATCTGCAAGTGTATGTGTGTGCATGATCCAGGTTTGCAGGTGTGCAGAACCAAATTGATTTGTAAGTGTACAAGATTAGGGAGGATAGCAACACAACAGGGAGTAGGATCAGGAGAGATCTACTTGGAGTATAGTGTGTACTCAAAAAGAGAGCAAAGAGGAAGGCAAGGTAGTTCCTTCCATAAGTAAGATCGTTTGAGTTGCAGGTTGTTGCAGGTTTAGGGGAGATCTACTTGAAGTATGATTGTGTACTTGTGGAGTGCATGGAGCACTGGTGTACTGGCAGTAGTGGATACTGACTGGTTGGAGGTGAACACCAACTCTGTGTTTGAGCTGTGTGTTGGGACTGTAAGAGAGAGAGCTTTGAGGGAAGATTTACTGTTTATGCCCTAGAGGTGTGGGAGCCCTAGAGGTGTGTTAGGAAGAAGAACTGTGGCAATATTTTTTGTTGTATTTCCTTCTGAAAGAGTTTTAATACAAGTTGTGTATTGTCTCTCATATTCTATGTTATTTCTAAATTCTAGTTACTTGTGTATTCTGGTTAATTTTCACATGTTAAGTTGCTTGGTAATCAATTGTGTGCTTCCATAATTCCCAACAAAGGCAGTATCAAAGCTTTTGGTTGGGTATCTAACATATAGATGACTCAAATAGTGATGTAGTATCCAAACAACATACAATGACACATCTACAATTTTAAGAAGGGTCAAATTTAGAAATAGTACAAAAGTTATTTCCAAAGGATAATTCAAAATAAAAAATATTCACAAAGCAAAATCAAGGGAAGAAATAGTAAAACACGCATAGGTAAAGCAAGTAAAATATTAAAATCTACCTCTTCAAAATGAGGCTTAACTTTTAATGTAGTATGCATTTGGTAAAAAATATCTACAATAGTTTGATTATCACGGTCAAGGTTTGGGAAAGAAGGCCAAAGAAATCACTACTCTTATCCTAATAGGTGATAATGTTGGTCAATAAGGTTTGAAAAATATTGGACATCATAAGGAAAATCATTTACATATATATATATTAGCAAGGAAAAATATCTAGATACATAAGAAATGTTATAGAAAGAGTAATACCTTAAGTTGTAAAGTCAAAATCTTGTTAAGCCAACAAACATTCTCAAAAGAGGCTTTTTAGCAAAAGAGCCTCCAAAGCACCATATGTCTAAAATAAGTAAAGTTTCAAAGGGAAAATCAAAATCAATATTAAAAATCATAATTCAAAAAGGCCAACCCCATAGTACGAGTAAATTAGCTCTACTAATCCAGATACAGTAAAAGTCAACATTATCATTTTAGGTTATTATGATTGTTATGATGCTGATAATGAACAATACTTGAATTCATACTACAACTCAATTCTAATAAAACATAAAAACCACACTACATGAGATATTTCCATTCCTATTTTTTACACATAACACATTGATAGTGAGTCTACCATGAGAATTATTGGTTAGTATTTTTCCTCCCTTATTGTACATACTTCCTTATTTATTTATCCTTGTATATAGTTCATTTTCATGTTCATTATACATAGATTATATCCAGAAAAAAAAATGTAAAAACACAAAAACATTGAAATATTTACTTATGAAAAATTAAATATTAGATTGTATGTATTTACATGTTTACATTTCTTATATTTACCAGACATTACAAATACTAGCTATCTTAGTATAGTTAGTTTTATAATACATACATGCTTCACTTATTTTTATCAAGTGCTTGCAAATTGATAAAAGCATCAAGTCCATTATATTGATATAGATTTACTATTATATAACCATTTGGGGAATTTAAATAGATACGCATGTTCCTAAATTGATAAATTCACCCATTTGAGGACACCTTATACATAGTTTCAATTATGAGGTTACATCTTTCTAAAATTTACATCAAAAATTGAGAATTACTATATCTTGATATTGATCGTGCTATAACTAATCATATTTTTTACCAAATGATACTAATTAATAATTAACATATGTACATCTTACCTCTTATATAGATTTGTACTACATGTTCATGCATACTTTCATTTCTATCTTTCCTAGTTTAGACTTGATTGTGTCTCTATGCTTCTTCTATTTGAGGGTATTTGAATATACCATTTCTCTATGGATCTATGCCATTTATTCTCATTGTGTGTATGATATGAACATGTGACCATGTCCTTATGTGTGCCTTATTGATTATGTATGTGGATATTTAAACATGCCATTCCATATGGGTCTAAGGCAACTTGCTTGTTGTTTGCATATATAGATATTTTAACATGTCCTTGTATGTCTTGCTTTCTCAAATTTAGTGACATGTACCCATCTCCTTTGTATTATGGTCCCTTGGCCTCCTTTACATCCTTCATGTGTGTTGTATGTATGATTTATTATATGTGTCATGGCTATGACACTTATCTCTTAGTTTTTACAAACTATAGTTTTAGATACAATGAAGGACCTCATGCATCTTCCCTTCTTACTTGGGTTTCATGATGGATATCATACCCCATCCCCCTAGGTATCTACTCAGTTATTACTTACATTTATTATTTATGTACATTGTTATATCTATCTTGAAAATCTTATGAATTTTACATATAACATACATTACTTTATTATTCTCATATTATCTTCCACTTTGATGTTATGTATGCATATTATATATGATCCAATTAACACACATTTTGTAGAGAGTTTTATTTTAAAAATGGTTCTTTTACATGTTAAACAACTCCCCTCAAAATAGGAAGAATTCATAGGGGTTTTTCATAGAGATTAGGTTATCTAGATGCACTTAGAGCACAATTTTAAGCACATATGATCAAAACACATAAATCAAATTTAGGAAAACACAATGAGAAATAATGACACAAAAATTAGTTATAATTACATAAAAATTAGAACAGTTCAAGATTAGTACCCAAATTGGGACACTATCACCACATGGTATTACTGTCTACTAGCCTTACTTTTATAAAATTATAGATTGGCCAAAAGAGTATAGATGATAGAGTCTAAGTTTGCATAGGTTTAATTATAGATTACTAGTTTTGGATCAATTTAGCTTGAATTCATACTAGTTTGTTTAGAATCGAGGCATCATGCATGCCATGATCTTGTTTCAATTTATATGCTCATATGCATATTATTAAAAATAAATACATAATACATATACTTAGATATCATATTGGGGGAATGTACATGGCATATTGTTTCTATATGTTCACTTATACACTAGTCAATCAGATGGAATGACAAACTCCATGTCATTATCTATGATATACACATTAAACACCATGTTCTAAGTTACACACTAGATTCATGTTTTACTCCATATTTAGTGTTTGGCATTCCTGAGTGGCCTTGAGCTACCTAATATTCCCATGTGGCTATAGAGTTGACATCTCTAGTTACACATTTTTAGTTACATTGCATAATTTCTATATCAGATGCATCTACTACACATAAACAGGTAATGATGGAGTCATAGTCCACTTTATTTATTTATCCACCTACATAATAGGGTTAGACACCCAAGATAATTTTAAGAATATACCCCTAGAACTTACTATAAAATCTTGGTGAATCTTATAATCTAGGTATAATTCCACTAGCAAATATTTGACAAAGTTGCCATACAAGTATAGATTGATTGTTGATTTCTATTAGATCTTTAAAAACATATAAATATATGTAGAATTAAAGATCATATTTAAATAAATAAATAAATAATGGTAAAAAAATACAATTTAAACCACTTTCCCTAACCACATTTATGAGGCAAATATGCTTGATGTGGAATAATGCTTATTAGAATGACTATTATGTTTTTCCCTATGAAATTGGGAGTAGTCCAGCCATTTAAAAAACATTTCCAAATGAATAAATCCAAGAAAGGAATACATGAGAGACAACACAAATAAGAATTTCTATAGACCCATCCCAAACCTAAACCCTAAGCAAGTGTGTGTGACTTTGAAAAAAAGTTATCACCACTTCAATGCCCAAACACACATTCACAATGTTTTTGAGGTCATTTTGATCTTGTTACTAATAAAATAATCCCAAATAAATGCAAATTTTTTTATGATCTCATTAGTAAATAATCAATCTCATGTGATAACCAAATTATGTCTAATATTAAGGGTTTTTATATAAGATAAAAAAGGGTTTTCACACTATGAGCAAAGATCTGATGAAAAAATAACATGGAAATAGTTTGAATCCATTAATAGATAGGTAGAATTCATTAAAACTGTGGAAACATTTATAGATATGTATGGCTTGTATTTTTTACTTGGAATTTACTTCATTATTGGCTACTTAGACTCCTCCTTGGCCTCCTCTTGTAATTGTCACTCTCTTCATGATTCTCGTGACATGTATGGTTTATATTTTTTACTTAGATTGTACTTCATTGTTGGATACTTAGACTCCTTGGAATCATATTTTAACTATCACTCACTTCATGATTCTCACGACCATAAAGGAATAAAACTTTAATAGAAATAAAGTTATATGAATTTAGGTTTTAGGGTTTCACGGTTCTAGAATTTTATGTAATTTGAAGCATTTATGTTGATTTATTTTATAAGAGGTAATTTGTGTTAATTAAAAAACCAATGGAGAGATAGGTTAGAGGGTGAGAATTATAAATTCAAGATCTTGTTTATGATTCATTATTTCTAATGATTAAATTTATCTTTCTTTTTAAGGATTAAATTTATTATTTTTAAATGCTAAATTTGATGTCCATATGACTATGTACAAATTGAGTATAAACCTATAATTTTTTCAAAAGACCAACTAGATAACATAATAAATTGAGTTTAACAAAAATTGTAAAAGAAATCAAAGTATAGAGTATAAATCAACTGTGGGGCCATAGGGTAAGACAATTATGAAATATGAGGATGACATAATTGAAAAAATATTCAAAACATGTTCATAGGTTTAAAATTATAAACTATATAATAAGGTTTGTGAAAATGTCTTAACCACATCCATATTGGCCTTTAGGATATTTTTTCAATTTCAATTAACAAATCATGTCAACCCATATATAATTATTACCTTAAACATTTAAATATAAAATATAATATGATCATGAGACTTTGTTATATTTATTCAGTTTGTTCTTTGTGCATTGTTTAAAAGAATTATTTTGTATGTCATTATTTCTCAGAAGAAATCAATTTATTATTTATTTATAGTAAGTATGTGGTAAAGACCAACTAGAGAATATAATAAACCAAGTATAGAAAAAATTGTACAAAAAGTGAGAGTATAGAGTATAATACAATTATGGGGCCATAGGGATAGACAACTATGAAAAGTGAGGATGACATAATTGAAAACAAATATTAAAAATATTTTCATAATTTTAAAATTATAAACTATATAAAAAGGTCTGCCAAAATATCTTAACCACATCCATATTGGCCTTTAAAATATTTTTTATTTTAATTAAAAAACCATGTTAATTAGAATATAATTATTTCCTTAAATATTTAAAAACAAAATACAGTATGATCATGAGGATCTATTGCATTTATTCAGTTTCTTCCTTTGTGCATTATGTAAAAGAAGTATCATGCACATCATTATTTCTCAAAGGAAATCAATTTATTGTTTGTTTAATTTAAGTATGTGGTAAATAAAAACCAAATAATATAATAAACTAAGTATTTAAAAAATAGTAACAAAAAATTAGAATATGATGTATAAACAACTATGGGGCCATAGAGAAAGACAACTAGGAAAAGAGAAGATGACATAACTGAAAAAATATTTAAAACATTTTCGTTGTTTTTAAAATACAAACTATATAATACGTTCTACCAAAATGTCTTAACCATATCCATATTGGCCTTTAAAATATTTTTTATTTCAATTAACAAACCATGCCAAACAAAATATAATTATTACCTTAAACATTTAAAAAAAAATATAGTATGATCATGAGGATCTGTTTCATTTATTTAGTTTAATCTTTGTGCATTGATTATAATAAGTATCTTACACACCATTATTTGTAAGAGTAATTCAATTTTTATTTGTTTAAAATGAGTATGTTGTAAATACCAATTAGATAATATAAGAAACTCACTATAACAAAAATTTTGACAAAAAAATCAAAGTATAGAGTATAAACCAACTATGGGGCCATAGGGAAAAACAACTATGAAAATTAAGGATAACAAGAAAATATATGTAAAGAAATGATTTTAAGGGAAATTATCATTATATTTATTCATTTCTCTAATTTTTACTTGTTACATGTTGATATGTTCTCAAAATCTATGAAATAGGTATTTTTGGGTTACTTAAAAATATGATTGAAATGATCATGAGGCTCTATTGTGTTTATTCACTTTGTTATTTATACACTATTTAAAATAATTATATTGCATGTCATTGTTTCTCAGAGGAAATTAGTGGTAAAGACCAATCAAATAATATAATAAATAGACTATAAGAAAAATTGGGACAAAAATTTAAAGTATATAGTATAAATAATAAAATGACTATGGGGCCATAAGGCAAGATAATTATGAAAAATGAGGATGATAAGAAAATATATTTATATAAATTATTTTTAGGAAACTTATCATTATATTTATTCATTTAAATATAGATGACTGTGAATGCAAACAACTACTCTCAGTATTCTATTTGATTAGGAAAACATGTTTATAACAGTTGTAAACTCTATTATAGAGATGCATATGTATTCGAGCATAAGTAAGTTAATATAATACATATGGGACAATTTATAAATTTTCATATTCATTGATGAAATATATTGGCATAATTTATGCCCTGATAGTCAAAAGATTGGGATGAGAGGTTAGAAATGAAGGTGCAGACAATTTCCAAGATAATTTCTTTGTGATTGTAAGGTATATATTTGTGTTTATTTTGTTTTGAAGACTAAGATCAGTTGTTAACATTAATATTAAAATATATTAAAATGAATAAATATAATTATGAGTTACATGAAAATCATTTCTTTAAATATATTTTTTTAAAACACTATATTTCAAATGTCTTAACCATATTCATAGTCAATAATGATAAGGTCTACCAAAATATCTTAACCACAGCCATAATCAATAATGGCATTTCAAATATTTTTAATTTCAATTAAAAAACTATGCCAACAAAAATATAATTATAGCCTTAAGCATATTATGTCCAAAGTCACAAGTGGTCCTTAACACATTTATAAAACTGAGTAAAATAAATATGCTCTTCCTTCTATATGGTTGTAATGACTAAAACACTTAATAATAAATAATTAAAACTATAATTATAAACTTATAAGTTGAAATTGGTATACCTTCAAGACTTCAAAGATTTTTAAAATATTATATGTTAAAAGAGGTTAATGACTAAAATGACTTCACATCCCAAATTCTCATACCTAGTGCATATTGTAGTTCTAGCATTAAATGTAGTTTAGGTGGAATTAAATCTACAGGGATTGAGGTTGAGATCTTGCCCCAATTTTTAGTGAATTGATGCCATCATATTGAAGTGACAAGGAAACATTTCATGTTGGTCCAACACATCACTCGTAGGATTAATGGAAGTTGACCGAATACATATGTGATGATTTTCTAAAATTTTCTAGTCATTTATGTGAGTTATTGGTAGAAGTGAAGCTGTTGGTCCAATATAGATACTCATAGTTCATTAAACTATAGATACCTCAAATAAGTTTGGTATAAAATAACAAGGTAATACCACCATATACTTATGCATCTCTATAATAGAGTTTTCAATTGTTATACACATGTTATTGTAGTCAAACATAACACAAAAATACACCTAATTAGTATAAAATGAAAAGAGAACACCATAATATACTTATGCATCTCTATAATAGAGTTTACAACTATTGTGGACATGTTATCTTATTCAAATAGATCACAAAATATATGTTTTCTTAATCAAGTATTAGTGTTTTTCCATCAAAATTAGAGTCACCCAATATTAATTATCAAAATTGAACTTGATACATAAATCTATGGAAAATTATTTGGGATCAAAAAATCTTATGTCCTTCCTTGATCAACCTCATATTTTAGATGCCTAAATTTCAAATTTCAACATGCTAATTTTCTTCATTTTATTATTGATAATTGTTACATGCATTCTCTTCAAATTTTGTTGGACACATATCCAGTAGTGTATAAATATCTAAGGGTAGTGTGTTTGAAGAATTATTTTTCAATCCTCTTCTTTTAGATATAGACTACCAAATTGCCAGAGCTCTATCAAATGAAAAATCAAGGACATTGTATCTAGTTATATAGAGCCTCAAGCAAGTATCCAAATTGTTGTCAATCTTGTTTCTTAACTTTGAATTTAGAAATGAAAATTCACTAAAAATTCTCTCATCTTCCACTGAGTCCAAAATCATTGTCTGGCATAAATTAACAAAATTAAAATAATTTGAGATACAACCACATAGTATTTCAATCAAACTTAAATTAGTGCATAGTCTAGTAATTGAGCCGTATTCAAAATCATTGTCCACAAAATTAACTGATTACAAAATTATTGTGACAAATTGAATAGAATGCTCACTTAGATTTGGAAAATCTAAAATGCCTTTGATTCATTCACCATTCAATTATACACTCTTACAGAAGTGTTGGGTCAAGGTTTTGATTTTATTCTAAAAATATGATGATCTTGCATTTTTCTAATATTGAGGGTACACCAAATTCATAGATTCTCATAATTCATCTTGAGGAAAATGATCTCTAATCTTCAAAGAGACACATTTTACAATTTAATTCAAAGTGAACCTTATAGAGGAAAAAACCTCAAGGAATCGATCCCTTGTAATAGGAACTTCTTTGAGTCTATTAGATTGACCAAATGTGTTAAAAGTGTGTAAGTTTATTTTATATCCTTGAACTTCTATACATAAATATCCATCTTCATTAAACTGTAAATAGTTACCACTATGTTCAAAGATAAGTCTTTGGGATCAAAATCAATTGGAAACTTGGCTCTTAACCCTAATATTTCTAAAAAAAACTTCATTTTTATTATCTAAGAGGAAATCGATAACTTGGGTCAGTTGTTACTTAGGAAAACTAATATCATGGTCATATTCATATTTAAGGGGTCCCTCATCATTATCATTATTATTGATCTCAATAGGATATTCTTGGTTTCCAAATTGAAAGTGATAATTTCCAAATGGTTATTGCTTAAACCTAGGATTATTTAACAAGGTTTTGTGCATTGTGATAGGAGACATTGTTTTAAGTTTGTACTTGACTCCAAAAAGGTATATGACTAAAAACTAAAAACTAAAAATGTAAATGTTTTGACCAAATTATAACTGATTCTTTGTACATTATTGAATTATACTTTTTCTTGGAAGATAAAAAATTTGATTTTCAAACATAAAAGACTTAAATTATGTGCATTTCACAAGGAGATAAAAATTAAAGATATATAAGAAAATTCTAATTTAAACCAAAAAAACATGCAAGTTATATAAAAGGATAAAATCTAGGTAAATAAACTTGACTGACTTGTAGGCTCTCATATATTGGCTCATCCAATGAAAAGTGTGATCTCAATGTTTCATATCATTAATTATGGAGGTATAACCATACCCAAAGTCTACTCAACCTACTTTTGAGGGTAAATTAAGTTTAATTTATTGGATATAATCATTTTCTACTGCACTATAATTTAAATGGTTGAATGCCTATCTTAAGGTTAAAGTTTTATACATGTTTATCTAAAGATTATCCTCTATATATCTTAAAATATATTGAATCCAAAGACCCTAGAAGAAGTTGATTAATATACTTACACAAAAGGGTATAGTCCCTATGTTTTAGCTTTACATGTACTATTTTAATTGAATTACATCAAAAAAATATACTTCAATATCACTATTGAAACCCTAAGTATTAGAGGATGAAACCCCCTTTATGTTATGGTGTGATTAAAACACATAATTTATTAGGTAATTAAAACAACATATCCTTAATTTGTATACACATTTAGTATATAAGGTTTGGCCTACTTAATGTTGGTTAAAGCCATGATTGATAGATCCCCTAAAAAATTAATAAAAATATTAGACTCATGTTTTATTTATAGGAACCATCAACAGTGTGATGCAAGGAAAGAGAATACATGAGAATATTCAAGATAAAACAAAATTACAAGAATTAATTTTGATTTCAAATAAATGTTCACCAATGTGATGCAATGAAATAGCATACACAACTCTTGTAATTAAATAGACAAACTTACAAGAAAATAAAAGTAAATTAATTAGTACTTGATTAATTGAACAAAACTTGAATAAAAAAAGGGTTATTAAAATCAAATAAAAAAAATGTTTCTTTTGGTTTAGCTTTTTGATTCTTTAGCAAGTGATCCTATATAAAAAAAAATTAGTAGTTTATATGAAAATATAAGCAGTCAATTTTTTTTTTTCAAGTTAGCCAAAATGTTGATAAATAAATAAACATACAAACTTAAAAGTTAGAAAAACTAGAAAAAAATAAAAAATAACATCCACAATTGTGATGATATCTCCTAAAATATGATTTGGATTTACACAAAAATTTGGTAGTTTTTTGTCATTGTAAATTTCAATAAACATACAAAAAACTAGAAAAAAAACCTAGATTGTATAAAAAATTACTTCCATTTAAACAGTCTTTAGTTTTTTAATAATTAAATTATCTTTAAAAAAACAAAAACAAACATAAAAGTATAAATTAGCATTACATCTACATGATGATGATGATGATGATGATGATGATGATGATGATGACGATGATGATGATAATAATAATAATAATAATAATAATAATAATAATAATAATAATAATAATAATAATAATAATAATAATAATAATAATAATAATAATAATAATAATAATAATAATAAAACCTTCCAAAAAAACATGAAAAATGATAAGATGAAAAATATTTGGGAAATGCCCTACCAATCTTTCCATAATGTGGTAGCCAAATTTAGAATCTATGTGATTTGGGAGAACAAATGAATACAAATTCATATTCTAAATCTAAACTAAAAGCTCAAATTGAGTTATTAAAAAGAAGAAATACTTAAAATACCCTCACGAAAATTAATTAGGTCACCTTCTCCCTTGAGTGAATTGGGTTTTTTCTTATTCTTGGTATGTAGATATTAAAATCAATTCATAAATTGAAGATAAATTCAACATCTTATAGGTGTATGATCTCGATTTTCACAATGGATGTGTAGAATAATTTTGATAGTGATTTGAGAGCTTGAAGGTGGATTATGATAATGGAAGATGAAACTTATATTTATAGAATTTTGGGTGAGAAAATGTATGGTTGGGATAAAATTAAATTTATTATATTATTTTAATTTTAGATGGTTAGATTTGGTCCTCATGCATGTGGAAGATACCAATTCATTGTGTGTTTGAGAGAAAGGATAAATTTGATAGTTGAAATTATCTTAGGAATGAGTTAAGGTAGTTGGATTAATCACCAAGTTATTTTAAAGGGTCAATGGTGACTCAGAAATAGGTTGAAGAAGTTAAGGAAATGGTTGGATGACTCAAAATTAGGTTGAGGAAGTTAAGGAAATGGTTGGATGACTCAACACTTAGTTGAGAGAAATGTGGAAGATATTTGATGACTTGAAAATTATATATTTTTAATTAGTTTTATGGAATTATGTGTGCATTATATTTAATTAATATGAATTAATTAATTCTTCAAAAAATGGATGGAAATGATATTAGTGGTGAAATTTGAATATAAGGTGGAAATTGAGTTAGTATGCCAATTTTAAGAAAAGTTAATTATGAAATAAATGTGGAATAATTTAAGTGTTTACAAGAAACACTCAAACATTAAATGGGGAGTGGTTAGGGTCAGATCAACCCACATTTCTTCCCATTTTGTAAGTATAATTTAGTCATTGTAAGTGGGCCCAGGCTTTCAAGTGATGAAGGTAATTTTTTGTGAGTTGTGCACATAATCAAACCTTGGGATGACACACAAATATTATATAAAATAAGGTGCACCTAGATGTATCAAAATAGAATAAAAGTATATATAAACAAAAGCATTAGACTCAAAACATAACATTTGATGGTACCAACTTGAAGAGGAAGATAACATCTAAATACATAGGATCTCATAGATCCTAATTGTAGTGACCTCTTATCTAAATTTCCATCCTTCCTACCACAATATTTTAGTCTAAATCCTCCACAGAGAAGTCAACTATTAAGTATCTTATTCCATTATTTACTTTTAAATTTATTAATCTATAGTGTCAAATCAATTTTTATCATTTAAACACACACACACACACACACACACACACACACACACACACACACACACACACACACACACACACACAGAGTAATTTGAATTCATTTACAATGGTTCTATCTAATTATGTTTAACTAATAAGATTATTCCCAATATAGGTAAAACATATTAGTTAACCTAAATATTGTATTGAGCATTCCAAATCCTATGTTTCCCTTAGGGTTTCTTATTCCATTATAGGGTTTTAAATTTATGAATATAAATCTATCTTTTTAGTTTTAATCTTTGATTTTCACTAGCACAAAAAACTACACATGGATATAATAAATGCACATAATTTATATTTAATTACTTAAGGTAGAATTTTAATTATGACATGTTGCTTTACTTCGACATGAAAATATGTAACACACATATAATTCCATGGAACAAATATTTTTACTTTAATAAGGTTGAAATAACTATCTACAATCTCAACCCTTTCCCAATTTGTCATCATATACTATCCAATCCAAATTTCTTCCCCTCACTACTAGGCACCAAAGGGAATGCATGGTCCCCTTTGTTTATCCTTTTATTCATATTGTTCATGGAGTTAGTTTGATGGTTTAATATAGTATCACTCATGAAACTAATAATGTGGATGCTAATAAAAGCACTAAAAATGTAGCCTTTATAGATAATTTAGATAATATTGACGAGAGTTAATTAAATCATTTGATTGATATGAATCGACAAATGAATAATTCATTATTATATGTCACCAGAGATGAGCATAAAATTTAATTTAGGGCTAGTTTTATGATGATAAATATGGTCCCTTTAATTATATATATCAAAATTTTGGAGGTATCTATTTGACCATGGGTGTTTAGACAATTACCATTTATATTATGCCCACATCTAAACCCTTGGTTACACGTTATGTCCCACCTAAGGGGTTGTGGAAACACAATATTTATCTTATGTTTTCATGCCTATCTCTGTACAGCCAACCTATGCCAATCATATAATTAATATACATGTTATAATCATTACCAACCTTACCTATTCCATGGTCCCTTCAGTATACTCTTAAAGATATATAAGCTAGGGTATTTTAGTTTAAACAAGGTGTCTCTATAGGTATAACTTATATGGATTTACATGCATTTGTTCACCAGCCTTTATCCCTAGATATTTTAGATTAGACTTTACCCATTGGTTTCATATCTCCTAAGATTTCATTTTATGATAGTAAAGGTTATCTTGATAACCACCTTAGATCCTTTTATGTAACATGTTTATAGTACACATACAATGAAAACTTATTAACCATGTTGTTCTTGTAGAGATGGATTACAAATATTGTTAGTCAAATGTTAGTCATGCAAACACAAAGAATGCATAAAGAAATAAAAAGCTAGGCCAACATATTCCAATGAAGTTTTCAAATAATAATGAAGAACAATTGAAAGGAAAAAACACCGATTACCTTCCCAAGTGATTCGACCATCCAAAAGTGGATCCAAGCTTGTTTTCCCCCTTGATATAGTGTTCTTGTCTTTGTCAATAATGGATGCCAAGCTCCTCCATCATCTCAAGATCACTATGCATAACCTAGGATCATGATATGAAATCACTAATATGACAATAAATTGAAGATAACCTATTTCAAATAAAGCATTTATAAAAACATAAATGACTTGTGGAGAGAATCCCAGATTATAGTTTACATAATTTGAGCTTAAGAATGATGTTTCATGCCCTTCTATTTATAGATTTTTCCAATGGGTCAGGATCAACCATGACCATCCATCTCAAGATTAAGATGTGTGGCTATGAACTAATCTAATATTTCATACTAAATATATAAATATAATCATAAATATTTGAGAGGAAAAGGTATTAATTAGGTATGGGTGCCCATAAACCTGAAATTTGTTGGATTTATGGCTTACGAATACCACTCCATTGATCATGTCATTAGGTGATGCAGATATTCAAAATTAATTTCCATAAAGAAATACTTAATTTTATCCATGGAATTATTACTTAAGCTCATAATTTGTTTTAATTTTCCTAAGTAATATTAATCAATTTTAGTTTAGTTCTTTGGAAATTGGTTCACAATTAATCAAAATGGTTAGAAAGTCATATTTTTAGGTAATAATTTAACTAAGGAGGAATTGGAAGGTGATGTTAGATGTGTATAGACCATGATACCATTTAGGATGTTGTAGACACAAAATGACAAAGTCATGTGATGTGTACTAAAGAATTAGAAGAAAAGTGTGATCCATTTCACCAAAATGTAAAATCAACATTTTGACTCAAAATGATTTAAGGAAATTTAAGAATCACATAAAATGCATTTCCCCATTTAGGGATGCATTGGCCTAAATTAGCACTTGTCTATGACAAGTTCAAACCATTTATCACATTTAAGTGATCTTTTCCTAAATTAGGCACTTGAGTAAAATTTGAGTAAGATTGAAAATTTCAATACAAATGGTGTTAAGAATTGGATGTCTACATTTTGGGCCAATTTAAGAAGGCATAAAGAGACATTAAAGTGAAACAATGTCTTTTCAAAGAAAAGAGTTGTCACGAAGAAATAGGAAATGACCCATGATACCCTCTCAAGAGGACATACTAGGATGAAAGAGAAGGATAGACTATCAAAAAGAGAGAGAAAGTGAGATTAACCCATGAAACATATTAAGTCCAGATGAGCTAATGCTTTCACGTGCTGAATCCATCAATGATAAAAATATAATTAAAACATAATGTGAGCCTATTAATGGGGTGAATGGGAAGGATAAAATCTAAAAATAGATGTGACACACATTGAACACACCCTAAGATAGGGTATAAGTTGTACGCTTTGGAATTGATCAATCCCAATACAAGTTACACACTAAAATATTACCAGAACAAGGGAAAAAGTCTATAGATCTTAGAAATATAATAAAAGGAGAATGTTGTCTCCAAAGATAGAATAAATAATGATGTCATCTAGTATAGAAGATATGATTATGATAAACAAGTTTGCCCAATAAGGCAGATTTTGATCACTGATAAAGAATGATGTGCCCCTGTACGGCTGATTTAATTCTTATGGTAGGTTCAAATGTTTTACCCCATCATGGGTAAATTATAAAGAAATAGCTCAAGGATATAACTTATTATATAGATTAAATATCATTAGTTATAAACATAGATGTGATGGCATAATGGCCACAAAAACCATAAAACCTAAGCATACTAAAATGCACAAGGTGATAAAAGAGATGAAAACAAAAATGAAGGCGGCTAAGCTAACCTAGGATACATAGAGTATCCAAGCATTGACTATAAAGTATAGATGGACCTCAAGCTAATGTAGTTCACCCAAAAGAGGGAGAGAATGGAATGAGGGATGATTAAAACTAACCAATGATTGATTAGACTCATGATGTATGCTAAGAGAGACACTTTTAAGTATAGAGACACATGATAAATCTTTTGAGCCTAGTTTATGCATGGTGATATTAAGAAATGTTCATCAAATATGTATTTACTTTTAGACTTGAATCTAAAGCAAAACGTGATTGTTATAGCAAAATAAATTAGGCGTCATAAGTATGAAGAAATTATGAGGACATGGTATTTCAATTGTGTGGATCCAATTTAAATGTGAATACCTATAACTAAGGATAATGGTATAAATGACCAAAACTAGAGTTACAACTATTTACATTTAAACAAAAAAGTAAAGACAAAAAAAATGAAAACCATAAATGAACCCAACTTAAAATTGAGATATGAACAATCAATATTCAATTAGGAACAAGAATGCTTAAAATAAAACAAGAAAAACTTAATAACATGATATCAAGATATAAACAATCAATATCTTACATGGACCATCAAGATGTCCTTAAATAAATGAGAAGAACAAGACCAAACAAGAAAATAAAAGACCAAGGATAGAAAAGAAGTAATAAAAAGGAGAAAAGAAGAAGAAATAAATGAAGAGGTAAGAAAGTACAAAAAAACAACAATAAAACAAAAAAATACAAAGAAAAAAAAAACACCAATAAATATCAAATAAACACACACAAACAAAAACCAAGCTAGTGCAATTTAAAAATAGTTGTTTGTGGTCTTGTATTAAAGGCATTACTTTCTACAACAACATAACAAGAATAAGGACACAAATATGATTCCAAACAATAGGGAAATAACATGAAATAAATGGGGGAAGAGAATAAAAGGAAGGGGTTGGCTGAGCTGACTTTAGATGTACAAGACAAGTGGATGTTGCCTACATAGTTTCATAGATGCATGTTCCAACATGAACTTTAGGCCAAATTTAGTTCTCCTAGGAAGTGGGATAGAATAAAATGTGATTAATAGAAAACATATGATTAATTTTTTTAGAATAATATGGAAGATGGGATCGTAAAATGGTGAGAACATATAAAAGATAATGATCTTGTAAAATGAAAAGTCTGTGGGATAAGATACTTGCA
Organism: Torreya grandis; assembly: GCA_037957365.1. Classification (NCBI taxonomy): domain Eukaryota; kingdom Viridiplantae; phylum Streptophyta; class Pinopsida; order Cupressales; family Taxaceae; genus Torreya; species Torreya grandis. The sequence continues at coordinate 433,403 of JARHVA010007968.1, read as the reverse complement.
AAATGACAAGAGTGTGAGATAATATACTTAAAAAACAACAAGATTGTGAGATGATTCCTTGTAAAATAGCTAGAGTGTGAGAATTAGATTATAAAAAAGTGTGAGATAATGTTTTTATTATTTTATGGATCATTTTCTAATGTTTTTGGTGTTTTTGGGATAAAATATATACAAGGGGAAACCAACTAATCAAAGAAATGCTCATCCAATAGTAGAAAGTCTAATAATAGTTAATCCAATTACAACATCACATGCCCATAAATCAGTGAGAGCGAAGATCTTAATAAGGCAAAAATACCTATCAATTAGTATCAAGATAATATAATAATGTGTAATAGTAGATAAAATCTGAATAATCATGCAGTATACATAGATCTTGAGCTAAAAAGGTGCCCATGTTCACTTGTCTGCAGAAGAAGCTACAAAATATTATCCATGTTGATATACTTTGTAAAAATGGCATTAAATGTGTTCATAATGATGATGATTCATAAACAAGATCATAATTGGTCAAGGAATAAAAGTGTTTATGTTGTAAAAATCCCAAGACATAATAAAGAATGTGGTTCTAAAAGAGAACATCTAAGATGGGATAAATGTGTTTAGAGTGCCAATGGTCCAAAAGACTTCATTATACAAAGGTGTGAAAGTAATAAGGTTATCAAAAGAATGGTCCAAGGTAGGTCAAAATAATATGGTCCATGAGTGGATGGTCCAAGATATAAAAGGTAGGATAAAATACTTCAGTACAAGTTTCCCCCAAATAAGTGTTATTATAGACAATGGTTTGAAGTTGTTTAAGCATAGAACCTCTTAATGTGCACAATGTTCATGGGCTCTAGAAGTTATTATGCCCCTGATCTATATTTCATCATGATAAAATATGGTCCCAGCCAATTAGGTTGGAACTTACCTTTTTTCTTACACTCAGTGTTTGTGTTCTTATGGTTATCTTTCAATACCAAATCACCAATCTCAAACTTGTGAGTGAGAATGTACATGTTGTAACTTATCCTCAATTTTTTATAATAGGATTGTAAGTTTTCTAGGGCTACCAAATTCTTACCATCAATAATTTATATTTCTTGCAACCTTGAGACTTTGTACTCTTCATCATCTTCAATATGCTCCAAAGAAACTCATAATGAAGGCAACTCGATCTTAAATAGGAATAAATAGATTCTATGCCATAAACAAGGGAGTATGGAGTGGATCCTATGGGGGTTCGATGATTGTTTTGGTAATCCAAAAGTGTAAGAAATATTTACAACTGTTAATTATAGCCAACATCGTTAATAATCTTATTTAAAATGGATGTAATGGTCTTATTTGATGCCTCATCTTATTCATTGCCTTGCAGGTTATATAGAGTGTATTGTTTGTGCTTGTTTTTGAATTTTGCATAAAGGTCTTTGAAATATATATTTACAAAGGATCTTCCATTATTAGATATAATATGTGCTAGGATTCCATATCAATAGATGATATGATAATGAATGAATTTGGCTATTTTCTTCTTAGTAACATAAGTGAGATAAATGGCTTTAATTCACTAAGTACTCAGTAGCATTCAAAATGTGTTTAAGGCTATTTGAAGATGTTGGGTTTATTTTCCTAATGAGATAAAGGCCCCAAGTAGAAAATGACCATGGTGTTATGATTGGATGTAGTGGTACGGAAGGTGCATGTATCAAATTTCCATGTTACTGATAAATAACATACTTCCTCACATAATTACAAGCATTTATCTCCATCTTTAGCCAATAATATCATGTTATGAGGATATTTTTGTCTAAGAATACACCATTAGTGTAGGCCCCACACACTCCTTAATGAACCTCCTTTAGTGCTAGCTGGGATTCTCCCAAAGATAAATAATTAAGTAGCATTCCAACATAACCTTTGTGATAAAGCATGTTTCCTAGCAAGGTATAACATGATAGATGATAATGGAAGAGTATTTGTTAGTAATTAGATAGGTCATATGGAAAAATGTGATCATATAAGTAGTTATAAAAATCTTGGTACCAAGGCAATTCAAGTGGGGTATTAGGACCAACAATGACATATACCCTTTCTAAATCTGGGATAATGTGTGTAGGCTATAAAATATTTTTAATTACAAACTAATACTCTTTAACGCAACCATGAATCTATATCATTGATCCAATCATTTCCATTGCATTAGTAGATCTATAATTGGCCTTAGAATGTGTTCAAACTATAGAGATTTAAATTGAATCTTAAGATTATCCATTATTTCCTTGTAGGGAACAAGCTTGACATATCTAGTTTGATATTGATCAGTGGTTTGATTGATGATCAATTGGTAATCACCACAAACAATTAGGTGTTGAATGTCCCACTAAATGACAATACGTAATCTCATAATAAGTGCCTCATACTCAGACATATTATTTGAATAATGAAAATTAATGTGAAATGTTTTGTGAATCAAATCCCATTATAGTGTAAAATATAATATGATGGATCCAAATCCATGAGAAGTGAAGAAACCATCAAAATATATCTTCCATTACTCAGGTTCATGCTATACTTCTTCCACTATCATGAAAGAATCATCTAGAAAGTCAAATTTGAGTGGGCAAGTGTCTATAAAAGGGGTTTCTACAAGTTGATCAGAAATAACCTTCACCTTGATAGATTTATAATTATGATACTAAACATCTAATTCAATTATGAGCATGACCCATTTAGCCATACATCCTATGAGAGCTGCCTTGGATTATAAAAAATTGAGAGGATTCACCTTAGTGATGACAATAATTTTATTGTTCAACATATAATGTCATAAATTTTGGGAAGCAAACACCATAGATAAACATGCATTCTCAATAGGGATATAACTATGTTAATGATCCACTAGCATGCAACTTAAATAGTAGACTACATGTTCTTTACCTTGATCATCAAGTTAGGCTAAAAGTGCCCCTAATGCATGATCAATTGTTGATATGTAAAGAAGTAGTTGTTGTCCAAGTATTGGGGATCTCAAAATTAGAGGGTTAGAAAAATATGTTTTGATATTTTCAAATTATAAATAATAATATTCATCCCATTGAAACATTACCCCTTTATTTAAGATATGGGTAAATAGGTGGCACTTATCTGCTAGTTGATAAATAAACTTGAGGATTGACTAGATCTTTCCTTGTAGGTTGTAGAGCTATTTAATATTTGAATGTGGATTCATTTAAATAATAGCATTGAACTTAGTAGGGTCAACTTTGATCCCTCTTTGTAATACAATGACAATTAGAAATTTACATGAAGTGACTCCAAATATGCACTTCTTAAGATTCAAGCAAACTTTATATTCACGAATCCTCTCAAAGATTATTCATAAAATGTCAGGATCTCCATCATGTTTTCATGATTTTTATAGTATTTAATTAACATATTCATCAATAATATCATGGATCATGTCATGGAAGATGAGAGTCATGGTACACAGATATGTGGCTCTAGTGCTTTTTAAGCTAGATGGCATGACTTGGTAACAGAATTTTCCCCATGGAGTGGTGAACATAGTATTATGTTGATCTTCTTGGGCTATCTTGATTTTATTGTATCCAAAAAATCCATCTATGAGGGAAACATATCATACCTAATAGTAGAGTTGATGATCATGTCGATGTTGGGTAGAGGAAAATCATCTTTTGGGCATGCTTTATTTATGTCTCTAAAATATGTACAAAGACCTATAGTATATGGATTATTAATAACTAAGACTATGCTAGATATCCATTTAGAACAATCCAATGGTCTGATGAGTCCTTCTCCCTTCAATTTCTCTAGTTTAACTTTTACCAAGAAGGTGATGTGTGGATGCATCTTTGTCAATTTCTACTTAACTAGTTTGGCATCTAGATGAAAAATAAGGTGATGAACTACTAAGTGTGGGTCTAAGCCTGACATGCCTAAATATGACAATGAAGAAATTTCTCTAAAATCCATTAAGATGGATATAATGTGTTCACATTCTACTTTAGTAAGGGAAGATCCAAGATAAGCAATTTTGGGATCATCATATGTTCCTAAGTTCACTTCAACTATATTATCTACAAGAAGTGTGGATCCATATTCAATAATATTAGGCAAGGTGTGATCATGATCATCTTCTTATACTACAGTTTATTGATTTTCCTCATAGATTTATAGATAATGTGACAAATCAAAATCTCACATCTTAGGTAATGGTTAAGTAGCAAAAACCTTTAGAAACTCAAGAGTAAGATGCTAAAAAATTTGTTATTATTCTAATGAATTACTTGTAGTATCTAAGGAGTTAGGAATTGGTGGAAATTCTATGTCTTAATGGGATGAATAAACTTTCCTACTCGAGTGTGCCTGAAATAGGGTTTCACTCAAGGGCTTGTTTTATTTACTTTTTACTTGATCAATGATTGCCTCAAAGAGATTTTCATTTGAATATATTGATGTTTTATTTTTATTATGATCAAGAAATTTTCCTACTCTCCAAATTAGGTGGAAATATCTAATGAAAAATCAAAGCCTTGGTTGTGATCACCAATGGACAATCCATCTCATAGGCCCATGTATTTTGAAATTGATTCTTCATTTTGAAACTCATCAAGGCATATGACTAAACTTTATTTGTCCCAACCAATGAGTTCAAGATGGAAAAGGCATAGGGAATAATGGGGTCCTACTTTAGTAATGGAATCTATAATAGTGGAATGGGTTCTTGCTTCTGGATGAGAAGATTCAATGGGATAAATAGGTGTGATGGTCATGATATCATTTTGGTCAAATAAATCCTAATTAATAAGTTTTTTGAAAATTCTATAAGGGGATTCTACATCACTTCCAGGAGTCTCATAGCTAGTCAACTTAGAAGAATCACTATCAAAAGTCATGAGGTCACCCGTAAGAAGTATAAATCTAAGACTATGATTTAGATTAGGTGCACCAACTAATAATGGTTCTAGGATTTCTTGGGTTTATGGTCCAAGGCTACTTATTGTATAATCAAGATGATCCATGATCTAGTTAGGAATAGGATATTTTGGATTCTAAAAGCAATCAATAAGGCCTTCAAAATATAACTAGTCTCCTTTTATGAAAGACTCTTGATCCTTATTTGGTGAAGTAGTAGGTACAAATACCATAGATGGTTCCTAATGTTTATTCTTCAATTAATAGATCAAGGTGGGTTTATTTGGGCTCTTGGAAGGTTTGGGTTGACCAAATGTTTTTGGAGACTTTGGAAATGTTACAACATGTAATGAATCATTTAGATGGTATATGGGCTTGTGGTTATAACCCAAGTTGTTAGCATGGGTATTATGATCTTGATTATGATCATGCTTAAGATTTTGAGATTGATTTTGGTTTTGATTCTACCTATGATTATGTCCTTGGTTCTTTTGTTTATTCCTTGGTGGTGGTCAATTATGTTGAGGAAATGGATCTTGGTATATTCTGATATCTATATTAGTACCTTATGGGGCCAATTTGATCTCAACTTCACCACTCTCAATTAGATATTTAATTAGCTACCATAATTGGACACACTAATTTGTACCATGGCCAAAAACATGATAAAAATTACAACATTCATTCTCCTTATAGAAATCCAATTTTGGTTGATCTTGAGGAAATGGCCTTCATACTGGCCATACAATTGGGTTAGCTAATATGAAATTTTGAAACACTATCTCAACTAATTCTCCCAATTTATTGAAGAGTCTATATTGATTATGAAATATCCTTCACAGAGGTTATCTTTATAAATTGGGTGGTAGATTGGGTGGAGCTATTTGTATATTTGGGTCTGGTGGGGCCTACAAGGTCTGTATTTGTATTATTTTAGTGATACCATTTCCAACCATGTTCTTGTTCTTGTTAAATTCCTTAGGGTTTTCTTACAAAACTATTTGACTAAAACCTAGGGTCTGATTTGAAGTTTGACCCTACACAAAAATATTAACAAGGCCCTTGGAAATAATATCCTTCTCAATATGTACACCCTTCTCTATTATAACTTTGAAAGTGTTTACACAAGTAAGCCATAGATTGTGTGCCACTTCAGGATGTAGATTATGTGTAAATATGTCTACCAACAATTTATTTAGAAAATTATGTTGAAAGTAACCTGATAATGCTCTCCATCTCTATAGACATGTAGTCAAGCTTTCTCCATCACATTGTTTGGATTTTCACAAGTCAATAATAGTTAATTAATGATCGATGTTGTATAAGAAATGGTTGATGAACTTCTCAAATAAGTGGTTCCAATCTAAAACTGATCCCTTGGGTAACTTGAATAGCCAATCTAAATCTTGTCCCATTAGACTTTATGAAAATAATCAAAGTAAGAACATGCTATTATAAGAAACCTCTTGGTATAATATGAAAAAAGCCTAGATATGTTCACATGGGTCACCCTTTCCTTTGTATTTATCAAATTTGGGTGCCTTGAAATGAGGTAGAAAGGGAACTTGGAGAATGCTTAAATCAAATGGATCTAGACATATCTCATCAAATTTGTATTTTTTGATCCTATTTATAGCCTCTAATCATGACATAATCTCTTTCATGGAGTTCCACTCTTTCATGTTTAGTAAATTTGTGGGTCGAACATAATTCTATTTGGGTTGAATGTGCCCTTATTTTTGTTGTTGGGGTAGAATGTGCCCTTATTATTATTGTCAGGGTGGTATATGCCCCTGTTATTGTGTGGATTTAGTCGGGATGTACACTGTATAATCCTTGATTTGGTTTTAGTTCACTCCTTGACTCGAGTAGATAAGTTATCTATTCTTTGGAATTTGTTGCCTTGAATTAACCATGTTTTGTTGATTCTAGGGATTGTATATTCACCATTGTACATGCTGGTTGAGATGAACTAGCCAATTTTTTTTGTATGATTTATTAAATAAGTACTAAATGTTTGGGTCTTTAAATTTTAAAAGGAACAAGAGGTTATTGATAATTAAAAAATGTGTGCTCTGTGTCTAATAGAACATGTTTCATAACCTCTTGGGATTTGGGTTGTTCTATTGAGACATCTTGATCTATCATGGTTGTGTTCTCAATTAGATTTTACACTGTTTCAACAAAATTTCCTTGTTCCTTTGAAGCATCATTATGGATTTACATAGAAAATAAAGATTCTATTAAGTCCATGATAAGTTGGTCTACATATCATTGGCTTATTTTCTTAATCTTGTTAATAAGAACTTGATTAGTTAGTTTTGAATCTATAAATATTTCCTTACCTTTTCTAGAAGAAGATATGTTAGTTTATATAATGTTTATGAAAACTTGTTCTTGATGTTGCTCTCCTTCTCTTACTAAGCTATGTAATTTTTCCATGGGAAAATCTGAGGGTAGTCTAGCACCAAATTCTATCAACCTTAGAAAAAATTCATCTTTATCCTCTTAGGGTTGATATTCTACATAATCTTCCTCAGATCCTACTATCATTGGAATGTCCTCAAGGATCACTAAATTGTCTTAACCACCATCATAATAATGCTCTTATTTATATATAGGGCCATAAGGGACCCCACTATGAGTGTACGTTTGAGTCATGTCTAAAAAAGGTTATTCTCTATGTTTGACTAGATTTGGAAATGTTTTATAAATGTTTGAATAATATATGCATTTTGATCTTTCTAAACAAGGTGACTAGGTACCAAAGAGACTATAATAGGGAGGGTGGCATTGTAGAACACATAATTAGAATAATGATGTTCATGAATTTACTCAACCTTGGGTAAAGTTGAAATCGTATGGATTGGAAGAGGGTATGATAACTCAACAATCTAAAGTGTAAACTAGTACACCAAAGCCTAGATTTATAGATATGTCAATACCATAAATACTAGTTCAATTTTGATAAGTTTATACTAGAAAAATATAAGAAATCCCTTTGAATTAGGAAAGAGACAATACGAACTAAGAAACTCAAGATGTGAAAACATTAAAGAATTCATAAGTATAAAACTAGAACCAAATGGGTAGCACAATGCCACCACATGGTAAGAGGAATGGTAGTATAAAATATGTTATAGAACTTGGAGTGTGAGTGATATAATTGATGACCCAAGTTCACAATGGTGAGATAAATGATGAGTCTATAAACAACCTTCAATCTAAATGGGAAATTGAACCTAAGTTCCCTCAAGTATAGTGTACATGGTGAACCCAATTAACACATCAACCTTATGAACTTATACAGGTACAATTTTGAATTTAAACTATCAATGGACTTAAATATGATTAGTAATTGGTTTAGATTCAAATGGGTAACATAACTATGCTAATTAGATGATATGACACAATGTTTAAGATGAAAAATTTTCACAATAAAAAGATGATTTTCACTTGGATAGCATAACTCCTTGTTGAAAAAATTGGTGGAAAATATGTTTTGGTCATGATGTTTATTTAAAATCAATTTTTAAATTCAATTAAGGACCAAGTAATTGAAGACCAAAATATAAATGCAACTAAGTAATTGTTTAAATCCCTAAATTGACAAGGTTTGAATTGTATTATTAAAATACATCTATATACGTACACTTGGAAGGTAATTAAGTGTTCTTCCAAAATAAAAGTGCAGTATAGAGTACGGTATTTTCCACCCCCTTACTCCAAGTAATAATACATTGACATAGACCTTTGGGTGTACCCTCCATCGACAATGCTCCATGCCAAGTGGGGATTTCTAAAAATTTATATTTTTGACCATTTAAATGGTCCCAAGTGTGGCTAACACAAGGGATGAAACATATCAATAGGATTCATATAAAATGGATTATTGTTAAAAGGTCTAGTCCTTTTTCACAACCACTACATCTATCAATTGCTTGTTATAGTGTGATGTCTTGAATGATCATATATTTTCAGTTGGCTTACCACTAATGGAGATGGTTGAACTACTCTAACCACTATCCTAGTAGGGTGATCCCAATTTTTATACCCCCCTATTCAGAGAGGTTGAAGACAATGCCAAGATATGAAACCTCAGGTCAAAGCTTCCCTATAAAACTCATGGGAGGTAATGACATCCCCCTCACAAGCCAAAATGAATGAAATGAAATCTAAGTAAAAAGGATTTAGGTTTGCTTTTAGATCACCCAAACCATATGAGTTTTTGGGAGATCCTAGACAAATCTTTTTTACACTTTGGAAAAAGACACAATTTCAATGAAAAGGGACTTTTGATCACTCAAGTTCCCTATAGGGGATGGGGGGAGAGAATACACATGAAATTATTTTTTCTTAAACAATTGAATCAATCAAGAGATGATTTCATAAAATAAACACACCTTCTAAAAAAGATTAAAAATTTGAATTGAGTTTAGTTTTAATCACTAAAAATGAAGTTTTTGGTGGTGTTTTTAGCCCCTTAGCTTTAGTTTATAAAAAAAATTGAAAAATGTCCACTTAAATAATCAAATAAACCATCTAATTATTTTTAAATACCAAAGGGAAGGTTCCTAATTCCTTTTAAAACACCAAAAGGAAATGTGAAAAGAATTAATTCTGCTCAAATAAAAACTTTTCCTCATAGGTATTACAAGAAAAATTGGATAGTCTTGTTTATCTTTGAAGCATATTTACAAATGAGATAAGCAACTTTGGATTTGTTGCTATCAAGTCTATGTTTTTTCAAAAACATAAAGACTGAAACCAGTCACTATTAATCTAATTTGGTTGTTGCAAGACCAATGTCAATCAAAACTCAACCATTTTTAGTAAAAACTGACTGATAATGGTCACCTATGGACCCAAAGGCAAAAATGTTATGCTTGAAAATATTTTTTAGCTCGCTTGTTAGAATAAAAACTCCAAAAGAAAACCTTTTAGATTAAGAAATGTTTAGACCAAAGACTTATAATATTCAATTTGATAGAACGAAACTTGAATAAATCTCTATAATGGAAATTTTTATATGTATTTTCACCTACAACCTAGTTGATGCCAGTTGGTCTTAACTACTGCGGATCATACATAACTAACACCGATCACTATGTAACATGTGTGTGTATAAAAAACATTAAAAACATGAGAAAATAAGCATCTAAAATATTATTAAATGACTTTTTAATGAATTAAATGGAAATATGAGATTGTCAATATGTCTTCCTTGCTTGAATGGATGTTATGGTCCCACCATACATGCTAAAATGTAGAGATGGATTACAAAGATTGTTAGTCAAACATTAGTCTTGTAGACACATATAATGCATAAAGAACTAATAAGTTAGTCCAACATACTATAATGGGGTTTACAAGTGATAATGAATAATAATTGAAATAAATAAAATACCTATTACCTTCCCAAGTGATTCCACCATCCAAACGTGGATCTAAGCGTGTTTTTCCCCTTGATCTAGTGTTTTTGTCTTTGTCAACAATGGATGCCAAGCTCCTCCATCATCTCAAGATCACTATGCATAACCTAGGATCATGATATGAAATCACTAATATGACTATAAATTGAGGCTAACCTATTTCAAATAAGGCATTTATCAAAACACAAATGACTTGAGAGAATCTTTCATTATAAGTTTACACAATTTAAGCTTAAAAATGATGTTTTATGCCCTTATATTTATAGATTTTTCAAATGGGTTAAGATCAACCATGACCATCCATCTCAGGATTTAGATGTGTGGACATGAATTAATATAATATTTCATAATAAATCCATAAATATCCCTATAAATATTTTGGAGGAAGAGTAATTAATTAGGCATGGGTGCCCATAAACCTAATATTTATTGTATTTATAGTTTATGGATACCACCCCATTGATCATGTCATTAGGTGATACAGATATTTAAAATCAATTATAAATAAATAAATATTCAACTTTATCCATGTAATTCTTACTTAAGATCATAATTTGGTTTAAATTTCCTAAATAAGATTAATCAATTTTAGTGCAATTCTTTTGAAATTGGTGCACAATTAATCAAAACGGTTAGAAAGTCATATTACTAGGTCATAATTTAATTTGGTAGGAATTGGGAGGTGATGTTAGATGCATATGGAAATTTATCCCATTTAGGATGTTGTGGACACAAAATAACAAAGTTATGTGACGTGTACTAAAGAACTAAAAAGAAAAGCTTGATCTAGAGTACCAAAATGCGAAATCATAATTTTGATTTGGAATAATTTAAGAAAAGTAAAGAATCACATAAAATTCATTTACCTATTTAAGGATACATTGGCCTAAATCATTAATTTTATATGACAGTCTCAAACCATTTAGTACATTTAAGTGATTTTGGCCTAAATTGGGCACTTGAGTGCAATTTAATTAAGATTCACAATTTCAACACAAATTGTGTTAGGAATTGGATATCTATAGTTCCCAAAGAGCCTTAAATATTATGCACTATAATGTTTATTGATATAATATCTCAATTATTAAATAATTTTAATCTTTTATTGGATCAGTTTCTAGCACACTTTTCATTCAACATCAGTGAAAATCTATCATATGCTTAAATTTCCAAACTCAATCAAGTATCCAATGAGCCATTTAGAGGTTATGTATTGTGGTATCATACCATGACATCTAATATGTCTAATCCTATGGTTGATAATTATATTCAAGACATTTTCAATAATTTTTTTCTTGTGCCACTCCATGATGCTATTGGATTTAAGAAATTTAAGAAATTCAATGAGTTATGCCATATAGTTGAAGATTGAGAAGTTAAGATAATAGATTTGAACAATATCAAGTATACACATAATAATAAAAATCCATTAAATTTATCTTTTCAAATAAATCCAAATTACAAGGATAAATCAAATGATAACTAGATTACATTTAATTTAGTATTATAAAGTACAAATTGGATTCTACTATCCACCCCACGAAAGAGGAATTTTTCATGTTGCCTCAAGTGCCTCATTTCTTATTACAAAATTTACTGGTGTCTAACCTTTTATCTCTTCCTCATTTAATTGAGGTTGATATTATTTGACTTTTACATGAGGTATATGAAAATAACACATATTGTGACTATAATCAGTATATTGGGCATTATACAAATACATTATATATTTTAAGACATAAGATATAAGTTATCATTGGTAATAATATAATTGAGATCAAAACACACAGAGAATTCAAGATCATAAATTAATGGGAATTTAAACTTACAAATATTTTTCGATACCCTAAGGAATCATAAGGCAATCATAGAATCCTAAGATGATAATTAGGTGTATTTAACATATAATGCACATCCTCTTATTACTACATATGACCACCCATTAGATATTATTCATGTTACATTGGAAAAAATTACAACATAAAGACCTACAATAACATTAGATGATAGTGAGATTGCGGAGGATTATTCTAATCTCAATTCTTTATTTTTACAAGATTATGTCAAATTTTAACACATTCATGTTGTCATTATAAAAAATAGTTTTAAATTTAGTTCTTTCACAATAAAAATTTTACATTATCTTGGATACATAGATGAGGATTTGAATGAAACAACCATGATAGTCAAAGGATTTGATAGACACCAACATAACACTTTAGGACACATTAAGCTACCTATTAAGGTATATGCTACATTAATTATTATGGCATTACTAGTATTTTAAATAATATTGGGTTCTTACATATCATTTTCGGATGTCTTTATATACACAATATCCATGTGGTACCATCATTAGTGCATCAATTTGTCAATTATATACATTGTAACAAGGTGGTGAAATATTTAGGTATTTCATATGAGTACCATATTAAACAAAAATAATTTTACTCCTCTACCCCCAATAATATTTTAATGTTGGAGAGTTTTCAATGATGTCATGGTGATGTAATGGAGGTGTCTTGGTGAGTGGATAAAGTTCCATGATAGCCTAAGTGATAATGACAAAGTGTGAAATGTGCTTATCCTAGTGTGCTTGAAGTTGCTCTAGTTTATCTTCACAGTTTGACTACTTAGAGATGATTAGGGATAATTATAAAGTAGTGTGCATATGAAATGGGTACTATAAGAGGTCTATGATGGTTTGAGTGCTTGTGTGCATGAGTGTAATTCTTTTGGTTGATCATTGTTTTCATCTAGACATTTTGGGTCTAGTGGCAAAAAATTTGAGTAAACAGTTTATTGATGTCACCATTGCCACATGTGGATGAGTTAGGGGGAGTGGGTCATATGGTTGTAATAAAATTAATCCCTAGTTTTTATGAGCTAGATATAAAGTCATGAAATGAAGTGTAGTCGAAGATATGAGGATGCAAAGCTGCCTACTTGGACATAATTCACTATGTTCACATACTTAGCCAAATTTGCAAAAGGGCTCAAGAAGAGACGAGTAATCATGTTGATGAGGTAAAAATTACCATGAGTGAAGGTGTTAGGACAAAATTATCATATGGGTTTGTTCATTTTTGTGGCTAGTTTCTATGTTATAATTCTCAGATCATGCAACTAAGTATGACAAAAGATATGCATGTGCAAAGTTGGGATCCTAGGTATTTTGATAGTGTTTTCCCATACTTGGCCAAATTTGCAATGTGGAAAGAGGATTTGAGTAATTATTTTGATGGTGGTATATCTCACATGTGTGGACATTTCAAGAGAAGGTGATCATATGGGTTTTTTCAATTTTGATCCTAGTTTATTTATGCTAAATTTTAGATCATGCAATGAAGTACATAAAAAGATATGCATGAGAAAAGTTGAACTTCTAGGTAGTTCTTGGCATAGTTGGCTCTATGAAAGAAATTTTGAGTGATCATGTTGATGATGTCATATTTTTCATGTGTGTTAGTTCTAGTAGTAGATTACTATATGGATGGATTCTCCTATGTATGGATATCATATGATCTAAATTTGAGATCATGTATTGAAGCGTAGAAAGTGTTATTAAGGCTAAAAGTTGTATTCTAAAATATATTTCAAGGGTATCCATACTTATTCTATTTTATAAGAGGTACATTTTGAGCAAGATCGATAGAGCATGTTTTCTTCAAGATGTTAGGAAGTAGTGAGATGAGGACAGGTGCATGATGTTTAATGCTGAGCATAGATAAAGAATGAGCTTCTTCCAAGGATTAGTGGTGAGATTGTGATCATATATTTGAATAAATATGGTGCATATTAAATTCAAGAGGTCAAAGTGTTATTTATTTAGCATTGTTAAAGATAAATCTATGTACAGGGTATCAATGGTGCACGATGAGTCAACATTACAAGATTACATGAGATGAGATTAAAGTGACTAAGGTTTAACATTTGAGCATTGGTGCCTATGTGTTACAGATAGAAAAATATTGAAAATTTTCATTTTATTGGATCATTGAGGACACAAGATGTGAGTACAGTGTCCAAAGTTTAATAATGACTATTTGTATTTGAATATTTAAATTTAAGAAGAAAATACTAGTGTCTAGTTTTTTGGCCATAACTTTTGATCAAGGAAGAATTTGCTCATGGTGTAAAAATAAAACTTGTATAGGAATATAAGGTACATCTATCAATATGGATTTGAATATTTGGAAGTGGGTATAGTGAAAGATATTAAGTTTCAAAGTTTGTTTGTGTTTGTTCTACAAGTGACCCAAGAAGAGTTATTGAGCTTATGTAGATTTTCTTTTGATGTTTCATGGTGAATTGGATATTAGGGAGTGTTTTATACTCCATAAGGATGACCTATGTTCATTATGAATTTTTGATAAATCATATCCAATATGAACAAAGGTTTTGAATTCGATCATGTTTTCATTCATAATGACTGTGTGTACAGAGAAGTGTTTGAGATATTTATGATTAAGCTAAAGGGTACTATGATTATTATTGGAACTTAATGGGGACATATAGATCATGGATAATGGGTCCATGCATTTTAAAAGTGTTCCTATATTTTTAGTTTGATCGGATAAGTGTCAAAAAAGGTGAATGGGTATTCATATGACCTAAAAGTGACTTAGGCTTATTTTGAAAGTGGATTGTGCTTAAGTATGACACATGTGAGATGCCTTAAGGTTTAAGGAATGTATTATTACCAAAAATAAATATTTTGATCTTGTTAATTCATGATATCTCTATATATAGTGAAACAAAATGTGTTGGTTTCTAGACTTTGGTTGTAAGATTTTTGGGTGGTAGACTTATGAGAGAATGCAAGGTGTATGTGAGTTTTATGGAGTGAAGGAGACACAAAATGCCTAGTTGATGAGTTAATTAGTGGATTATATTGAGGAATATGTGTATGACTTTTATGTCATGTTTTTGATGTCCAAATAATGCTCTTGAAATTTGAGGATATGTGAATAAGTTTGAGTGTTTATATGAGGATAATTTGAGTGAAGAAGGATAGAGATTATGGCATGCCTATGTGAGAGTCCTATTTGAGATAGAGAGAATTTGTGCAAAGGTTAGAAAATATATATTCATCATCAAGTTTTGAAGACATCATTTATAAGGTAGAGGTGTTTATAAGAGGGTCTAAAGGAGTTGGTCTTCCTTAGGGGTAGTTTCTCCCTATGAAATAATTGTTGCACTAAATACCTTTGGTCAGAAGGATATGATGAAGGTTTATTATTCTAAAGGAGTTGAACAGTCTATTATTTAAAATTTATTATAATAAAATAGTCCATGTGTTTCAAACTTGAGAGTGGGGTTTTTTTCCCATGAGGTTTTCCCATAAGAACTATGTGTTGTGTGTTTGATCTTGTGTATCCATTGAATGAATGAGTTGATAAAGTTTATATTTCATAACTAATTAATGGTTTAAAAATATTGAAATTAAAATTAAAATATCTAGGCTCATTGATTCACCCTCCCTCTCAGTGATTATACATTTAACAATTAGTATTAGTGCAATTACTTTAGAAAAGGCTTAATAGCTTGAAGATGATCCAAGGTTCAATATGGGTAGTCATCAAGGAGGTTTATCTACTAAGTAAGCACCAATGTTCAATGTATATAATTATGCATTTTGGAGTACTAGGATGAGAACATACATTATGTTACTAGGGTTTGATGTATGGTAATCTATTGTGAATGGTTATGTTGCTCTTATTATTCCTCCATATAGTGCTACAAACAAGAAGTTGTTTGAGAATAATTCCAAGTCAATGAATGTTATACGTATGGTCTTTCAATGATTGAATACACCAAGTTAATCCATTGTAAATATGAAAAAGAGACATGGGACAAAATTGAGATCATTTATGAAGTAGATTTCAAAGGTCAATATTTCTAAGTTATAGACTCACAAAAGGCAATTTGAAAGTATCAAGATGAATGAAGAAGATTTTGTGGCATCCTTTTTATAGAGAGTTGATGAAATTGTGAACATCATCAGAGGTCTTAGAGAGAACCTTGAAGAGGCTAATGCTGTTTAAAATGTATTAATGTCTCTATCACTTAAAATTTGATCTAAAAGTATTCGCTATAAAATAAAGTCATGATCTTACTCAATTAAAGATGGATCAATTGCATGGCAACCTTACTACCTAAGAGATGAGGAAGAATGA
Source organism: Torreya grandis (assembly GCA_037957365.1). Classification (NCBI taxonomy): domain Eukaryota; kingdom Viridiplantae; phylum Streptophyta; class Pinopsida; order Cupressales; family Taxaceae; genus Torreya; species Torreya grandis. The sequence continues at coordinate 416,872 of JARHVA010007968.1, read as the reverse complement.
TGATATATCACTAAAGAAGGAAGAAGATTTCAAGACTAAAATGAATACAAAGAAGAAATTCCAAGGTAAGATACTAAAGGAGGATGAAATTCCTAATATAGATGAGGATGAACTGATTGCTTTGGTTTCAAGGAAATTGAGAACAAGTTTATGAAAGTATAAAGGTAAACTACCTCTCAAATGCTTCAATTGTTGTAAGATAGGAAATTTTGCTAATAAGTTCCCTCATAAGTATAAGAAGGATGATCATGAGAAGCATGATCAAGGTCATGATGATGGAAGGATATATTTTAGGTCTGATAAAAGCAAGAATTGATTCAAGAGGTTTGATAACAAGAAGTACTTCAATGACAAAAATAGTCTCTATACCAAAGAAAATTGTAGCTCATCAGATGACAGTGAAGATAGTGACTCAAAGTATGATCATGAATATGATGGTCTTATTTAAGATATATTCCTTTTCATGGTTGAGGAAGGAAGTTACTCATAGTAAAAAGAGTCTACTTGGAGTGATTCAAATGATGATGAAGATGAGGTGGACTATGAGACTGCATTGACTAATGCTCATGAAGAATTGAATATTGAGAAGAATATCAATAAGAATATTAAATCTAAAATCAAGGACTTTGAGGAGAAATTCAGTGTGTTTGAGGCAAGAATGGATGAATATGTCAAGGAACATGAAGATATGGTCAGTCATCTCAGTTGTCAATTAGAAATATTGTCTACAAGTCTAAAAGATAAAGAAGATGAATGTGTAAGGTATGCAATTGAAAATGAGTCATTGAAATATAAGCTAGAGAAGGTATCTAATATGTAATGCCATTTTTGTGATTTAAAAAGAGTTCAAGTAATATACACAATATCTGAATAATCAAAAGCATGTAAGTGATAGAACTAGTTTTGGAAACAAAGAAGAACCAAAGACTACAACTAAAGACAAGATGAAGACTAATGTAAAAAAGGAAAATTAGCCCTTGGAGGAAATAATAAAACAAGGAATGATGGTGAAAATATATTGAAGATAAATCATATCATACATCAAAATGCCATAAGGTATGAAAATTTCAATGGTTACTACTATACATGTAATCAGTTTGGGCATAGAGATAGAGAATGTAGAAGACCTATTAAGAATGAATATGAAAGGAACTATGATGGGGTTCATTAGTCAAAAGGTGTGAGAAAGGCTGAGTGCATCAACTATCATGATATATGACACTTTGTAAAACATTATCTATTCAAGGTAAGAGAAGCTGAGTTTCCATCAAGGAGTATAGTTTGATACAGTTGTCAACAAAGAGATCACATTTCTAGATTCTAAAAGAAAAGGCCTATAACACATAATAGGTTATATTAGGCTCCTAGAGTGTAGTTTTTATAAGGTAAATAATCTCATGAAGACCAAAGGTGGTAAGTAGAAATGATGATGATTCTGTAGGTCCATGAAATCTATTTGCTATGTTGGAGAATGTTATAGATGTTGAAGAGTGCCAAGAGCTCTCATTGACTTCTCATGTTAATAATGAAGAGACCAAGCTCAAGGATAAGACCAAGTTACTATGTGTGGCTACTTTTGAGGTAAGCATGGATCCAAGTGAACATCTTGCCATTGCTTAGAAATATTCATGCAAAGAACATCAATTATCAGTGCCTAGTGATGAGGTTCAAGACTACATGGTTGATTCTTCAAATAAAAAGGTGTGTAGATATTCCATAGTTGATCCATGTGTTGTCAATTCTATCTTTTAAGAAAAGGAAAATGATATATAATAAGAAACAATTGTCATATTTTAGACTAAGAATAATAAGAACAAGAACAAGAAGTCTTATAGCTATAAGAGGATTCTAGTGGTTATTTAGGAGATGTGGGCCACTCCTAACTTCATTTTTTTAGAGCATTATGGTTAAAAGGATGTCTTTGTCTATGATTCTTAAAGAGACTCCTTTTAGTGGAGAATCAAGTGTTACTATGGTGTTTTTGAGATGGTCCTAGAGGACTGGAGTTGAGTGTTCTCAATTAGAACAGGGATGTCGAGGTGGAAAATATGTTGAGGTGATGTCATGATTTTGATAACTGTATATGGAGCAGTTTGTAGGGTTAGATTGAAAGTTACCAAATGGAAAAGGAGGATTTGTGATTTTTCAAGATGATATTTTTACATAGAAAGATCTGTTGATGTTATTCTAGCATGATCTAGTTGTTTTTGTGATCTAAAGGTATGTTGAAGTCAATTTGGAGATTTTTGTTAAGCTCTTAGGTTTCCCAATTTATACTTGAGAGATTACAAGTCCTAAAATGGGTGATAGGAAGTCAAGGTTCTCAATGGTTTGGAATCTCAAATATTGGTTGAGAAGAGTGTAATGGTTATCTCTAGGTGTACATGAAGTTTCAGAGGTGGATGTTGATTAGAAGGTGTTATGTTGACCTTGTTTGTTATGAGATTCTAGGGTTTTGGGATCTACTAGAAAAGTGGTTTGCCTTATGATTTGAGGTCAGAAGCTTATTAATATTTTCAATGTGATAAATGGGTTGTCAAATCAAGATTCATACAGATTTGAATGTTTAAGGTTCTCAAGTTATTCAAATTATTGTCAAGTTGGAGGCCTAATTGGGTAGTTGGTTCATGAAATAATTATATTATAGAGGATGATCTAGTTATTTCAAATTGGTGATCTTGAGGGGACATATGAGATTGATCTAGATATGAAGTTTTAGGTCTTGAAGATGTTTCTACTAAAAATTGTGGACTCTAAAATTTCTAGGTAAGGCTAGAAGGAGACTTAACAATCCTATTAACAAGAAGAGTGATTTTTGGATTAATGTTTCCAAAAGATCAAGGCATGAGTATTTATAAGTAAGTTCCTAGGTTAGTTCAATGCATCTTTCTTGTTTGGTGTGTGGCATGATGTTCTATTGGTGGTCCTTGAGGTGGTTTGAGAGAGAAGGCTAGTAACCCTGCATGGTGGTTCCTAAAGGTGTGTAGACATATAGAGATACTCAAAAGGTGAAATGGCTTAGAAATATTACATAGAGTCCTTATCAAATGATTCTTGGTGAGTTATATCAAATATCAATGTTTTGTGTGTTCTTTATTCATTTGTTGCAGTGCTTGGTTAAAGAAGATTTATGCCATAGAGCAAGAAGAAGTTATCAACACAAGAAAATGTTGGCTCAAGGTAAGGGGGAGTTTCTATCATATTTATAAGATGATCCTCTCTTATTGGTGGTATTTTTAGGTCCTCAAGATCAAATTATGCCTACTTTGTCATTATGTCAAAGGGAGATAAAGTTATTGTTGTAGGCATGCTTGAGTTAAATGATGTTTGTTGACATCAATGATAAAAGGGGATATTTTTGGAAAGTTATCAATGATGTCATGCATGTGTCCTAGTGAATGTATGAAGTGCCTTGATAGCCTAAGTGACAATGACAATGTGTGTAATGTGCTTATCCTAGTGTACTTGAAGTTGGCCTGGTTGATCTTTAGAGTTTGAATACTTAGATATGATTAGGGATAAGTTTGAAGTATTTTTCATGTGATATGGGGTCTTATCAAAGGTCCATCATGGTTTGAGTGCTTGTGCTCATGAGTGGAATTCTTTTGGTTGATCATTATTTGCATCTAGACATTTTGGGTTTAGTGGCCAAAAATTTGAGTAGGTAGTTTACTAACATCACCATTGCCAAATGTGGATGAGTCAAGGGGAGTTGGTCATATGGTTATGATCCATTTAGTCCCTAGTTGTTATGCACTAGATCTCAAGTCATGTAATGAAGCATGATCGAAGATATGGGGATACAAAGTTAGCTACTTAGATAAAATTCACTATTTTCCCATACTTAGCCAAATTTACAAAAAAAATCAAGTAAAATTGAGTAAGCATGTTGATGAGGTCAGTATTCACATGAGTGAAGGTTTTAGGGCAAAATGATCATATGGGCTTGTTCATTTTTATGCCTAGTTTCTATGCACTAATTCTCAGATCAAGCGACTAAGCGTAATAAAAGATATGCATGTGAAAATTTGGGTTCCCAGGCATTTTGACAGTGTTTTCCAATACTTATCAATATTTGAAATTTCTTGAGAAGATCCAAGTAAGAATTTTAATGGTATCATTTATTGAACATGTGGAAATTTCAAGAAAAGGTGATCATATGGGTTTGTTTAGTTTTGAGCCTAGTTTATTTGTGCTAAATTTTAGATCATACAATTAAGTGTGTCAAAAGAAATGCATGAGAAAAGTTGGCCTTCTAGGGAGTTCTAGTCATAGTTGGCTCTATGGAAGAAAATTCTGAGTGAGCATGTTGATGATGAAACATCTTGCACATGTGTGGGAACTAGGAGCATATTGTTATATGGATGGATTGTCCTCTATGGGGAGTTCATATGGTCCAAAATTGAGATCATGCATCAAATTAAAAAAATAAAATTGTTAAGGCTCAAATTTGGATTCTCAAATAGAGTTCAAAGGTCCCCATAGTCAATTTTTCAAGAGGTAAAGTTTGACCAACATCGATGGAGCATATTTGCTCCAAGATGTTAAGAAGTAATGAGATGAGGATAGGTGCACGATGTTTAATGCTGAGCAGAGATAAATATCAAAATTATTCCAAGGATCGATGATGAGTGCATGATCATATAATTGAAGATCTATGGTGCATATTAAAATCAAGAGGTCAAAGTGATAATTGTTTAGCATTGTTAAAGACCAAGCTACATACTAGAGATTAATAGTGCACAATGGGTCAACATTACAAGATTTCATGAGATGAGGTTAAAGTGACGGAGGTTTAATGTTTGAGCATTGGTACCTATGTGTTAAATATCAAATAAGATCATCATTGTATATTTGATCTGATCAGTGAGGACACGAGATGTGAGCATAGTGTTTGAATTTTAACAGTGACTGTTTGCATTTGAATATTTGAATTTATGAAGAAAATACCAATGTATGGTTTTTGGAACACAACTTTCAATCTAGGTAGAATTTTCTCATGGTGTAGAAAGAGAACTTCTAGAGGAATCCAGTTCACATCTATAAATATGAATTTTAAGATTTGAAATTGTGTACAGTCAAGGATATTAAGGTTCCAAGTTGACTATGTGTTTGTGCTTGTTTTGTAAGTGACCCAAGAAGAGTAATTGAGTTTATGTATATGTTTTTTCTATATTTCATGTTTAATTAGATATTGGGGAATGTTTTATACTCCATAAGGATAATCTTTGTCCATTATTAAGGTTTGATAAATCATATCCAATATGAACAAAGGTTTTGAAGTTGACTATGATTTCATTCATAATGACTGTGTATAGATAAATGTTTGAGTTATTTGTGCTTAAACTAAAGGGTATTGTGATGGTTATTGGAACTTAAGTAGGAACTATAGATAATTTAGAATGGGTTCATGAATTTAAAAAGTGTTCCTATATTTTTAGTTTGATTAGATAAGTGTCAAAAAAGGTGAATGGGTATTCATACCACCTAAAAGTGACTTAGGCCTATTTTAAATGTGGATTGTGCTTAAGTGTGCCTCATGTGAGATGCCTTAAGGGTGAAGGCATGTATTATGGTTGTTAATAAATATTATTATCTTGTTAATTCATGATTTCTATATATATAGTGAAACCAAATGTGTTGGTTTATAGACTTTTGATGTAATATTTTTGAGTGGTAGACTTGTGAGAGAGTGCAAGGTGTATGTGAGTTTTGTGGAGTGAAGGAGAAGTAGAATGCCCAATTGATGAATTAATCAATGCATTAGATTAAAGACTATGTGTATGACCTTTAGGTTATGTTTTTATGTCTAAATAGTGCTATTGTAGTTTGACAATATGCGAAGAGGTTTGAGTGTGCATATGAGGATAGTTTGAGTTAAGAAGGATACAAATTTAGGCATGCCTATGTGAGAGGCTTATTTTAGATCGAGAGATTTTGTGAAGGGGTTATAATATAGAGATCCATAACCAAGTTTTTAAAGCATCATTTCTAAGGTGGAGGTATTCAAAGGAGGGTCTAAAGGACTTGGTCCTCTTTAGGGGCAATTTCTCCTTGTGAAATAGGTGTTTCACTAAATACCTTTGGTTAGGAGGATATGATGAAGGTCTACTAGTATAAATGAGTTAATTAGTATCTTTTTTGTAATTTATTATAGGATATTAGTCCATGTGTTACAAACTTGAAAGTGGGTTTTATTCCTCATGAAGGTTTCCCACAGGAATTATGTGTTATGTGTTTGATCTTGTGTATGCATTGAATGAATGAGCTCTCTAGTTAATTTTGTTTGATCAATTTCATATTTAATGATTCCTTAATAGTTTAAAATGATTTCAATTGAAATTTAAACATATGGGCTCATTGATTCACCCCTAGTGATTGTACCTCTAGTATGTAATTGGATTCTACACCTATTTATAAATATTATTTAGACATAATTGCTACACCTATTCATAATTAATCTATGGATTTAATTACTACACCCATTCAAGATTATGTTACTAAGGAAGTTATTCCACATATCCTAATTCCTTTTATATATATAGTTATAAAACACACTCAAGTTAATTCTACACATACCATCCATAGGAGAGTAGTGTAATTTCTTAGATGATTAGTATTACAACACTGACTACATCTAAAGGTCATTCCGGATTCATGATGCCCAATATTCACTCCACTTCCTAGATAACATTTAGTGATAATTTAGCATGTTATATAAAGAACACATGTACATGGTTATCTTATGATGCACTAGTTTTCATAAAATATGTTACATCCTCGAGTTAATCATCATATATATGACAATATTAATGATGATGATGATGATGATGAGGGTTATATCACAACAAGAAATCATTTTTTAGATTAAGATTTAGATTCACATACAATTTCATATCACACCATTAGTTCCTACAAAGTGACCCCTCCCACATTTGGTACTAGACTTCCCCATGACCATCCCTTAGATTGGTTGATTGGCTATCATCTCCCTTGAGAGCATATTCCAAAAACATATTAAAACAATAAAAAAATGACAAAACTATTAAATAACAAATATTCCAAAAACAAAGACCTAAACATGAGATAATTATTAATTTACATAATTTATGTATGTTATTCATAATTTTTTAATAATAAATACCATTATATATATATATATATATACACACACACACACACACACACACACACATATACATTTAAATTTTAATGAGGTACATGAGTGATATTCAATATATACATATATACATGATATATGGATGCATATATGCTAGACCAATCTTATACCCAAGGGCCATGATAATTTTGGGGGCACATTCTTCCACAAGTTAAAATATTACATGGTATACCTTTATATGACCTATCCTTTTACCATGTTGACATACTTCGATTGATTCCACATGCCTTGACATTGTTCATAATTTATATATTATTACATGAATATATTACATTACTGTGCTATGACATTTACATACTTGGATGGTGTAGACAAAATTACATGTTCTATGCTACTTTGATAATTGTTTAATTTAATAATAGAATAGTCATTTATTGTATGTGTCCCCTTGGCCTTGTTTCTTGATCCTTAGCATTATGTGTCTGATGTTTATCACTCATTTTTTATGGATCGTTAGTCTTGTGTATGTGGCATTTATTCCCAAGATTTTATGTCTCTTTCATCTTATATGTGTGAAATTTATTTTCATTTATTTTATGGCCCCTTTTTCTTAATTTTACTAAATTTACCCATTTTTTATGTGGCCCTTTGGCGTTATGTGTGACATTGTGTGCTTATTATTATGTGACATTTCTTGTTGATCTTATTGTGATTGTTTAGTTCTTGGGTATCTTGATACATATCATGCACCTCCTCCTTGTGTGAAGTGCCATGATATATATCAATAAAATTTCTCACATAGTCTTTTTGAGTACATTTATCAATGATTATTTATAATACATGCCTAATTTATATATACATCTTGACATAAAATTTATATGCAAAGTCATTGGATATGTTTCATACATTGTTTGATGAGATACTATATACTATGATGAAATACTCTATACATGTTGACATGATTAAATATTTATACATAACATGATACAATTAACTCAATATTTTGAGAAGAGAGAATTTCAAGCTACGATCCTCACCTCAAAAGAGGGGGCATGTTAATGGGATTGTCAAAAAGACATAAGCCTCCATGAGTACTTATTATATATTTTGACATATATTATACATATTAATAATATTTAAAAGTGGTTTATATATGAAACTAGAATAATTATATAAATATTTTAGACACATTTAGGGATAGATGCTCTCATTTCATATGATATGATTTTATAGATTATTAGGTTTTTAAAATATGAGACATACATAGAATTTAGTTGCACGACATTATATATCATACTAGCATTGAAAAATTCAAATTATGTGGGATGAATATGGTTCATGAATTCACATTATTATATTTTTATAATAATAACACTGAGAAGTTAAAATTATAGGGCATGAAATTGTTTTTGCACATTTACACTATGAAAATTTCTATTTTCCAAACACATTCCATGGTACTAAGTAGTGAACATCCTTGAATCCATAAGTTCATATGCATCAATTGATCCATATTTAAATTAGTACTATAGTTGAGGTTTTATAACTATCAATGGCTTGGTATTACTCTATGAGCCCAATATGTGGCTCCCACCTTCCATCTTGGGGTGAAAATAATAGTGCATGATTACTTACATGGGTTAGTGTGGTTAATGTTTTTCAATGCTCAATGAATTGACACTATTCCATTTATTGTATTTAAATAGGGTTGGGGGAGTTTTCATTCTCATTTAATGGAACTTGCCTTAGTTACACAAATTGGGGATTGATCAACCCCAATTCTAAAAAATGTTTCAAATAGAGGAACCATTCTTTAATGCTCCAATATGGGAACATCATCTCCAATTTGTTATAGGGAAACATGTTTCATCAACATAAATGTGTACCTTTTATTCAATATTAAATTTAAAATTTTAATCTATGCATTTTTCATATTTTATTACAAGGACATTAAATGTTACATTTTCATCATACTTTTTTATAGGATCCAGTTGCATTTGTGGAGCATATTCTAAACATAAAGTGTGTCTTAAAAACTTTGGTACGTTTCTTTATCCTTTTACTCCATTATTTTTATTGTATTTTAATACTATAATAAAATGTGGGAATTCATAGACATTAAAATATGGTAATTAATACTTGGCAATGCCAATTTTGACTTACCTTCACCATACATGACTTATGCATACAAACATGATTCTCCTTTGTCATTATCTCACATCCTCATACATTTTACAATTCAATCCTTCCAAGTTTCTCTTAGTAACCTAGTGAAAATCCCATGGTATATGTCAAACCATCTAGTTATCTTACTCAAACATACTTATATCTCAAATTAGTGTTCATGTATCTAGAATAATAACATTAGATTATGAACATATCATTTGATGGTAGTATATGATGTTTATGATTTCATCCTAAACCAAACAATGATCACATTTCAAATTCAAATAATCATATATCTCTCATGTTGGTGGCATTATTAAGTTCCTAAAGGAATCCTATAAATATAAAATAGGTATAATCCTTTTATAATCAAGCAAACATTTATCAACCATATTTAAACACTTACACATTCAAGATGATTGGGATACTCTTCCCAATTTTAAAATCAAGAAATAGGAGTAGGTCTTTACCAATACTGAAGCACTCAAAATATAAGCCATTTTTTTCATTTCCAAATATCAAGATCTATATTAAAATTTGCATACATAAAATTAGCATGATTGTACACATTTACCTGATGGGGATAACTATGTGTGGTTGATATTACCTCTTCATCGTATTGGATATGTATGTATCTATCAACCATTGAATTGGGAGTGGTTGGGGCCAAAACAACCCACATTTATTCCCTTTTTTAAGAACAATTTTGCCATTACAAGTGTACCTCAGGTTTCACATAAAACTTGTCTATATCAATATATTGAATAAAAATTTATAGATAGAAAGTTTTAAATTTTTTAACATATCATATGACACTACCACCATGAGTTTGACTATAATTTATAAGCACACACAAAGATCAAAATTCTTATTTGATTAGCCTAAAGTCTAGTTTTTTGTCCTTCTTTCCACTTGCTTACAATCTTAGTCCTCCACGGATTAGTTAACCACTAATAATCTTATCACTTTGTTGTATTTTCCATATTTCCCAATATAAAGTCCTAAATCTATATCAATCATTTTAGTATATATTTGTATATCTTATAATATGAATTCATTTACAACAATTATATCTAATTAGGGTGAATTATTTATGTTAATCCCAATATAGGTAAAATAAATAAATACTCAAAGCATGCTAATAATCAAATTTATTGAGTGGGCCTACAATAATCAGATTACCATTGAGTTTTTTAAAAACTATTATCCACAAGGGAATGGATTTGATGAGTCTAATAACAATAAATTTATGGATGATATCAATAAATCATCATAAGGAAAACCAAGATAATGGCATCTAATTCTAAAATATGCACTATGGGAGGACATAACAAGTCATAAACAAGACCTCAAGGCTTCATGTTTCCTACTAGTGTATGGATAGCAACTAGTATTTCTTATTACTATGAAATTACCAAAATATCAATTCATGCAAGAGAATATGGGATAATATGAAAGGACATAGTCTAGGCTTCTAGATATAGTTCAAATGGAGGATGCATGAATAGAAACATTGCATAGCTTCAATAAGCATTAAGAAATTATCAAGAGGTGATTCAATAAGAGATCCAAAATCAATGTTTTTAGTATTTCAAACTTGGTAATTTTATGATATAAGACATATGAGAAGATGTGAAAACATGAAACGTTCACTCCTTTTTAGATTAGATCATACCAAATCTTTGAAATTTTGGGTAGTAATGCTTTTCACCTGAAGGACCTCCAAGGTAATAATCTTGATTTTCTAGTGAATGGATAGTTTTTGAAACATTATTTCATGGATGCTCAAATTGGAAACACTTCTAAAAAATAATAATTTTGACCTTATAAGTAGGAATATATTTTATTTCTAGAGTATATTTCATGCTTTCTGTCATTGGATTTCTTATATTAGTTTCCATCATTCCTAGATTAGTTTCTTTTTTTCAGCATTTGATTTTGTATTTAATTATTATGCTCTCTAGATTAGTTTGATTTAGAATGTAGAACAAACAAAACTATTTGTTATGTTGAGGCCATCATAATTATCCCAAAGGAGGGTGATCAAATGATACACAATTTTTATTTATTTATTAAGGATTACTCCAGATGGATCTAAAGATCCCGAATTAAGGTAAGTATTATGACTAGAATCAAGTTCTTATCTGAATTTAATGAATTCACCAAGTCTTTGACAATTAATATGATATATTTATGCAAAATTTAGAATTTTTTTCATTTTAAAGACTGAATGCACTCTTACATGTTAAAACTTGGATGAGAGATAATAAACACACACACACACACACACACACACACACACACACACACACACACACACACACACACACACACACACACACACACACACACACACACACATATATTATGGTAGGATCCTATTGATAAAATTAGTTTATTATACATACACCCAACCAATGGTAGTTACCAACCCATATTCCATCTATGTCAAAAAAAGAGATAAATAAATGGATCAAAATATATAAATTTATGGAAAATAGAGTGATTCAAATAATCTCTACCAGGGATATGAATGTTTGGCTGGTTATAGAGAAATGCTTAGAGTGAAATTAGAGGGATATATTTTAGGGCTATAAACATCTGACTAGAAATAAATCAATGCCCTAGATCTCCTTAATATTATTATAAAATCAATAAATAAAAATTGAACCTATAATGTTTCTACAGATGATCGATGAAAGAGAAAACCTTAAAGCCTAAAAATTTCACATATTAAATTATAAAATGGTTATCTTGTGTACTATATTATTTCATTCAAAGTTTGAGCATGGATATATTCTTTATGAAAACATTTAACTTTTGAAATGATTTTTTTTAGATTTTAATAACGAATGAGGCTTACATGTTATGTTCTAGTTTATTATTTACCTAGATTTGCCTTATATCAAATACTTCATAATTAAATATTCCCCATTTAATATTTGAGACATATTCAATCTCATACAATCCTAACATATATCATTTATCCACTTATCTATGGCCTTCATCGATTAACAAAGTCCCTATTTCATCTAGATCACCTAGACTATGACAAATGTCATCATCTCATTTTTTCATGGCTATCTAGTACTTAATCAAATTATAATTTTTTAGAACCATTGGATCATTAGGATCATGCCAAGTGTAACCATCCCATTAGCCTAGAGCCTAATTAGTTAGCATAATTCACGAAGTCAGCTCAAGCAAGCAGATTGTCAAGATCATTTTAAGTGTCATCATCCTATTAAAGTAGAGCTAATGGATATTTCCATAGTTCACAAAGTCTAACTATATTTTGGCTCACTGAAATTATTCCACATGTCCCAATCCTACTAACCCATGGATGACATTATCAAACATATATTATATGATTAAGTCAAACAATGTAAGTCATCTATCTAGAATCATTCTAGGCACCCATAATTGACACAATCAACATATAGAGGGTGATTATAATAATATTTTAGAGTAGAGATATTTTTCTATGTGTCACAATCACACTAATCCAAAATCAAAACAAAAAATGATAATACTTTTACATTTTGAGAAAGTAGATCACTGAGACCCTGACAAGTTTCATCATCCCACTCACCCATGACTAAAGAAACAAAGTATAAATGGCAAGAGTTCGATCACTGGTGGATTAGTGATATATGGTCCTCTATCTCCTAGACAAAATAGTAAATAAAAATACATGAATTTTTTTTCTAAAAGTGTGGAAAATGGACATCTATCATATTAATATGACAAGGCACTTGAGAGTAGTGAAAATAATCCACATGGTAATAAAACTCATAGAAATTAGCATTGAAAAATAAAAAATCAAATAAGAGAAATTAGACAAGAAATGGAGTGAAAGCCTTTATTTCCATTAATTCACATAAATTGGTCACTTAAGGAATTCAATTATTACAGATAACATATCTAAGACAATATACTCAGTTTTTAAGACATGATTTTATCACATTGTCCCCTAGGTACCTAGTGTAAAAAGTAAGTTTGGGTTCCATAGTGATTAAGAGACTTTAATATATTTGAGAATACATAATTCCTACATAAGTGTCAATGGAATAATCATATCATACTCCTCCTCTATCTATATATTTAATTGTCAACATGATTGAGTACATAAACACATTATTTGATTTGGTAATGTTGTAACACAAGTTCAAACACTACTTAGCCATATGTGATGAAGTGGATGTTGTATAACCATGTAGGATAGAGGAATAATTATCCCTCTTCATGCAAAAGTACAAATATGAATTTTTTTCCATCAAAGTATTATATATACATAATGATATGGAAAAACCATAGGTAATGCCCTATATTGACTTGCTCTTCAATTGATTTATAAATAGGTAAATTACTGGTAAAATATTAAACTCTAGGCTAAATACCACCCTTGTGGCTTACATTGGTAATAATTATTTAATAAGTATTATAGGATCCCAATTCATAAAATAACCTATGACCAAGCTATGTTCAATTCATGGCTACTTGTTAATACAATCCATGGTAAATTATAGTAGTGGGTCAACAACCCAAGAAACTTTATAATTAAAGACCCAATTTCCTACCTTCCCATAGTTACTTTCAATAAGGATAAGTATTTTCATGGAACTATTAAACTAAATATATGGGTTTCCCATCATTTTTTGTGCATATTACATATGGGTCACGTTGTTTGATGTCATTTTTAAGCTACATAAAAATAGATGCATTGGGTAAAATTATTAGTTTTAATTTGTTGTATCATATCAGCAACCCATGCAAGCTACCTAAAAAATTTTCTACTTGATGTCATACATGGTGGATGACATAACTACCATAGTATATCCATCTTATTAATATCCCTGGTAACCTTCCACATAATAAAAAAAGGATTTGTGATGAGTTTAACATACGTCATATGCACAAATTTAGAAAGTAGATTAAGAGGATATTTAAAAAGTTACCCTATGGTATATGGGGCCATTTATGGGAAAACAATTCCCACATTTTCAAAACACATCAAGAGGAATATAATAAAAATAGGTGACTCTTTATTCTACCCAAAGTGAACCTTAATTAAGATAGAGGGAACCATGACACAACCCATATATTTACCACACATTATTCTAGACAAAGTAGATGAGTATGAAATTGTTGAATAATTGGCTTACAATGTGGATGTTTAGATGAGGAGTATTAGACAAGAAACCATGCATCTAATTACTCTCATCATTTACCACATTAAATACAAAAAAGTGGAACATATTTAGTTAGTGGTAATAATAAGGGTGTACTATGACTTAAAGAAGGCAATCTTTAGATATTAGGATCCTAGGAATAATGTCAAGGAACACTTGAGAAAATGTGAGAAAAGTGTTATAATTATCTACAGACACAAATCATATAGTCATGATTTCATATTCATGAATGCTTAGGATGATAGTGATGTTGCTATCAAAATGCATAGGGTGGGCATGCCTATGATTGTAACCTATAAGATCTAGTATGATCCTAGAATCACATAGGAGGATGCCAAGAGAATTGATAGGGAGCAATGGAATTTTGTACTAAATCATGGGTCTCCTCAATCAATATCAAAGAAGGGAACTAAATTGGAAAGGTAGGCCAATGTTTCTAGGGGGTAGACCCCAAAGATAGATATGTTAGTGTCTAATGCTCCCGTACACATTCAACTATTGATGCTTTCCTCATCCCAATACTAGTAAATAAATGTTTTCAAGACCTAGAAATGCATCATGGCCATTCTTCATGAAAAATTTACCTCAATTAATCATGGTCCAATGGGTATCTTCCCTTATTTATTATCAAAATTCTATTTCCCATTTGTTACCAACTCCGATAATAACACTACCAACGGAAATTCCCTAGTCTATTGGGTAACCATCTACATGTCAATTTAGTATAATTTTGGTTACTATTATCCCTAATTTTCATACCACTAATTTAATCACTTCATCTTCCACCCACATCCTATAGGGTTGAGTCCTAGTTCTGGTAGGCCATTATTGGTTACATACAAAATAAGAACTAAGACTCTCCCTGTATCTCCCCAACTTACACAAGAATTAGGTAATAAAATGAAGGATAAGGAATTAAAAATTCAATTAGATCTAGTTAAAGTGTATGATAGTAGTGATATCGATAAATGGAAGACATAATAAGAGTGGATGTTTGAAACATACACCGAACTTGAAGAAATAGGACTATTTGAAGAAATAACATATGAATATGAAGAAGAAGAAGAAATTGAATCTTAAAGGATTGAAATATTAAAGAGTCTAAGGAGGTTGAGCAAGAAAATACTACTCCAATTACAACTGAGATGTTATTAGATAAAGGAGATATGAAAGGTGACATAGAGTCCAAATGATGAGCTCTAGTACAAAGGACATCATCAACCACACCTCCAAGATCTCCCTCTTAGATTATCATGGAAAAAACTAAAAAAAAACCTTTTACTTTCCATAATAATGTAAGTATACAATTCTTTAATTCTTTGGTGACTTGTTCAAATGCCATTAGTCAAACTGAAGCAATAGGAGACACCCATTAATTAAGCCCAATAAATTAGTCCTAGGAAGACACAATGCCAATTTGTCTAACTAAAACCCAATGTCTTATGGTTTGGGATTTTCTTCCTCCTAATAATCATACTAAGGATCCCTTTACTACTTCTATTACTATGTAAGTTGCCTACACATTAGTCACTGATTATATGCAAAACCTACTTAATATTCTAGTGGCATACTCTTTATTTAGTATAATTGATTCTTAGTCCCCTAAGCCAACATATCAACTACCATTTGAATGTCTGGTATCTACTTATATTTTCTATACACAATATAGACCTCCTAAGATATCTACATAGTTAGGTAAGCCAATTACCGAAGCTGCACAAGAATATACTTCTATAGTTTCAATGCACATGGAAACTAGTAAGGCCAAATATATTATGGAAATCGAAGCCTAGAAGGTCATTGGATGGAAGAAGGCCATAACTTATTTTTAGAAATTAGTGACACCTTCCCCTACATGAATGGGACCACTAGTCAATCCTTTTGTACCACCTTTGCATCTTTAGGGCACATAGAGCAACTAGTTGTTGTCAATGTTCCCTTATGGATTCAAAAATTACAACAACATGAGGTAGGTAGACATGCCTTAATGATCATTAAATTACCAATGGCGGGATTACATTTCATAGGCAAAAAATTACCTTGATAAAAGTGAAGATAAAAACTATGTCAGTAGAAGGTGAAAGTATCGATCTAGACTATAGAGAAGACATATTCTCTCTAATGAAAAGAGAAAGGTAAACCCCACATACCCAGATGAATATAGGGAGGATCCCTATAGTTTTCTATATGTAACTGGGGTGGGGGTAAAAATTCAAATGTTTAGGAGCTATGGCAAGTCAAGACAAAGGTCACATAATAAAGGTACCATTCAATCTCCAAAGGAAATTGTTGACAATGTACAAGGTGCAACTAATAATTTGTATAACATTATTCAACTAATAAGTTTTTACAAGGTTTAATCCTAGCTTAAGTTGGGGGATATATTTAAACTATACAATAAAATTAAGGATATGAAAGGTAATCTCAAATTCCTAAGCCAAGCAATAAGAAAAAAAACATACACACATTTGAATTTAATAATAACACTAGAGGCTACGTCCTCCCAAAATCAAATGGACACTAAGAGAGATAACTTAATTGAATAGCATAGAGAGATGAGAACTTTAGTTAAATAATTTACACGTTAAGAGAAAGAATCAATCTTCATTTTTAAGGATATGAGGGTAAATGATGTGAGCACTTCGCTTGGTTAGTTAGTTCTTAAGTCCATTTTTTGAGAACCTTATCTAAACTTCATCTAATAGTTTTCATACATAAATTAAGGGAATAGTTTATAGATCCAATGAAGAGATCATGTAATTTTTAGGCTTTTCTAACTAAAGGGTGACAAGGATAGGGAGTATTTATGTAGAAGTTAGAGCTATATTATAGATGCATAGAAAGTTGATGGAAAATCTTCCACAACTATTTAAGAGACCTTTTATTGGATTTGGAAACCATAGACATTTAATTTTAGGCTATCCATTCCCTATATTTTTATATGGAAGCTTCAAATCAATCAAATTTTATAATATGGGTACTACTAGTACATTATTAAGGTACTCATCCTTGGGCCCTTAAATAAACATTGTTGCAAATTCAGACCAAACCCACCTATGCACCACTTCCCACTTTTACTACTAAAAATGCATTGGTGATAACTTCACTTAGTTATTTTTCCACCTCTATGCATATAGTGACTCTAGTTCTAGTCACCATATCAGTTGGCATAACTACAATTATAGTGGCCACTCAAGTGACAACTCTAGTTGCAACTCTAACCCTAATGACTACAAAGACCATGGGGGTTTCTTCACTAAGTAGTGACACATCATAAATATAGGTATTTTTTGTTATATTAGCAAAATATTATTATAACTTGAGTTTATTTTTGAACTATGATATTTTATGTACTTAAGAGTTCTATTGGTTAAAAGTATTATTTATGATCACATTGTAAATGTGCATGGCATTCATGTGTTTTGGACAACCATTTCCTAAATTAGAAGTGCAAATTTAGAATTTTATTGAGAGATGAGGCATCCCCATCCCAAGCCTATATATATTTGTATTCTCCCAATTCTAAATGGAGTAGAAGTTGACTATTAAGGTGAATAAAAAGTTCTATGGATTATTATGTAATTTGACCTTGATGTGTAAATATTTGTTCTTCTCAAAATATTGTATTTAATTGAAGAAGTTACATAATTCTAGTAATTTATTTTGCGGGATGTGCATGAGTGTTTGTTTTAATACATTTATTTAAAATCCACTATTGCTAATTTGAATGCTTTTCTATTTAATAATCATAATCTCCCTTTGAAGATGTTCAATTGCAATCTTACATAGGGAACAACCTTTGATTATGAGAATTAAATTTTACTATGTTTTGGTTTAATTTGAATACTAACTATTTTGTGTGCTAATATCAACCTACAATAATCATTAGTTCACATTTACTTCTCTAACACATAGTACAGGTTTTAGTTTAGAAGGGTTTCATCTTTCTTTGGTATGCAAACCCTCTTTCCTTCCCTATGCTTTCCTTTTTTTTATTTTTTAAAATCTAGTACACCCTAGGTTATTATCCATATAACCATGTCAAGTATATTCTTGGTTTCTTTTATATTTCATACACCCAAATCATTCGAGATAAATAACCCATTGCCTATTACCATTCCACCACTAGATTATTTAAAAAACTAAATACACTACAACTTGTGCCTTGGTGTGAAGTTTAATAATTGATCTTAAAACATTAAAGGCTACTTTATAGATGTATATGGTGTGAAAAAAACCCACATCGACATGAGATTATTTTTGGTGATAGAATGAGGGCCTTTCTTATTACATAATGAAATTAATTGAGTTACACTAGATATTTTAAAGAGATTAATTAGGGATAATTCTAGCACTAGATTATTATTTTCACCTTTGTGGTTTCATATAAGACCTATGTTAGATAAAGGTACCTCAAAAATAACTTAAACTCAGTCATTCTCCCCAACTAGAATAGGTCCACTTCTTTGAATTACTATGGCCCTAACTTGGTTAGTTGGTTATGTTATTATTATTTATGGTGCTAATCATGACTTGATTATAAACCTAGAGAAGTATCCTCCTACCTTATCTTCTTATAAAGGATGAATTACTAAAGAAAACATAATATACTCAAGACTACCTTAGGACTAATACATGTGGTTCATGAGATTGTAGCTTGCAAACACTTCTCATTCACATTGCAGGATGTTGCCTATGACTAGTTCCTCAACCTCCTAGAAAACTTGATTACTTTCTAAGACTAGTGTGACAGAAATTTCTTGGACCAATTTGGATAGATCACTAGCCCTAGTATATTATACTAATACTTTCAAAGAATGAGAAGAGAGCCTAGTGAACCCATCAGAGTGTTTAATACTAGATTATAAAATATGTATAGCCTAATAGAACCGTC